>OX463841.1:32891523-32944023 GCA_949825065.1 Odontocerum albicorne | reverse complement strand
GTTATATTTCTAAACTTATAGTTTATGTATGCTAATGGTAAGAGAGATAACTCTAGGGATCGTCTTACGGAAACCAAAATAAGATATGCACTCGTCACATAATAACTGTAATACCTGTAGGTATACATGATACATAGTTAAATCAAGAAAATCATACATACTTTATTTCCATGTGGCATTGTTTATATTATTTACTGAACCTTTTTGAATTTATAGCACCAATGCCTGTAATTAAAATTTATGTGTCATTCAATATTGACAAGATATCCAGAATCATTTTGATTGTGATAAATTGTTTGTGCTATATATTGACAAACGACACGATCGTCGTTGGAAAAAAAAACCTTGGCTGTTAAATATATATTCCTGTTTCATCTAAATTACACGAAAAATTGTGTAATTTTTTTTAAAATTTATTATTGTATAGGTTCACAAAATATTCTTTTAGATTTAGGTTTTATTCTGGTATTTAAACTTAAAATTTGTAAAATGAAATATTGGATAAACTTTGTAGGAAGTTGGTAATCGATACGGAAAGTATTTTATTAATTTTCTCCCTTAAAAGATCTGCAAGCAGAACTTCTTAAACACTATTTTATGGTAAGGTCCAGATAGAACATTAACAATTTTATTTAAAATACTTAGGTTGCCCCCATATTAATAAAAATTGGACTTACGATATCGTATTACATTGTACTACACTTACATACTATATGTTGTTTAACTCAGTGACATAACCAGCTGTTGTGTTTATAAGTGAACACTGGTGCCTTATTTTGAAATAGAAAACGCATTCTGAGTAGGTATTTGAAACAAAACTTTAGGGAAGATACTCGAATCTGTAAGAATTAAGGGTGACTGATTGAATCGTAAAAACAAAGGACTATACCTTTTTGGAGAGCACAATAAATTGACAGTGCGATAGGCGAGGCAATTGAGTTGGGCAGGGCATATCGTAAGAACGGACTATTACGAGTAGAAGACATGTAAAGTAACTTTGAGGTGGACCCTCATAGCAAGAAGATCAAGGTACGCACGCATCTGCAGTGAAAGGACAGGGTTTCCCGGTATATGATCGGGGTGAGTAGCAGTGACTGGTGGGAGTATTGTCAGAACAGGAATGACTGTAGAAGTTCTGTGAGACCCTCTGTAGTGAAATTATATGATTTTCCGATATGCGATCAGGTTAAATGCCCGCAGGAGTGCAGTGAGAACGATGAATATGAATTTCCATGGTTTGTAGCGTCCACCCTATAAGATTTCTGTACAGTTCAACGTGGCGGGTTTATTGCAATGAAGCAATAAATCTCTTCCAACTTACGAAAAATATGTAAAAGATATATTAAGTGATAACCAGATCTGATTCTTTTTTTGAAAAATCTGGTATCAAATCGATTGAAAATTGAACATAGGCGTCTTTTTAATAAAGCCACAGAGGTTGTCTTATAAAGATGATAAAAATAACATCCGAAAAAAATGGTATTATATATAATCAGTGTTTGGTCGAAAAACATTTAAAATGCAGATATAGTATGAGGGAGGTAATTATGTTGATTTTTTTATAAAATTGCTTTTTCTTTCATTACTGAGATTTAAAGTAAAATTTTTCCTGTTATTTGTCCGGAATATTGCATATGTCGACTAGATTATTTAAAAGAAATTACCCGAAATGGAAAATAAAAAATCATCCTAGGCCAAATTAAAAATAATCATATTTAACTGAATGATGGAATGCAGGTTTTAAATGGCCAATGCCACTTTTTGATACATCAATTAATGCTACATAGTTGATAATAAAAGTAGCTCATAAATGTTGAAACATTTTATACATAAGTTTATATTTATGCAAATTTTTTATTCACATATTAAATTATAAAAGTCTTAGTTTATTATTCAAAGCAATCTGTTGTTTTTTTTTGTCTTTTACGCTTATATAAATTCTTAATACATGCGTTTGCTTGTCATGAACAGACTATATATTAGTTAGATTTTTTAAAATATTTAATTCAGCTATGAAATATATCATGCAGACTTCTTGCATGAAATACAACTAGTGGTCTATATGGATGTCAGAGCAACAATTTTTAAGTTATTCAATTAAACTATGATATTATTATTCAGACTTACTGCTTGAAATATAATTAGTTCAGCCCACAATTTATAGAATACTCAACTAAGCTATGAACTCTATTATTCAGAATAATTGCTTGAAATAAAATTGGTTCATCGCACATTAAAGTTTATGTAACAATTTAAAGAATACTCAATTAAGCTAAGAAATCTATTGTTCAGAATAATTGCTTGAAATTTAATTGGTTCGTTTGTAATATAAGTTTGAGTAACAATTTAAAGAATACTTAATTAAGCTACGAAATTTATTATTCAGAATAATTGCTTAAAATATAATTGGTTCATCGCACATTAAAGTTTGAGTAACAATTAAAAAAAACATTCTTATTAGCTATGAAATTAGATTTTGTGTAATTAGTTCAACACACAAAATATTCGATTGAACTATATAATTCAGGCTTATTTCTTGAAACACTCGTATGTTATATTTGTTTCAACAAACATTGATGTTTGAGAACAGTTAAAATAATATTCAATTAGGTTATAAAATCTTTTATTCAGACTTATGGCTTCAAATATAATGGTTCAGCCAACAATGTTGTTTGTGTAAGAATTCTTATTAAATGAGGGAAAAAATTGGAAATATTAAGGCTATGTAAAAGTATTAACATATACTTTTTATAAGAAAATCAAGGATTTAACAAGTATCGCTGTGGGCGAATTGGCAAGAAAATGAGTTGAGTAAAAACTTAGTTACTTTTGCAAGGCAATTTTTGTCTTAAGAATCGTTGGACTGGCAAAATTTCATTTCACAAGATAATACGAATAGAAGAGAGCTCGAGATTCTCACTTCTTTCAGTGACAGGTACAAAAATTTTATATTATTCGACTCAATTTACTTGCAAAAGAATTTCTTGTTGTCAACATATTTTAATATAACAGAAATTCGCTATGAAATGTAACAGAGATAATATAATAATAAAACGTTAAAATATAACGAGTTGTATTCTTATATTAAATACAATGAAAATGTGAGTCATTTTTGTAGTCAAAATTTAAAATTTTACGAAAACATGACTTTTTAATTTGTTTAATTATTATTAAGATCATTGGTAGAAAGGTGTGGAGAGAAGAAACTGGGAGGAGCCAGCAAGCCTCCCGATCGACTATGTAAAACTCGATCGGGAGGCTTAAGCTCTTAATGAGTTGACGGCTATTTGAGATGGAAGTTGTTCGGTTGGATACTCAATTTTGAACACGTTAACAGAATCTTAGAGCTGTTTAATAATACACATTTTTATTTATTTTATATTTCGTAGTATAACAATCTGAAGGCAATATTTCCCAATGGCAATATTTTCCAACCAACCAAATACAAGTTACCTTTATAAAGGAATCAAATTTATTATGAATTTCTACAAATCTCACGAACACCATATATAATAAAACGATGTTACGTAACTGGTTCCAAAGTATCATAGAACAAACATTAAAGGACGAGATTATAAAACATTATCGGTGAACTGGGAAAACCAAAATACCAAACCGCTGTTTCAGTGTTGCGCAAATCTGTGATCGGAAAGAGGCTGAATATTTTCGGTGAGATAAGAGGGATCAGCAGGACAGTTAAAGATATTATTCAAGAGGTTATAAGAGCCTTCTTAATTATTGTAATATATACATCGTACATTACCTTTTACAAACCATGGTCACATTTACCATGACTTCATCTTAACAAATGAAAGGAATCATTAATCAATTAATTGTTAATTAAAAAAATTAACGTAACAAATGTATAAGCTGGTTAGCTAAACATAGGAATACTTAGTCGGCCAGCAGATGTACGATTTCTCAATATTATGCACGATGGGTGAAGGGGGAATATGTTTTTATATCATTATTCCAGCATATATCTTTTAACTGTTGTTGCATCTGTATTATTGTATCATTCTTTATTCTGTTAAATCAATCAATCAATAAAAAGACACTTGAAGAACAAATAAAACACACTATTTGCGCTACAACATTTAACTTGAAGGTGTGATGTTTGTGATAATGAAAAATATTCATCCAGTTTGTTCTAATTTTTCCATAGAGGTTTTTTTTTCAACTTGCGTTTTACATATTATAATATAAGACCAGTATTTTTCTAAAATCTTATTGTGATGAGATATTGTTTTCAATTTTTGTTTGATGTTAAACGAAAGACTGAAAATTCAATATCGCAAAAAAAACAATGTACTAGTTGATAAATACGATTTATTTAGCATTTCAACCCTGTGTTTTCCCTTTCGCTGAATTAATGAAAAATTGTATTCGAAATATTCGAACAAAAAACTTTTCATTGTGGTGATCAATTAAAATTCCTGGGTCGTTTCCACACCCTTTGGCGGTTTTCGGCGCGAGCTCTAGACAAAAGTAACCCTCAACCCACCCTTTAGAAAGCGCCTCGGCTTTTATACGGGGACAAGTTTTTCGGGTAGGTTTTACAGTAATTTACAAATGAGGGCACTTTACCGCCCTTAATTATACACATATAAACAAATAAACACATTCGCGAACGATCCTGTGTAAAACATTTTTGAATTTCTGTTTCCTGCATATTTATGTTCAATTTCTATGTCTTATCGTTAACCTAACAAGGAAACGGTGGAAGTATGTATTGTTGGTGGAAGTGTGTATAGTATGTTATGGTATGTCAAAATATGAGTGGAATACATTTGATATTAACTTGGAAGACACTTTTTGAAATTAAATGCATTATATTTATAAATAATTCATAGCCATAAAAGTATCATATATCCAATGAGGTAGGCAAATACAGAGTATCTTTGTCGCTTCATTCATATTCATACAACTCTTTATGAGAATATAATGATTTCATGTGCCTTGAAAGTAACCTTTTTTATTTGTTAAGTAATTAATATTTTCTAAAAATGTTTCGAAGACAATATAAATTTCAAGTTAATCACTCAAAATTATTCCTGTTTATTTCTTAGATATAATTAAACCTTCAAAAGTTATGTTATGATACTAATAAATAAATAGAGAAATCAGTTCTTCTTAAACTAACTTCTAATAACCAAGGTGACTGGTTTTTGTTAAGAAAACATCAATCTGGTTCTAGAAGGTCCCAATATAAGCAAATATCAAATAAATAACATACCTCTTCTCGACCGTTACCAAATTAGAAATACTGATAAAAAAAGTAAAAAATGTAATTTAGGCTTATTTTTTAAGTTGACTCACGTTAAACCGTAACTTCACTGCAAGAGTAAATGAATTCATCAAATAAGAAGTAAGCTGAGTATTATAAGTGATAATTTTTCATGTAGAAATTGACTTATTGGCGCAGAAGCTAAGATTATGATTATGGTCATGTGCATAGGCATTGCAGTGTTATCAGATAAAATCATATTTTAGTCTAAAAACTACATCCTGATGTTGGACTATTGATGTGATGTTCCTTAAAACTATTTTTGCTTGTTTAGGACTACTATTTTAAACCTTTTAAATGTCGCATAAACGTAATCTCAACACAAAGTTTTGCGTGGTTTGCATAGTTTGATGACGATCATGTTATTTTTTTTAGAATCAGCGTCGCTATTATATCAAACAAGCATCCCTCCGTTATATAAAAAAAGCAATGGACCTTCTTTAACAGTTAAAATACTAATGATACTGAGACTTTCAAAGGCTTTTGATTTGAATGTTTTCGAGAGACGCATGACTGCACTGACGTGCTATTATAGTCTTTTCGGTTACTTAACGATTATTTAGTGGTGATATTGATGTTATGTTGTGTAGGTTCATGTGATTTTTCCACAATTATGAGTCAATTCAAGTTTAATTACTTATTGAAATACATTTTTTTAATAAGATTTTTTTTGAGATATTATGATAAAAAATCATAATAACTCTTTGATCATACTTTTTTTGAACAATTTATAATAAATTATATTAGACAAAAAAAGCCAAAAAAATCTTTCAAATTATTTAGATTTCATTTAAAAAAAATCTTTGTTTTAGACCTTTTTTTCTAAGTCGTGAAATAAATTTTCCTACTTTTTACATTTCAAAAGCTATTTACAAACATATTTTATAGGCGGACACGTTTGATAAAAAAATATACTGAAAATTAAAGTGGAATTGATTTTACATACTCGTATATATACTTACCAAGCTAAGTAAGGCAATTATTTTTTACAAAACTTTGTATTTTTAAATTTCGTTTGAAAAGACACTGATCCATTTTGTAAATTACATTTTTTTTTTCTTGTCTAATGGGACTTCAAAAATGTTAGGTAATGATACCAATCAAAGAAAAAAGTGAGACTATGGCAATATAAATTATTCTTCTTATCAATGTGATCAATTTAGTCGTTAATGTAAAAATAATATGTATGATATATTAAAAAATAGGAGAAAACAATTTTTTTAATAATTTTTTCACATTTTGTGTTGGTTTTTTCAAAAATGATTTCTTTTATCTAAATTTTCTTAATAATTGTCGAACAACAGATGTTATTTTGTCCGTATTCACTCATGGAATTCTAGCCTACTCTCTAATAACATTTTTTAATTAAATGGAATAGGTATGACAGAAGTCCTGGGTATCCTTATACCCTCGAATACTAGGCGGAACAAGTGTCTGTGTCGTTCGAGGGGAGTAGCACAGTGCGGGGTTCGAACTGACGATCTTCCGCACGGAAGTCCAGTGCATTACCGCGCGGCCATGCACCCCATAAAACATTAAAAGCCAACTTTATTTAACACTGCTAAGACCTGTGCTAATTTACGACTTGGAAATCTAAACATGCATAAAGTGTGATGAAAAAGTTTTCGATACTTTGAGATAAATATTATTTTTAAAATAACTGTGTATGGCAAAGTTAGCGCCTCATAACTAATTTTATTTCTATTGCGTCACTTACACAACACGCAACATACTGACCTTGCAAAGAAGGATTTCGTTAAGTGATCCGATAGGATATAAGAGAGTGGGTACATCAAAGTCGAGATGGCTGGATGGTGTGACAGAGAACTGCCACACACTGGTATAACCGATGTGAGGTGAGATGTTGCTGGAAGAGATGTGTGATAGAGAATCTTGCAGGCAGCCAAGTTCCATCTTGGGTTGTGGAGCCATGCGAGATCCATCCCACCTATACAACATTTTATTGTTATCACATATTTTACCTCCTATGGTAGTTAAACATAGGCAGTGCTTAATTTTTGGAAGATTCCATTAGCCTTATCAACTTAATATGTTATGTTGTTTAATTTTAAGAACTATGTTAGATATGCGTTTATAAATAGTCCACTTGAGGTGATATTTTAATAGGAAACCAACATTTACAATACATACATGTGTTATTTATAATATTTCAATATTTAAATCAAAATAAAAATCAACTTTTATAATTTTGTCCACATAAAATGAAATTGCAAAGAAACGATATGAAGAAACTTGACGTTTGAGTGTTCTCTGTCGATATACTATAGACTGATTTATATTTGACAAAGACTGGTTGACGCACGCTTCAAGTGCCGTGAAATGTGTTGTTAAATTTCATTTTTATTGGATTCGTGCGCCCCAAAAAGTTGATGGTATAGATTTCTATTCTACGTTCTGAAAAGTCCAATCTTTTATTTATCTTATGTGTTTAAGAACAAAAGCAATCAAGTCACCAGAAATGTCGTTTTCATTTGAAGAACGATTTCATGCTCCTGAACGCACCGGCTATTTAATACCTTTCTTTATAGGTACACTTTTGTTGATTGAATCTAAAACAATAATATTCGATTTTTAATTAACCTCAAGCAAGTAACAGATTTGTCTGGTGGTCGTATTCTTTTCCAATAATTGAGTTTTTCCCAAATACTCTCGTAATGTATTATAAAATATTTCATATTTCTATGCATAAATATATTTTTTTCACTCGATTTATTTTAACGATAGATTTTAACGATCTGTTAGCGAGATATCTTTTTATTTAAATAAGGTAAAAGGAAAAATGAATCAACATGACGTTTTTAATATATTTGCCTCGATTCGAAAAAAAAACTGTTTTTGCTATTTATTTTTTTCGACGACTTAAGTTAACTTCTTTCATTAATTTGAGCTAAGCAAATATTTTCAGTGTTCGTTTACCACTTTCTCACACTTGTGTTCGTTTACCCCTTTCTCACACTTGTGTTCGTTTACCCCTTTCTCACACTTGTGTTCGTTTACCCCTTTCTCACACTTGTGTTCGTTTACCCCTTTCTCACACTTGTGTTTGCATCTTGTATTTGTTTAATTAGTTTTAAAGTCGAAAAAAAAATATTAACAACGATTTTTTTATTTATAAAAAAAATATACTTTTTTTTCTTTTCAAAATAATTATCAGGTATTGTAAAAAATATTGAGCTTTTTACAATGTCTTTCCTAATTATAATTATATTTTTGATGCTTTGTTATAAATAAATTAGTTGTTGATATTTTTTAGGAAAAAAAATCGAGGAAGTGTAGACAATTCACAAAAAAGGGAAAACAATCTCTGAATGATTTTTTATGTTCCTCGATTCGACCATAATCTTAAACACACGGTTGTAAAAAATCTCAAGTCATGTTTATAAAATGAAATTTAAAAAGGTGGCATTCTTTCAGAAGGAAAATAAAGCGATAAAAATGCTCGGTTATTCTTTTGGTTTCTGGTTTCAGTCCCGAGAGATGGGTTTACTTGGAGAGAATCACTCAGATACCCTTCATTACCCTTCCTTTTTAAATTGATGGAACCCAGGGTGTAATATTACACTTCATTAGAGGGACCTACTCTTGTTAATCCGGTCAATTTATATTCACCGAATTTAAATAAAATACTATCGTGACAAATGCGCCCTCTCGCCTACTAGTCCCAGAAATACGAGTATCAGTGAGACCTATTGAATTGATTAAGTTAATCTCGGTTTGGTTCTGTTTTAATTAATATTGGAAAACTCGATTACCGCCGATCTTGCTCGGTCATACTGTTTAATCATTTCATAAATCAAACTTAACTCCTGAGATTGTTGCTGGATTACTCGAAGAAAAATTACCGAAAACAAAAATATTTGATATCGCAAGAAATTAATGTTTTTTTCTCTCTACCGTTCTTTGATCGAAATTTATAGCTTTTGGTTTATTTCTAAGAAATGATTGAATGACAAGGGAAGTTTTTTTTGTGATTACTCAAACTTGATATTGAAAAAAAAAATGTTGGGATATTTTAGGCAGAAGAATCGTGTATCATAAATGATGCCTTATTTATAAATAAAATATTTATTTATCCTTCTTATTTGTAAAAATAATTTGAATGGTGGTTTTTGCAAGTACGAGTATAATAATTTAACAAAAGAATCCTTAGTATAAATTTATATGCTTATGATATCTAAAAAAACGAATAACATTTTTACTTTCAGTTCAGTTCGATCCCACCACCAGGCAGTCTGTTATAAGGCACAAATCTAGTATTCATCCAGTGCGATATATTAGAATCAAAATCTTCTTATTTTTTAGTGTGACTCCTTATTCGGCGTTTACACACCGGATCATCTAAATCAAGTTGAGTGTGAAATAAAAAAAATAACTATTCTTTGAAGCAACTAGATCGGAGTAGTCAAACGGGTCGATGATGTACCGATTTAAGGCTAAATGTATATCCCATCGGAAAAACTTTACTCGATATTCATTGAAGTAGCATTAAATATAATCTGCGGGGTGATACAGATGATCGAAAAAACCACAGCAGGACGAAGGTATGGCAAAACATTGCGATTATGACTTTAATCGAATTCTCAACTGTAAAAATTGTACCACATTTATAAAAATATACATTTGATTGAAGATATTTCATGTTTTTGTTTTATGCTGAAATAGAATGAAAAATCTTAAGGTTTAAAGTAATATTTAACATTTATGCCGAGAATCTTAAAATTTTTGATACAAAATAGTGGTTTGAAAGATTAATATTCTCTTATGTTAATTTCTGATTTTGGCCAAATTAGTATAATTAACAGAAGTCTAAAAACAAGTTTATCTTTCGTTTTTAGATTAAAATTAAACAAAATATTTATTTTTGAATAAGCGTATGGAAAAAAACAATTAACACGTATTGATATTACTTCGTGATACTTTTTAATGTAAAAAGCTGTTTGTTTCTTTTTTATTGTTTCCTTAATTAATGACCTTCATGACCGGGTTCAACTCCCGATCCGGGGGTTGCGGGTTCGATTCCCGTTGGAACCCAGATTTATAAAATATATATTTTAGTCTGGTTTTAACTAAAAGTCTCTTTATATTTCTGGTTGGCTAGAAGAGTTTCTTTCATGGTAATGGGTTGTTTTATTTACAATGAAAATGTAAGAGAAAACAATTAATCTGAGGACCAATCAACATGGTCATCAACCTCTCTAGCACACGCGTTCTCTTGCTGATAAAACGCATTATGAAATTAGCACCTCGCTGCTTTTTTCACATAGTCTCTGCATCGGATGAGTGTTTGTCTTCTGCTCTTGTTGCTATTCGCACATTCCACCAAGATTGACTACTCAAAGCTATCTCCCCGCACTTTAAATTTCCATCTACTTATAATGAAGTAAGCTTCTTCTCGAACATAGCATGGAGACATGCGTTTCAATCCTGAGGAAAAGGGTATATTTTTTTTCCTTTAATTTTTCCCCAGAAAAAAGATCAAATTCTACAAACATAAAATTGTTTTTCATATCGAAGGTTCTATAATATGATACAACCAATGGAAAAGAGGAAAACTGTAAAAAAATAAAATATATCGCCCCTGGCTCCGAAAGCAGCGACACTTTAAATCGCCATTGAATTTTGTATGCCAGCCCTGTCAGACTTACTCGTATCATCGTACCCAATTGGTAGATTTCCAGGTCTAATTGGTAGATAATAATGATAAATCCCCCAACAATCAGAGACAGTCCGTGTGAAATACTTGGATATCATTTCTTTATTGGTTTCAACCAGTTTTAAATTTCATCCCACATTTTTTTTTCCGCAGCAAATATAAAACTAAGACATGAGGGAAAGTATTATTGAGATGAATTATTTAGTTAAAACTGTTTAAAAATATTAAAAATACCTCAATTGTAAGGATTTTAAATATGTATTTTTTCCTGTTTCATTTCAAGTTGAAATAACTTGTTGAGATTAACAAGTTGGCCAATTTGTCAGATTTTATTATATTTAACAGTTAAAAAAAAATGATGTTTCGAAAACATAATTCATCGATCCTTTTTTTGAATAAATTAAGTTTTAGTTTTATTTTGCCTTTGTCCTTTTACTTAAAGTGTGCGTGAACCATTTCAGTTAAATATGTCATGTGGGTAAGTTAAACACAACTGACCGAAGTGTAAAGAGAGAGATAGATATCTCCGTTAAATTTGGAGTAACAAAACAAAACGTTTTTAGAGTACTATCTCTCAGTTGCAAAATAATGGGGAGATAAAAATATTTTTGTTTTTGAATAAAGCGAGCTTCCTTCCTAAATGAATCATGTCAGCGCTAAAGAGAAACTTGCAGATTTATCTCGCCCTACATTATGCTTCGTCGCCATGGTAAGCTTGTTAGAGAAAACTCATTTTTTCCAACAATGAACAGATTACTTTTCAGAAATATTTAAAGGATATAAATCTGTTTTCTTTTTGGCCGGAAAATTTATTTCATTTTAAAAGTTTTTATCAAATTCAGTCGTTTTAGAAAAACATTGTCCAGAATGTGACATTTTCATTAATTTATCATGAATTTTAATTTATAGATAAAAGTGGGATGACCACTGCGCACAATCATTTTTGAAGGTTGATTTGTAAGTTTATATTAAAGTTAAGAGCATCGTTCACCTTGTTTCCTGCTATAATACGCGTTATCTTCAATTCATCACTTACTTAATTTATATGAGTACTATACGAATCACATTTTTAATACCGTAATGGAATTCTTAACATATGTATACACACATCGTAATCTACTTCACGAGCAAAGAACTCCTTAGTACTCGCCAATGTTTTCTGTTACTGGCACGTCGCTTACACGTTAGACCGCCAAACATTCACACGTCTTCCCTCCAGCGCATCTCCATTTTTTCTCTCAGACGTTTGATTTCTTGCGTATACCATTGGAGAATCTCATACGTCCATCCATAGCACTTCATTTTTTTCAACGTGTCCTGGATATGAATATTTATCATCTCTGTCTACTTTAAAGGGTCATGGTATAATAATGCGTGTTTGAATTAGAGTAAATCGCTCAATTTTGGTGTAAATTATTTTTATTTTCAATCACCTAGAAAAGTTCAGGCAAATAAAAATATCGTGTTCAAACAAAATATCTCTAAAGTAGTAAAAAAATATTACTTTGAAATTTAGAGAAAATCAAAACAAGTAAGTTCGAGGAAAATGCCCGCGAAGACATGTACAGTCAATATTTACTAGAGAGATCAAACAATGCTCCATCACATCACGAAATTGAGTTTATCGACAAAATACAGAATAGTCTTTTATAATTTTCTTTTCTAAGTTTCACTCTGAAAACGTTAACGATCAAAAACCTAATTCTTGTCCGTTACTTTACTGTATGTATTTAATCTAGAATCGAATAAAAAAAATGTTGTTGAAACTAATGATTGTAAAGGTCTTATATTATTTATAGTTAAGGCATTAACATTGTAGAGGTTTAAAGACATTGTAATTTGTTTTATCAAACACTGTTTATTACACTTTTTGTAACGGTATAACCGGTTTCAAGGCTTTTACCTAATCTTCAGGGGAGCACAAACATGAGCCTTGTTTGTGCTCCCCTGAAGATTAGGTGAAAGCCTTGAAAGCGGTAGGGTTATACCGTTACAAAAAGTGGAATAAACGGTGTTTGATAAGTCAAATAACAAGGTTGTAAAGGTTTTTCCAAAACTTTAACAAAAATAAAAATAAGCGATTTTGTTCACCAATAGACAATTAATTGAAATTTATTTTGTATACATTTTTAAGGGGTTCTCCGATATAAAACGTCTAAATAAATTACGCTAAAAAATGTTTGAATATAAATACTTAATTCGGGAAATCTTTTTATTTGAAGAAATTTGAAGTGATAATTTTTCATTCCAAATATTGGAAATTAATCAATGTCAAACGCCTTTCAAAGACAACTTTCAGTATTTGGATTTGATTATTTACTTTTAAATCGTCCCTGTTTGGATTTCTCCGTGGCACGTCCTTCAAAAAAAATTTGGATTTCGAAATTTTAATTTACACCGTTTTTGCTAAAACTCTTGGGATGGATAGTCCCGATGTGTTATTTTCGTAAATTTTCATGTTGAAAATTTAGTACCCTATAATCTGTCATTTTAAAAATATGAAAGTATTCAAATAGAGTTTGATTGATGTTTATGTAAAACGGAGGCGCGTGTAACACTCGACGGTTCATCTCAAGGATAAATGAATCTATCTCAGTGATCGCTAATTTATCATTAATAATTTTCAGGTATCGTGCGTTTGTCAGCTTCATTAAAGTATCTCCTTCGAGGAATACATAGAGTTATTTCGTTGGTATTATACGGGATTGATTAGCCTAGAGTAAATAAACGAATTGTCAGGATATTTTATGTTTGCTCTGATAAATTTGAGGTAATGATAAGAAGTGAGGATGTGTGGTTTTAGTTCTTTAAATAAAAAAAAGGGAAACGTAATGTAAACAGTTATTTATACGCAGTTTTTATTGACGCAATACTTGTTTTTATAAAAATTAATAAAGAATTTTCCTTAATCGTTAAGCGACTTTTCTAAAACTGAAAAAGTGAATACAAAATAATGTAAAAAAATAAAGATTGTTATGTAAACTTAAAGAAACTTTATTCATCACTCTCGTGTCAGGTACATTTGAATTCAGTCAAGTTCAAAATTAAAGATCTTCTAACAGTTTTATTTGATATTGGAGAGTGGTAAATAGATTTTATAAAATTGAATCTTGATATTAAAAATAATTAATTATCTATTGGAAATAAATTTTCAACGGACTTCAAATTGTTTCCAACTCCCATTTTTACCAGCAAAGAGTTTTTCCTAAGTATACCAGAAAATTTCTTCAATGAAAAATTGCATTTGAAGTAATATAGTTTTCTTTACATATTGTACGTACTCGTACATTGAATCGAATGACGCTCAATCATTGGCTTAATAGAATACGTTTTTTTGAAGGAAATTTAAACACTTCCTTTTCATCAATTAAAAAAAGTTAAAAGCAAACTATTCGCTATACCTTACTCATCAAATTCAAAATATCAGTTAGTAATGTCATTCATATTTTTTAATTATTATTTTCTTTAAGATATATATTGCACTATTATTTTAATAAAGAAAACTTTGTGTAAAGTTTAAGCTTTAAAGTCTTAATTGAAGCTTTAAGGTTCATGAGGTTAAAATAAATTTAAACAGTACAGCTTATTTTAATTTTGAAAAATATATAATTTAGGTCAATCGAGTATATTAGACTTTTTTATATTATTCTAAATGTAAATTGCTTTCTCAGATTTAAAATTTTGCCAGTAATTTCTAAATTCCATTACAAAATTAGTAAAAATACATAATTCTTTTTTAGTAATTAGAGAATTTCTATTAAAAATAAACATTCTTATTTTTTCAATACAAATTTGTAAAGCATACATATAGTCAATTGTAGTAAAAAACAATACAAATCGTTATTATTGACAAAAATAGTGCAATGCTTTGTTCAACAAATTATTAGTCTTTTTTTTTAAATTATACAAATCTAATTCAATCGCAAAAAAAATGTATATCATCTATGCTTTGATGTTTGATTTTCTTTGTGAATAATTAGTACTAAAGTCTATGCAAGAGGAAAAACGTTTTCAAATTTGAAATATGACTTTTTTATCTTTTGTGAAAAGATGAAATTTGTTGAAGACAAAGAGTCTTAAAATCTGATCATAAAGAAAATGTTTGATGCAAGAGGAATTCTTTAAAAAGGAAACATTTATATCGAGGAATAGCCATTTTATTCAGACTTTTCCTAAATCTCCAAATTGCTGACATTAGCCTTGAAGAGAAAAACAAATAGATGGATTTAATTGAGTAATTAATCGCGAAGGAAGAATTTAACTCAAAATAACCGATTATTTCAATTTACCAAATTGCTTGCTTACACTCTTTTGCGGTGTTTGATCCACTTTATTAAATTTACCATTAAACTTGAGCAGTGATTACAATTTAAAATGAATATGAAACGATTTGCTTGGGTCTAATACTCGTAACACTAACGACGATGAAGTTTCATTAATTATAATAAATTCAATCTTTGAATGATTTTATTTTCATTTTATGCGCTACAACTTAAACATAAATAAATCACTACATTTTTTAAATTTATTTATTTATATAAGTAAACATAACTTTGAACATTACAGCAAAAAACAATAAAAAATATTAGAGCCAGTAGCGAGTGCTCAACACAATTAGATTGACAGAATGTATAAAGAAAGTAATTTTACACAATTACAATAAAAACAATAAGGAAGAAATAGGTATTAATTAAATCGTACAAAATCACAAGTTGCCAACACAATACGGGGCCGTCCACAGGCGCACAGTTCGCACTGCGCAAAAAATTACAAACACAAAAGACAAATAATAAAAAATAAATTAAAACCAAATACAAATTGAAAACAAAGCATAAAAGATGGAATCAGACAGCTGTAACTTTCCAAATCCTCTTCTAGACAGGAAATAAATTACAAAAATAGTTAAAAAAATATAATAATCAATTAAAGAGTAATTCTAAAAGTTCTTAAAATACACAATAATCAATTAAAGAGTAGTTCTAAAAGTTCTTAAAATACACAATAATCAATTAAAGAGTAATTTTAAAAGTTCTTAAAAAACACAATAATCAATTAAAAAGCAGTTCAAAAAAAATTGGTGGCAAACTATATTTTTACTATTGCAAACTGCTGATTCCGTCAATACTATATTAGTAGTTTATCATTTTCTGTGCCTAAAAGTTTCCCCTTTTTTTACACGGTGAATAAATATTTCGTCATAGATTTTTGAACATAAAACTGAAAATAAATAAATTTCATTCAGTGATACTTTGGAAAGAGTATGAATAAAACTCCACAAGAACCAAAATAACCCATTAAACCATAGCTAGGGAGAATTAACAAAATTTTGTTGAATCAAGTGCAGCCTAAATGTCAAATTTTCAAGGGTCATGAGGTTGATACGGGTCAAAATCTAGGACATGAGTTACGAAAAGTTTTTACGCATATTCTGATTTCTTTCGGATTAATCTCGTTTACACTCGGTAGGCTTTTGCGGTACTAAGGTGCATTGTTTCTTGACAATATTGGTTACGTTCTCCATGTTTAGTACCATCATATTTCATTTCACTTTTATTAACGAACACATCCATTTATCTGTGTGGTCTATTATACAGCACAGATAAATAGTTTTAATATTACGTGTATAACAAGTTTTAATATAACGTGCTGTTCCATTACAAGGTTTGTTGTTTCAAACCATTCAATCAACATATATGTTATCTTTCTTTACTAGAACCATATAAATATAACGCTGTATCATGGAAAACTTTAGATTAAAAACCTAACGATTCAACTGCTTTACAGAGCTTGCTCCTTATTGAACGGTCACATGTCGTTCCTAATGTGAATGTTAATATTTTTATATAGCTCCTATTACATTTACTTTGTTGACAACTTATAAAAACCTAACTATTCAACTGCTTTACAGAGCTTGCTCCTTATTGAACGGTCACATGTCGTTCCTTATGTGAATGTTAATATTTTTATATAGCTCCTATTACATTTACTTTGTTGACAACTTATAAAAACCTAACTATTCAACTGCTTTACAGAGCTTGCTCCTTATTGAACGGTCACATGTCGTTCCTAATGTGAATGTTAATATTTTTATATAGCTCCTATTACATTTACTTTATTGACAACTTATAAAAACCTAACTATTCAAATGCTTTACAGAGCTTGCTCCTTATTGAACGGTCACATGTCGTTCCTAATGTGAATGTTAATATTTTTATATAGCTCCTATTACATTTACTCTGTTGACAACTTATAAAAAGATAATTTAGCTATTATACCAATGTAATAAATGAATAAAAGAAAATAGAACTAAAAAATAAAAATTAGCACATATTAACACCATCAACTTGACTTTAATAGTTTGTATGTTATTATTACAAGAATATTAATTGATTTTGGGATTCCAACCTCTTCAATATTTCTAGAAATTTCATTTAAAACTTCAATACATTTTAAATAACATCATTTGACTTATCCAAGTAAGTGTCTAAAGGAAGTTTGATATGTTCACATTCCATACTTTTTGGGTCAAATAATTTTTCATTGCAACGTTTCAGTCTTGCTTTAAATATGTTAATAACTACAAAAATTGCATATTAATTTAAAGCATTTTTTTAAAATATACATTTAAAACCTTTCTAAAATTAAAACATTAAACACCTCTGTGGTTTAGTAAGTCGGACGTCTGTCTTCCAGCATGGGAGTTGCGAGTTCGATTCCTATTGGAATCCCGATTTTGTCATAAAAGAGTCCAGTCTGGTTTTCGCATAAATTCTCTTGAATATTTTTCTTGGCGGATTGAAAGATAGTAGATATTGAAAAATAGTGCACTCTTTGAAATATAATATAACATTTTCATTGTATACAAGTTGTTATGTATGCAATAAAAATTTATAAATATGAATCAAATAAATAATAATGCAATAAAAATCAATACAATGAACTGTAACAAAAAAATTAAATAACTTTATTTTTATTAAATACTCGTAGTAAAAACCTAAATTTAAACATATTTTAAATCAACTTGAATTGGGGCCTCGTGTTGAAGTCACGCAGCTACAACCAAAATAATATGTAAATCTACATCCTTCCGAATGATTAGTAGTCCATGTTAGATTTAGAATATTTTCTTTTCAGTTTTTTTTACCTTGTATTACTTTGTCGTGACACAAAAGTTACAAAGTCAATCGAACTTAGTATTGTGTTTCGAAGAAATGATTCAACTAAAGAAATATAAAGGTGGTAGTTATATGGTTTTCTATTGGAGAATTCAGATATCATTATGTACCCAATTTCAAATAAGTCGACCTCTTTGGAAAGTTGGAAAATATCACATAAAAACTCAAGTTTTGGGTTCTTGACCGTCAATTATTGTTTTTTATTATATCCTTTTCCTTACTTTGGTCTGGTTTATGGGAGGAATAAAAAATAAGTAGGCAAATTAAGGATAAAATACGGTATCGGGTTTTGGAAAAATGTGTTTAGAATATTTTTTATAAATTCGATTAAATGAGTAAAAGTTTTTCATTTAGCGTAGTAATTTATTTTTCTCACACAAAGAAAATGTCACAGGACTTAGGTTTCTCGAAATATAACATATAAACAAAGTTTTAAACTACATTTACTGCATGTTTCGTTTTCATATTACGAATTAAAATAAATTAAACTGAATTGGGAAATATAATTGAGAATTTATAACGAACGGTAGAAATAGGGTATATTTTCGATTACAGAGCTTGAAAATGCATTGCATATGTTTATCATATCCTAGAGGGAAATGTAATGTTTTTTTAGTATAATACAGTATAGAATATAAAGTAATTTGAAATGTGTGCATTTTAGTTTATTATTACCAATTTAATAAAAATAATTTAAATCAGTTCAAGTGAGGACATAACCAAATTTCACGGCTAATTTCAAATGTTTGTGAAAAAAAATGTCACGAATAAACTAAATACACATTCAAATAAACCAAAATAGTCGTTTAAATATTTGGAAACCACACTAACTATAAAGATTTCAAACATTCGATATCAAACATTCCCTTGAAAACCGAGAAAAAAATTAAAATCCTCCCAAATTATCCTGCAATCTTTGGAGTATTCATTATTACTTCATTTACTGAACAAATGACACCGAAATTAACGCATTCCATTCAGCATATTATATTCCATGTTGGGAAATTCGGCCTCACAAATATTTGAGTTAAAATGAGGAAATAAATGGAGTAGAAGATGTGTGTTAGTGAACTCTATGGGGTCTCTCTGTCTACCCTAATTAGGTTAAGGAGGGTTACCAAAGTGACTGAGGCAGGACGGATATAGTTGTCATCACTTGAAGTGCCATAATAGTCATCACCATCACCATCAGCTATTGTAAATTCACTGCACAGTGGAGGTCTCGTTTAAGGTTAAATATGTTATTATAGTATTTCGAGATATTTACGCCATATTCACGGATGCAACTGATCGTCCTATTTTATACTATATACGAAACGATCGCGATAGCTATTCCTCGCGACCGTGTATGATTGTCAGCCATCCCAAAGGTACAAGATCATGTATCAGTTTATTATGAGCATGATGGGGCACTTCAGCAATACATGTTCTTGAAAGTTAAACCCAAATTTCCTACGGCATGGATATTAACCTGTTAAAACGAGCGGCAGGCTTGAGCTGCTGCAGCTATCAGCCAAAGTTTTGTAAAGCTCCATTTTTATTTTATTTAATACCGACAATATTTTTTGGCAATCAACAAATAAGCTACAAAAAACATATAAATTTAGCTGCTAAATTGCCTAAGAATGAAACCAGTTTGGAAGTAAATTCACAAGGAAAATTGCTTAGCGTGAATGATGTCAGACCACGACCGCCGACTTTTTTTTATATATAACATATACACATGAGTATGTATATACGTGGTAGTTTGAAAAGTTTGATAATAAAACATTTTTTGGAAAAAAAAAAACAATTTTATTTTGAGGGTTATTTATACACTTGGTCTAGCGATTTTCCAATTATTTCATTGTGTCTAAAAAATAGGTTTTGTCAAACTCTGCAAAATGTCATTAACTGTGGTGATGACATCCTGATTTGATGAAAATTTCTTGCCACAGAACCATTTTTCTTATTTCGGGAACAGGAAGCAGTCGCACGGAGCCAAGTTCGGGGAATATGGTGGATGAGGAACCGATTCGGAGCCCAATTTATGTTATTTTACGGTCGATTTGTGGGACGACGCATTGTCCTGGTGAAGTTCACTTTTTTGCGGGCCAATCCGTTGATCGTTTTTCTTTCAATTTGTATATTGAATAGTCCAATAATGCCGCATAAACATAATGTTTAAACTTTTGGACAATCGTTATCGAAGGTTTCTTACTATATTCATGCTAAATTTTAACGGCTGTATTTTGTAACAAATCGATTTTTACCTGTTCAATAAATTGTTATATTGTTTTGTATTGTATTGCATTGTTTTGTGTTGTTTCGCGGAGTTTTGTGTTGTATTATAATGTTTTGTATTGTTTTTTGTTGTATATTATTGTTGTGTAGTATTATTTTTTTGTGTTGCTTTATATTGTGTTGCGGTGTATATTATTGCACTACGTAACACTTTCGTTCTATATAGTACAACCTAGTGGGCTTATTTGTAACATGGCAATCTATTCCAACAAATAAAAAAATGTTAAAAATCCCTTAAGCAAAAACCAGACTGAAACCCTTTTAAAAAAAAGCTTTTCAACGAGAATCTATACCGGGTTAGGAATACATGCTTTTTAAAAACTGGATTTTGGAGTCAGAATATATAAGAAAACAAACATGGTGAAAAAGATAGCTATATAAGATCTTTGATTACAGATATGAAATTATATACAAAGTAAAAACGTGATAAATATTTTTTTTCATTTGTAAACAGTTGCACCACAAAGTGTAGATAAATGATTGTTGGACGATTAACGGAAATAAGGGATTACTCTTTCTTCTAAATTATCTGACGGAATCATTACGTACGAGGCATATCCAGAAAGTAAGTGTACTGAATTTTTGTAGGTTACAATTTTTTTTATTTAAACAAAAAAATTACGTGGTTACCGTAGTACATATGTAAGCTATTTTTCGACATAGTCGCCATTCCTCTCAATGCAGGTGGTGAAGCGGGGTATCAACTTTTTGATGCCTTCCTCGAAGTAGTTTCCCGCCAACCCCTCCGTCCACTTCTCCACCTCCTCCTTTACCTCCTCGTCGGTTGAAAACCTTTTTGCACCCATGTGCAGCTTCAGGGAGGTAAAGATATAGTAATCTGAAGGTGCTAGGTCAGGGGAATGCGCGGGATGGTTCAGGACATCCCATTTAAACGAGGCGAGCAGTTCCGTCTGGCATTGTCGTGCAACAGGCAGACTCTCTTTGTCAGCATGCCTCTCCTCTTGTTCTGAATCGCCCTCCGCAATTTTTTTAGGGTTTCACAGTATCTTGCAGAGTTGATGGTCTCCCCTTGAGGCATATATTCAATTAAAATTATGCCTTGACATTCCCAAAAACACGGATGCCATGATTTTCTTGGCTGAAATTGTGGTTTTGAACTTTTTGGCGGAGGGTGAAGAGGTGTGACGTGACCGTTTTTAAACTCGCGACACCACTTGTACACACTCGTACGATTCATAGCTTTATTACCATATGCAGTTTTTACCTCATTATAAACCTCAACCGGAGGTTTTCCCTTCCAAACGAGATAACGGATGACGCCGCGTATTTTGCACTTGGCGGGAGATTGGTTTGACATTTTTCACGAAACGTGTTGTCGCGTCGACACTTCTCAACGTACTGACCTCGAACCGGTCTCGTTGCGGAGGGGAAGGGTCAGGCTACACGGAAGTGTAGCCAACATGTCGAAAATAAAATCCATCCGGTCGTGAGAGCCTCAGTACACTTACTTTCTGGATATGCATAGTATTTTAATTCCCATATGTTAGCTATAAAACATTAAAAGGTAATTATTTTTTGTAAAATCTGAATTCCGGAGTAAATTTCGAACAGAAAATTGAGGATGAATATTAGAATTGTCGAGTAACAAAACTCTTAAGATACAATATGATATTTGATCTAAAAAGACATTTATATTTCACTAAACAGAGTAACGTTTATCCCTTCATTAAAAAAAAAACAATTTATCTGAAACTAGAGAAAATTGTCATAACCGATATTCAAATAATGAAACGAGAAGTAAAAGGTCATCACCATCACGCCATGCGCTTATTGATGTAGGCAGAGAGTTCCGGTCTCCAATTTATTCTTTGCCGGCACGATTTGACCATGTCAGACGCGTCGCTAAAAATACTCTCCAATTATATGGTATTTCACTCTTCCTTCTTTTAGAATTTGGTTAAATTTTTTATGCCACATTTCCCAAACTTCTCATAGATTCTATACTACTCATATATCATTTTGGTTATATCTTATCGTCGGTTTTTTCATGTAACTAAACCATATCTATGCTCCTTTCTTTATCTCATGCCCTTCATTTTCTTTTATACCATATCAATTTCTGATATTCTTCTTCATTTTATTGACAACATTGTTTTTCCACATATTCTGCGTAATTTTTTTATTTCTACCGTATTCATCTAACATTTACCACATTTTTGTCACATGTAAGTAAAGCTCGCATAACCAAATATTGGAACCAAGATTGTATTGTATTAAATTTTCGTAGTATACAATACAACCTGACAGGCTTATTGCCACGTGACAATCTCTTCAAACCAACCAGAAAAATGTTAAAGAGGCCTTAAATGAAAACCAGACTGGAATACTTTTAAAAAAAAATCTGGGTTCCAGTGGGATTTGAACTCTTAACCTCTGGGTCGGGAGACAATCCTCTTACTAGGCCACGGCAGTCGCAAGATTTCATTATGACAAGTCAATTTTGTATTTCTTGAAGTGCGCCGTAAAAGTTAAATGTCGTTTATTAAATATGAGGACTAAACTTTTTGAAGTTCAAGTGGTCAAATATTCACGTATACCGATATGTACACGTTTCATATTTTTTTAAAACATATAAATAAGATTTTTTCTAAGCTGTCTGTCATTTGCAAGTAAAGGCGGAAAAAAAAATGCTAGAAGAAGTTTAATGTATAGCAAGATATCTCAATACAACGCACACTTACATCACTTCAGTCATTTGTCAGGCAGACGAGTGGGTTTTTCATGGTACTACTCTCCTCGCTCCGTCCTCGAGATGTGTGAATTCCAGTTAGAATACGTGTGTCAAATAATAACATTCCTAGCAAAAGTAGAAAGGGTGACAGCACTTTTCCAAGTCAAACGTTTCGTCTTTTCTTGTTGATTTTTCATGGCATCCAAAACACTCACTCTTTATCGTAATCCTTCACATATTTTTCGTCGTGCTATTTTCTCTTTGATAACCTCTTATGAAACACAAATCTGTTGTTATCACCCGTCACAAATCTTCTTGAGAAGGCTAATATACAAATGTTACCACTAAATTATAGAAAATGGTATGAATTGTAGTTCTTCAAATAAAAATATTTTTAGAGTCGATAGTTTTTTTTTCATATTCTATTTTTTCAAGTTTTCGAAACTTATGTAATTTTTTAGAAATGTTTCGGAAAAATGGAAAGGTAAAAAAATAATTAAGCCAACAACGCGGATTAAATTTGAAACCATTTTTGATAGGTTGGTTGTTTTAAAAGGTTAAAGAAGGGATCTATTTTTTCAAAGAAGAGTGTTATTTTTGACTGTCCTGAATTTTAATAAGCATTTACGAGTATAATTACATTTTCATTCTGTGATCAGTGAGTGCTACAAGATAGATAACCCTGAATCTTTGTCAATCTAACCATAGTTTCTGAAAGCAAAACCTTAGTATATGGCATCATAACTCCATTTTTATCGTCAACTTCTTCACTCTTCAGGAAACTTACATTCAACGTACTCGTAGATAGCAAATATGAATGCAAAAGTTCAATAATGGGTTTTCAGTCAGTTCGCTCGCAATCATTCCATTATTATGTGCATCAATGAAGTAATTAATAATTTATCTGTATCGGCAACCACAGAATTCCACATATCTCTTACTTTATTTCCCATTTGTGTTTCAGCTGTACTGTACCTGTTCCAGTTACCTAGATTTCGTCATTGCTATTTTTAAAATTGAGGTATCTTCCTGCATCTAAAAATGATTGACTCATTTATTGACTCTAATCTGCACTTATAATATCACATGCTTCTTTTATATCTATTTTTTATTATGTTCTGAAAATTAATATTTTTATTGCTCGTACGGCTCCAAAGTCTAAAGGTAACATAACTGTGGAATAATTTGGTGAAAAACATTTAACTTTAAAGTATTCTAACTCATATGTTAAATTATGTACTGAGAAATTATCAATTAAAAGAAAAAAAATCCCGTTATATTTGAACGTTCAATTTTTTATGCCTACGTAAACCACTATTTGTGTTATCAAAACTCGTTGGTTTGGATCTTCTCAAGCGGTTACTTTTGGTCGAAAAATGCTCGTTACACTGAAATTTTATTGCTTAAATAGGATTCATTAAACATATTATAATATTTTATGTTCGTTTTTTCGATTCGACAAAAAATATTTGTTATTCCGATAGTTTCGTCACTTCGGTATTTGTTAGCATTATATTTGGTATATATGCGAGTCTATGTATGTAAGTTGAGTGGGAAGGTGGTGGCTGTGGTTTAGATAAGGGATATTTCCGCATCTGTATATATTAAGCAAAAAAACATATTTGGTAAGAAAACCGCAAAAACACTTACCAAGGAATCACGACCTACAAAGAAACTTTTGTAGATCTTCGTTCGATATGTGATAGTAACACTGCCGACTTTAGGTGGAGTGTAGTGTATGTATGTAGTATTCATACATATTCATAAATGTTGACAAGATTTTCCACCAAAGGTTGTCTTCAAGTGATTCCTTAAGTGGCGAATTTCATCTACATCTCTTACACTAAAGGCAGATAATTGAATGTCACATGACCAGCAAAGGCTAAAGTCCTTTCATAATACCCCACCCTATTGGATCGATTAGGAACAATCAATTTATTCTTCGATGAAGGGTCGTCTCCGAAGAAATATCTCTCAGATACAGATTCGAAAGCTATTATAAAGACATCCCATTAAGGGACTTGAATACAAAGAAACAAAGTTTGAAATCAACCCGTTCGCGACACTTTTGGAAAAAATACACTTTTTGGAAGCAAACTAATATGACAATATTTTAATGTAAATAAGGTGCTGAAAATATATGAGTAACAAGTGCGTTTAAAATGTTTTAATCATTTAGCACTTAAATTGTCGGGAATGTTCGACTTGTGTTTTGTGAATTTTTTGTAACATGTTTATTATTATATTCAACACTTAAATCACGAGCAGTACTTAGTTTCATTTCACATTTGACTGTAAACTATGTGTATTTCAACTTTATTAGAACTATTGAGAAAGAAATCTCACATGTAGATGAAATGAGGTTCAGTTTTGAAAACTTGTCCTTGTACTCGTATCTGAGATCCAACACCTTTGAATTTGAATCTTATAGAATATTTTAAGAGTTTAAAAGGGAAAAAATATTTTAATTTCGAATGACTCGTTGATACAAAATAGTTTTTTCATTAAAAGTCTTCAAAGATTCAAATGAAAAGTTTTCAATGTCTCGTTATATTTCTGCCTGTTTGTCTTTTGTTTTGTATAAAATAAAATACTTGATCAAACATACTCGTATTTTTACCAATAAATCCCTGTCTATCTGTTTTATGTTTTTTAACAACATTATTACATATAACTAAAAAGCAAATTTAGGAAACCGTTTTTAATTATTTTTGTTTTTTGTAGTAAACACCATAAAAGGATCTTTCTATTTGATCAACTCTTCACATTTTTTTTACTTTTACGTTAGTACTGTGGAAAGTTATGTTTATTCAAATATATTTAAATTGAAACATTGGTTAATCCTCTTAAAATTATATATTTAAACTCAACTGGTAATACTTACTCTGTATTTTCAACATGTTTTTTTCTTTCTTTTAGTAATGACAATAATTTATTTATTCCATCGAGTGTGCAAAGCTATGCAACAAAAGCCAAAAAAAGAATAATAATAGCTAAGTAAATATAGTCGTATATAAAAAAATGACAAGAAAAAACCAAGTAAAATAAAATAAAATATTCAATGCAGACTTCCTTATTTGTAAAAATAAACATTTATCTAGTCACTAGCTGCGTTCTGCAGTGGCATAGTATGAATTGTTGACTTGTTATGACTAGCAAATGAGTTGTCAGTTCGTATTATACACTCATGTACTCGTATATTAATAAAAGTTGCCTTAGTAGTAGATCTAAAGACTAAGGGTTAACATTTCAGAAGCACTACAATGTTTACAGCACTATCAATAATCAACAACATGTTTATTTACAAGATTGTGTTTAAAATGCCGTTATCTTCCATTCCATTGACAAATTATGAAATCATAAATACTTCCTTTCTTGGTTTGTTCCAAATTTTTCGATCTTATGTTTCTGATTGTGTTGAATGTCTTTCTGTTTACGAAAACAAACGAATGCGTTTTGCGATCCTAATCAAAATAAAACGTAAATGTTTATCATGGAGATCACATTTCTATAAAGAATAACATAATCAAGGCATTAATTACTTCTGTGTACCGCTTGCCTCGCATATTTATGAACTGTTTGTCTTTTTCACGAAGGTTTCACCGCTTGAATTTAAATTCTGATTCAAGTTTTTTTACAAAAGCGCCCCTAGAAGTAGTGCCGCCCGTGGGAAGACACCCAAAATATCACCTATATTACTATAACATGGCTTAGAAATGATTTTTTTACTCATCTTAATTACAAACTTGAATTAAATTTTGAAAGAACGAATGACATTAAAAAGTAATTTAAACTTATATCCACTATTTAAAACTCTGTTAAATTTTAAAACTTCTTCATGGATCGTGCTCGATCTCCTTGACTTTGGCGAGAACTCCGGCAACGTGACGTGACCTTCTTTGTAAGATGCTTGATTTCCCCTCGGGAGTTTGTGTTCGATTCCCGATGGTACCCGAAAAAGAAGGTTCTAGTCTGACAGAGTTTGTCTTGTAACGATACTTGCAAATGCTAAAGGTGTGAGAGTTTTGTTGACTATTCATGGAAGAGTTGCGTACCTTCTAAAGTTATTGTAAATCCAATGATGCGATTATTTGGGTCGAAATATATTTATCTCTCAATTACACTCACCAATATGTTCACATCGCATCATTTAGATATGATGAGAAGTACCATACAAATTAAAAAACTTTTAATAAAATGTTTCTGTCATCGGCAATACTCGTAACTCAACTGTCTCGTTGCCTTTCCATTCATAAATGTAACGTTACAAATAAAATCCACACCTGAACACTGACTGGCAGTGCTGCCCTTGAATTGTGAATATTTTGAGCCAAAGGGATTTCCAAAGAGTCACTGCCCACAGGTAGTGACTTTTAAAGCTAGAATATTTAGATACCTGTTTGACTATTTTTTTGTTGCGTGTAATTAACGACTGACAAACGAAAAAAGATATTCAGTATTGATTTTAGTAAACACCTTTATTATAAATTTAAATCTAAGAGTTTGAATAAAAAATATTTATTTTATTCATTTTTTTAATGGCCGCATCCGTAACAAAAAATATATATAATACAAATTATACATAACAAATAAAAAGAAAATAAAATCAAATAAGCTTTACAACATACTCGTATTACAAAAAGATGAAAATTGATAATTCAATTAAAAAGATCAATACGTATTCAAAATGGAAAACATGTGTGAAACAAAAAAAAGATATGCGCAAGTATTGGGTTTATATATTATAAATTCGTAGCGTTTTTGGTTTCCAAGACAACAGTGCTTTAGAAAGATTTTTTTGACACGACATGTCAATAGGATTTTAATGCCATAACATAGTATTGTTTCATTGAATACGTCTTGAATTTTTCTACTTTTAGAAAGTTTGTGTTAATTTTTCGCTAAAGAAAATGGAGTGTTTAGTACAAAAAAAAACAAACATTACCGACAATTTTTTGTTTGAGTTTAACTGAGGAGTTATGGCATTGGAGGTAGCTAAACATATTTGGACCGTTTATGGGGAGAACGTCATTGGGGAAAGTACGGCACGAAAATGGTTTTCTCGTTTCAAAGAGGGTTATTTTGACATGAATGATTTTCCACGATCAAGAAGACCACCCAAATTCGATGAAGATCGTTTAAACGCTTCAATTCACGATGATCCACGTCAATCAACTAGGAAATTGGGCAAAACGATAAATTGTGACTAATCAACCATCGTATGGCATTTGCATTCTATAGTGTTAGAAGTGATTTTGACTTAATGATATGGTATTACAATGTATGATTATTCTATTAATTATCATTTCAAGCTCCACGCTCGGAAGCCAGTGATAGGAACAAATAAAAATGGTTTCTCATTTAATGAGATGTTACGTTGCATGAGATCTTTTTAACTTATTATTTATTCAAGTAATGTGAGAGTAGTATTAGTATTTTCAAACAAAATTTAGGTCGGAAGAAATTAACGGAAAAAAAAAATCTTCGCGGAATTACTTTGAAGGTAAAATCATCCAGCGTAAAGCCGGGGTGGTTCCTACTCTTCGAGATACTGAGGCGGGTGGAAGAAGAAGATACGAGTTCTTTTACTTTTATTCAATTTTTGAAAACCATGTGCATTTTACCTTTTCCACTGTTGTGTCATATGTGTGATTGTGTTATTTATATGTGTATACTTATATTAAGTATTTGTGTGTTTATTTATGGTGACTTTTTAGGCTCGATGAGCCTTTGTTAAACATTTGAATCAACCATCCCCGGGGCCTCAGTGTAACGACGATGGGGAAGACGGTAAATATGAGGTGACGATGCTGGAGAAGACGGTGAAGAAAGCGCAAAGACGTAGCGCACGGCGAGGCTTCATGAGCTTTATGTTTTACTTAGCTCTTTATGTTTTACTTCTCTACCGTCTGAGGGACTGTAGACTGATGACCGTAGAACATAGACAGCGGCGACAACAACAAATTTAACAGGGAAATAAATACATAAATTTATAAGATCAGGTGTAGGTGTAGATTGTAGGGATGGGAAGGTATCGGCTGTGGCCTGTATGATTGGAGCTTTCCCGCATTTGCATATGTATTGAAGACATATTCGGTGAGAAAACCGCAGAAAACTCATCGAGGGAAGTCGAGCTTCAGAGGACCTCTGGGCTCTTCCGTTATGTGATATTAACACATACGGCTTGTTAGTGGAGTGTGAGTGCTGTTATGTATATAATGTAACTCGAAGTCCAGAGGCGTTGGTTCGCCCCCTCAGGTTGTCCTCTTTCAGCCGCGTGCCACCCACCGGTCCTGGAGGCGTGTCTCTCAAACGCTCCTCCTCTGGATCTGCAATGTTAAACACTGGGTAGTATCAAGTTGTCATTTGTTAGATGTTATGGTACCGTGATAGTAATAGTAATAGTAATACGAGTAGATGCCCTGTTACGCTTGTCCTCCCGGGCCCTCGTCTTGCTCGCAGGCCTCCGATCGGCTGAGAATAATGTGATGTGGGAGTATGTGTCTGTATCTGAAAGGTAGTTCATCCAGTCTTTTTTGCCGTCCGAGATTTGCGATGAGCGGGTTCGTATGCGAGTTTAGATATATTTTGTTGTAAAAGTCTAGTGTCGTCTTGCCGCAGTATTACTTGATGGAGTACTCTTTTGTCCTCTGGTGTAGCTTTTTAAGATTTGCGCCCGGTCTTGTCTTATGTATGATCTTCAATGCTTTGTTCTGTGCCGGCTGGAGCTTTACGTGAAAGTTAGTGTGGGCGCTGTTCCACACGGGTGCCGCGTATGTGATTATCGGACGCACTAGGAGCTTGTACACCAGTTGTTTGTTTTTTCGGGATAGGAAGAAGTTTCGGTTGAAGATGGGTCTCAGCGCAGCGAAGGCTGCGAATGCTTTCTTTCTGGCTTCCACTGTGTGGAGCCTCCAGTTCAATTTGGAGTCCATGTGAACCCCGAGGTATTTGACCGACTTACGCCATTCTACTGCGCTGTTACCTATCCTCAGGAGGGGGAGGTTCCCCACCCTACGCCTTGTAAACATGACCGCTTCGGTCTTGCTGTCGTTTATCTTCAGGCGCCATTTCTGATAATTGTCCGCCAAGATATCCAGAGCATCCTGGAGGTATTGACTTGCCTTGAGGGGGCGTGCTGATCACGCGTAGCAGGCGGCGTCGTCCGTAAAGAGAGCAATGGAACACTGGTCCGGTACGGGGATATCGTGCGTAAAGAGAGCAAACAAGCGCGGTCCAATCAGGCTGCCCTGGGGTACGCCTATTGGGATGTTTCTGGGGTGGAGAGCCTCCCTTTCACCCGAACGACAAAGTGTCGATTGGATAGGTAGGATCGGAGGATCTGTATGATGTAAGACGGTGTACCCATCTTAATCAGCTTGTGTACTAAGCCGTCGTGCCAGACCGTGTCGAAGGCCTTCTCCAGGTCTAGCAGGACCATTCCAGTAAAATAATGCATGTTGAAGCCTGTCGACACGTCCTCAGCCACGCGGAAGAGTTGGTGTACGGTATAATGCTTTGTTCTAAGCCGAATTGCTCGTGATGTAGAGTGTTGTGCTGGGTATGATATGGAGTGAATCTGTTTAGTATCACCTTCTCCAGGACTTTTCCAAGTACCGGGAGGAGGCTTATGGGTCTGTAGCTGGATGGGTTGTTTTTGTTCTTGTTTGGTTTGTGTATTGGAATTATTACGGTCGTTTTCCACTTAGGTGGGAAATGGCCAGTGTGTAGGCACGCATTAAATATTTTAGCTAATTGTATGATTGCGCGCGTCGGAATGTGTTTAATTAATGTATTGTGTAGGTGGTCTAGTCCTGGTGCTTTTTTGTTTTTGAGGCTTTTAATGATTTTCTGGACTTCCGCCGGTGTTGTGAGCGTATATTCATGTTGTGCAATGTCTGCGGAACGAGTATTGAATTTGTCGAGTGTTTCTTGTACTGTGCGGTCAGTGTCTGCATCGCGAAAGTGCGATGTTAATGTGTAAGTGTACTCGTATGCGTCTGCTAGTGCATAAGCCTTTTCTACATGTGATGTGGCAGTGTGTGTGAGGGTGTGGAGTGGTGGTATGTCTTCGAATCGCTTCTTAAATCTCTTTGCGATCTTCCAAAGAGTGTCTGTCCCTGGTTTGACGTCCACTAATTTTGTGTCCCACGTGGTGTTTTTGTGTTCTCTAATATGTTTTTTGATTTCTTTTGATTTGTTGTCTTTTGATTGATTTTGATTTGATTCATAGGGATGGTATGTACCTCTGTAGTGTTTCTGAAGTCTGTTTTTTATTTGGATAAGTGTGATGATTTCCGACGAAAGTTTGGCACGGTGTGGAGTAATATTTTTAAGTGGTATGTAGGTATCACGAGCTTCTTCGATGATGTGCGTCAGGGTATTTACCGCGTCATCTATGACATCCGGTGAGTTGAACGTGGATGATGATAGGTATAATTGTGTGCGCCCTGGTAGTCGTTTACCATTTTTGGGGGGCAGGTGATACGCTCCCCTATGGTGAAGTAGACCGGAAGGTGGTCCGATGAAAGTGCATTAATCACTTCCATTCCGGCCAACCCCGGGTGACCCTTTGCGATCACCAGTTCCAGAGTAGACGGGCGCTGCCCCCTCGGTCCATATCGAGTGAGCATGTCGAGGTGGTGTAGTGCGTGGTGCGTTGACTCAATGAAATTGAAGAGTGTATCTCCGTTCTTATTCTTTCTTCCCAGGCTCCACGAGGAGTGCTTCGCGTTGAAGTCGCCGGCCAATAGGACCCGCGATCCCATCGCGAGAGCCCTCTCCAGATCCTGGGTGTCAAGAATCTTGCTGGATTTGCAGTATTCCGCTCTGAGTGTGATCGGATTGCCGTCAGTTTTTAGTCTGACCGCAGTTGCTTCTAAGACAATCCAGGTAGAATCCGATAAGAGTATGTGGGGTCGAGTTTCTCTAATGAGAATTGCTGTGCCTCCTCCCCTAGTAGCGCGATCATTGCGATAAAGGGAGTAGCCGGGTATTCTCAGGTGTCTGTTTGGAATCAGATGTGTTTCTGTGATGCGTAATATGTCAATGTTTTTCTCACCGATTAGAAGCATGAGCTCGTCCATCTTGTCGTAGAGTCCTCTGGCGTTCCAAGTGAGGGCTCTGATTCCCCCGCGGGAGGATGTCGCGCAAGTCGGGCCATCGAGCTGTTCCATTAGCTCGGCGATGAGAAGCGCCTTCTCGAGCTTGTCTCAGCATTGCGCCAGCCTTGGCCTCATTTGCATAAGTAGGCGGACGATCTGGGTCAGCTCTGCCATTTCCCCACCCATGCGGCTCGACCCGGTGGGTTCAGGAGTCGGCAGCAGTGGTCGATCGTTCCTCGGATCTCTTGGGTGTGCGAAGTTTTCGCGCTGTGTGTGATTGTATTGCGTATTTGTGTATTGCGCATTTGAGGCGAATTGCGCAATTTCGTGAGAAATTGAGTCAGTGGTAGATCGCGTAATACGGGCGCTCTGCGCGGTCGCCTGGTTTGTTTTTGGGGGAGGAGGCGTCTTACCTGCTCCCGTCACTACGTCGCTTCATGAGCGTCCCGGCGTCACACGTGGTGCCATTCGGCGGGCGATTGACTCAGAGTACGCTTGTATCGTGGGACACTTTGAGTAGTTTGCGGGGTGATCCCCGCCGCAGTTTGCGCAAGTGGCCGGTGTCTCCTTGGTCTTGGGACACTCTGCCATCAGGTGGTACTCGGTGCACTTGACGCACCGGGCTCGATGATGGCAGTTAGATGAGGGGTGCCCCAGTGACTGGGACCGGAAGCATTGTGTACCTAGGCCTTTTTTGGGCCGGTATTTGACGAGGGTCACTCTGCAGTAGCAGAGGAATCTCAGTGTGACCATGAGCTTTCCCATGTCAGTTTCCTTCCCAAAATGGGCAAAGTACATGGGCGCGCCTGTCTTGGTCGTCGTCTTTACGACCTTTTGCGCTGAAAATCCCTGGGCGGAGAGGTCACCGGCGATCTCTTTTTGTTTTGTCGTCCACTTTCGTGAACGTATGTAAGTATTTATTTTTAGCTTACAGCCCCTTAATGAGGCCGTCGTGGTCCTCAGCGGAGTGAACCGTGATTTTCGTGGTCCCCTTCCCCGCGTATTTTATTTCTAATTGGCCTTTTGCGTATTCGCGGATTAGGCCAATGAGGCTCCCATGTGAGAAGTCACCGAAGGTGATTACCACCGGCGGTATTTTTAATTTAGTGTTTAGTATCCTGCGCGCTATGCCGGGTGTCTCCTCGACTTCCTCACGGAGGCAAGCAAATTTGTTCACTTGCGCAACTTCTTCGGATCCGGCCTCCTGCCTTCTTTTGGCAGGGGCCCGTGGAGTTTCCCACTTTTGCGCCGCGGAGCCCGCGGGGGTTCGCGGCACAAGAACACCGTTCACGAGATCGCACAAGATCCCGTCCTGCATTTTATTGTCTATATTACGCGCCGACTGTACACAAAACTCCCGTACGCACCGCACCAGCACTGATCACAATTTAGCGTTCGAATCGCACTCACTTTCACTTGACTTATATTATTATATAAATATACAAATCAGCCCTAAGGGCCCGCCTCTCAGCGCGCCGACAGCGCGGTACGCCCGCACGGCACACAGCACACGTAAACCGGTACAACAGGTAAACCCCGATCTCTTTACACGCAAGCGAGTATAGTAAAATCTAAAAGACTTATATCCAGCTATAGGATATGGAGTAGCTTGGGGAAGCATACAAATCCTGTGTGGTGGGGTGAGGCAGGCGGCATCCGGCCAACCGCTTAGATCAAAGTTTGTTTTCTTTTTTCACTTCGATCCAACAGGGATTTCACAAATATCGCTTCTGTTATTATGTGATGAAATCTTTCGCGCAACCAGAAATGCCACAATTTTTGTATTGACGAAAATAAAACCCTGACAATAGGCAAAGTTAAAAAAATGGGAGTATGGGTACCATACGTTTTGAGCAAAAACAACAAAAATCAGCGTGTTACTATTTGTGATTCGTTGTTTGCTCGTCAACAACATCGACCGTGTTTGTCCCAAATTGTTACTGGTGACAAAAAACACCAAGTACAGAAAGGAATGGTTGAGCACTAACAACAAGCAACTCCTCGTGCAAAAGCTGATATCCATCCACGAAAGGTAATGTTGTGCATCTGGTGAATAAAGAAGGCGCCATCTACTATGAATTGCTTTATAGGAACGTAACCATCACTTTTGAGGTTTATTGGCAACCACTCCATCACCTTGAGGCCGCAATGGAAGAAAAACGACTGGCAAGATTGCATTAAGTGACTTTTTAGCATGATAATGCCCATTCGCATACTGTTCACATTATAAAAGTGGCTATTCAAGAGCTTGGCTGAGAGATCCGTCAAATTCTCCTGATCTTGGTTCATCAGGTTTTTATCTTCTCCGCTCTCCATCCAACAGTTTCCGAGGAATCTTTTTTAATAGAGACGCTGTTTTTCAAGTTTGGCTTGACGACTTCTTCACCTCCGAACCACCGGATTTCTTCAGGCGTGGAACCGTTAAATCGAATTGTTTATGATTGACTCTCACGTTCGAGAACGTTGGGAGTCAATCATAAACAATATAGCAGAACATAATATATTATTGATTACTTTATGTATTTTGATTATTTAAAAAATAAATTTAAAATTTATAAAAAACGCTACGAACTTATGCATCAACCGAATACATTATAATAATATATTATTATATTTTTATTAATAAATTACATTAAACTCTTCATGTCAAACAAAAACTTTACACAAAAATTGATATAAATAAATCAAAACACTTTTCTCTTTAGCTTCCCCCTGGAGAAACAAAAAATGTCCACATTCATCGTGTCTCCCGATCATTGTGGCTTTAAATTAAAAAAAATCAATACTTCATACATAATTGAAATCTCGTTTTTTTATTAAAGTATATATTAATCAAATATATGATTGCTTGCGGTCGCCCCTAAAATTGGTCTCTTAGGTGAGTTGCAAATATTTGAGTGCCGCCCCTGTGTTTTTTATAATGGACACTTAAAAGTTAACTTTGGTGTAATATTGTTATTCAACGTCTATTTTATTCGGATAGAGAATGCTTATGTTAATTCACGAGAATAACAACAATGTGAAACTTTGCAGATTGCTTTATTGTGTACGCCCAACGAGAAAAACAAAGTCAAATTAAATTTTCTTAAGGAACTCCCACAGATTTATTAGTGTCATATTCTTGCAAATTAGATATTGTCATTGTTTATATTTTGGTAGAGAACAAGCATCATTTTGATTATATTATATTTGGCGCCAACTAAGTCACTAGCATTTTAAATTTATCTTCATAATAACACTATCTATATTAAACATTAACATTTTTATGGCGTCTAAAGTATAATGTGTAATGGATCGAGCCCTAGAGTACATGTTATATTTCAGTATGTTATATAATATATCCCATTTAAGGTTGCTATTTTAGAGATAGTGCTTTTTTAGATGTCGCAGGACGGTTTTTTTTAGTGGAGCGCTATTTTTCTGTAAAATATCACACCATGAACGCTTTGTGTAGATTTTTTTAAAGATAATTTATAAGAGCTACAAAATAAATTCGGATGGAATGGCGTTTGAGGTTATGTTCCAAAATTTTTATATATTTCTGAAATAAAAAAATATTTTTTAGTTTTCTAATTTCTGAATCTAGTAAAAATATTTAATTTAATACGATTATTCATTGAACCAATATTATTTCTTTTTGATAAGTACATGTATGTTTTACTGTTTCAAAAATGTACGATAAATGAAATTTTATTATCGATTCCTTTTCTTTTGATGAGGAATTTCATAATTTATTTAATCGCAGTTTTTATTTGAAATCTTTTTGGCTTTTCTTGTATAATTTGTATTGAATTTGATTTTCTTGAAAGGCTGTTGCCGTTTAAAGTAAGTGAATAAATACATAAAACTGGGTCGCCAATAATGAATAAAAGGTATACTGTTACTAAGACATTTAAATTATTACGACACAATTATGAGGTTGGGTCATAAATACGATGAGGTTGGTTAATATTTACCCCGAGGCAAATTTTCAACAGTTCTGGTAAGCAGTAAAAAAACTTCTAAAATGATCACAAAATATTATGATATTTTCATGGTTAAGAATCAAATTTTTATTTTAATTAAACTTATTAGATTTACTCATAGAATTTTGTAACCTACTAGGTTTGATGTAATGTTTCAGTCGATCAATTATTTATGTCAGTCAAATTATGTAAGTATTAAGGTATAATACAAAATATGATATTTGAATCCTAATATATCTTCATAAAGTTTCCATGAGTAAGTTTCACCAGAAGAGGTAATCTGAACAGTGTGCTATGAATTGGGATTGAAATTGGGTTTCTTTTAAAAATGTTTCATATATGTAACGATTTCTTTCACATTCTGCAGTATGTAGTTAATAAATTGATTTAGAAACTTACAACGTTCTTTCCACAAAACATATTTAAGCATTTAGATTTTTTAATAACATATACTCGTAGATTATATTCATGATTTTGTTGTTATGTTTGTATTGCCATATAATTAAAACTGTCTCATCAATAAGATTTAGTACTCAAATAATCAGATAACTGCTCAAATACCTTATTACGAGTATAAATGACACGAAACGCTAATCAATATCGCTCCGAAGTATCACCCGACAGTTGTACTATATGTCAAAATTATATAAATCTTCACTCGCGACTATTATTGATAAAACACATCAGAACTTAGATAAAAATAAATAATTAAAATTTTATAATTTATTTCTTACAGCATGCGCATCGTTTCATTTACAAAAATGAAAAAAAATATTATAAAATCTGTTATTGCAAATTAGAACTATCAAAATTACAAAAATGTGCTATTTGGGTGACGTCTGTTTTTAGATTTGATGTAATTATATTTCCCTTCGAATTAATTTCAGACCGTTAAGGATTATCTGGGTTATTATATTATGTACTATATAATGTCTTTCATATTTTATTTTTGTTTATAGATGGATGAGTATGTATAAGTAATTTTCCTTCTTTCAATTTTTTATCACAAATATAGAAAACTAAAATATTTTACGAAAGTTTATTTTATTATCAATGTGGGTGAGTATTCAAGCCAAGTTGTTAGAATTTTATACGAAATTCGATTTTAGTCTCGTAAAAAAAGTTTAAATTTTCCTCACTGAATGTAAAGCGATAACGAAAGTATGATTGTTTTTATAGAAGAAAATATTTCAACGTTCTTCAAAGAACTTCAAAGGTTTTATCTGAATAAAGGGTTTGCAGAGCACGCAAACTAAAGCTTAATGATAGCATTTTATGCTTTCTATAGTTTACAAAAGATATTTTATCCCCTCACAATATGCTCTCATTTTTGTTCATGAGAGACATCTCTATTCAGGAATTTTTATATCAAAAGAAACGCAAGCTATTCGCAAGGTTATACTTAAAAAAGATAAATATAGCAAATTGTATTAATTATTGTATTTTATACAAATGGAAAAGTATTTATATTATAATATTATATTTGGGGGTCAATTACTGTAATTTTAATAGAAGATTAATAGGGTTATATGAGATGAGATAAGCAATACAATAACGACCTTTATAGTCAAGTTGATAAAACGCCTGTCTTTCCATACGGGGGTTGTGAATTTTATTCTTGCTGATTACCGATTAAAAAAAATGTGATGCCGTCTGGTTTTAACTAAAGGCGTGTTTAATGTTTTTCTGAAAAAGCTCTCAACCCAGCAATTATGCAATGAAAGTATCAATATAATATCATATTACTCGTATTATAAATAAAATTTCAAGGACTTACAGATAACATAAACTCTTAGTACTAATTCATCCACAAACGACCTCCGTCCTATATTTGATAAGACGTTTGTTTTCCCCCGAGGTTGTTGAGTTTGTTTCCCGATGGTACTTAAAAAAAATTCTTACTCGAGTTCATCTGATACTAATATTCACATGCGCTAAACGGGTAAGAGTATTGTTACCTGTTCACGTACGGTAGTATTTCCAATACGTACGATGGCGAACTCTGAGCAACGTGCCTATTTCAGTGGTCCTTAACCAAAGGATCACATACTGGGGCCGAAGACGCTGTTCAATATTTATGTATCATCAATACGGGTATGTTGAGAGGTGTGTAAAAGTCAATTGAACAAGGAAAAGGAAAAAAAAATAAGTTTAGTAATTTTTTTGTTTCGAAAATAACCAGTAAAGTTGATAGAGGCCTAGACTCCAACAGTCAACTTAAACCCATCCTAGGCTGTAGTGCTGATGAAAATGATAATTTAGTTGTCTCATGACATGAATTGTTAAAATAACCAATAAAGCTGATTGAGGCCTAGATTCCAACAGTCAACTTAAACCCATCCTAGGCTGTAGTGCTGATGAAAATGATAATTTAGTTGTCTCATGACATGAATTGTTAAAATAACCAATAAAGCTGATTGAAGCCTAGATTCCAACAGTCAACTTAAACCCATCCTAGGCTGTAGTGCTGATGAAAATGATAATTTAGTTGTCTCATGACATGAATTGTTAAAATAACCAATAAAGCTGATTGAGGCCTAGATTCCAACAGTCAACTTAAACCCATCCTAGGCTGTAGTGCTGATGAAAATGATAATTTAGTTGTCTCATGACATGAATTGTTAAAATAACCAATAAAGCTGATTGAGGCCTAGATTCCAACAGTCAACTTTAACCCATCCTAGGCTGTAGTGCTGATGAAAATGATAATTTAGTTGTCTCATGACATGAATTGTTAAAATAACCAATAAAGCTGATTGAGGCCTAGATTCCAACAGTCAACTTAAACCCATCCTAGGCTGTAGTGCTGATGAAAATGATAATTTAGTTGTCTCATGACATGAATTGTTAAAATAACCAATAAAGCTGATTGAGGCCTAGATTCCAACAGTCAACTTAAACCCATCCTAGGCTGTAGTGCTGATGAAAATGATAATTTAGCTGTCTCATGACATGAATTGTTAAAAAAAATATTCAAGTATACTAATAATTAGAACAAGTTTGAAAATACAATATATTTCGTTTGTTTAAAGTACAATTTGATTTATTCATTTAATTCTACGAAGGCGGAATTACTGAAGTTTACTACAATAAAAACATGATAATTAATTTGAAAAACTTTGTGTATTACAATATTTCGATATTCAAATATTATCTTTTTTACTTTTTGTTATGGCCTAAATATAACAATTTCATCTCATCAGTATTACTTCCTTTTCACTTTCTATCTTTTTAGTTCGGATTTGAAGCGCTGGCCTTGGTACTTTTTCTGTACTAAGTTATATTTCTACAGTCTCTTTATCTGTAAATTCTACTTCCTTCCAGGTCCCCTCCATAAACCTTTCCTTCTAGGTATATCCCTACATCCATTTTTACGATACTGCTATCTGGCATCTTCGACAAATATTCCAGCTAAGTGAACTGGGATATTTACCAATATAATTAAGTGTTCCTACCTATAGATTTAAGGGTTTGACACCTGATTCAAGATCTATTTTGACATTTGAGTGTCAAATAAATAATAAGTACCACTAATAAATTAAATGAATACACTCTGGAATTTGATTGATAGATAGTCTATAAAAAATGTTCTCGATATCTTAACACGCCTTGAGTATTGAGTATTGAGTATTATTTGTATAAATATATAATATTTCTGTGTTTTTCAAGTACAAAGTGAAATTGTGCACAGAAAATTATGTGTGATGTCCCCGGTCGGGTTTCTTCTCTGTAAACTAGGGTGATGATTGGGGGTCGTACAAGATGATTTTAAACCTTTTGAAAGTATCTGGTGTAATTTTTTCTCATGAATCATGTGAAATATATATTTATGTACTTAAATATTTTTTATCTTTTGTTTTGCTTTTGCTATCAATAAACGAGATCGTTATCATTTAAAATTCCTGATATTTTTAGAATTGAGGATAGTAATTTACTTTAAATCCCACCCCTTAATAACCAGACACCTACCATAATTAATATAAGTTCTCATACAATAGAACGGGTAAACACCTTCACCTACCTGGGATCCATAATGACAAGTGTTAATGATGCATCTATCGAGATTAAACGTCGAATATTCATGGCAAATAGATGCTTCTTCGGTCTGAGAAAACACCTTATATCTCGGTTGTTGTCCAGAAAAACAAAACTTACCATTTATAAGACACTGTTACGACCTGTCCTCACATATGGGCCTGAATGCTGGGTATTGAGTAAGAAGGACGAATCTTCCCTTCTAATATTTGAAAGGAAAATACTCAGAAAAATATTCGGACCCATACAGGAAAGTGGATCTTGGAGAGTGAGATATAATGAGGAGTTATACAGCATATACAAAGAGCCCAACATTATAAAATACATCAACGTTGGGAGGCTACGTTGGGCGGGGCATGTAGCAATAATGGGAGAAGAGAGAATGCCTAACAAGGTACTCTTTTCCAAGCCCCAAGGAAGACGTAGCGTGGGTAGACCAAAGCTCAGGTGGATGGATGGGGTGCAGAGAGATACAAGCGTGATTGGCATCAGGGGCTGGAGGAATACATCCCAGGATAGGAGGGAATGGCGACGACTGCTGGAGGAGGCCGGGGCCTACAATGGGATGTAGTGCCATTGATTGATTGAATTTATTTTAAATATTAATGTGTGCTAAAATATTAGCCACATCTTGCTTGATAACACGCGAGGATTATCTCAATAATTAAGATAACACTTCTCTCAATCTATCACTTACTGCATTTAGTAGAGTTAGCAATGCGAAGGTTAAGGATAATTATGCCATGTCTTGAATACCCCTTAGACTATAGATGGTCAATTCGATTGAATATCATGATTTTTCAGCACCACACCTCAGATATGTACAAATTATGTTTTTTTTAATATAAATATTAGGAGTGTATAGGTTAATAATAGTTCTGTCATGTCTCAAAGGCCGCCTAAACGATAGATGGTCGATCCGATTAATTAACAACATTTTCAAGAAACCACACCTCAAATATGTGTTGTACAATTTATGTATTTGTAATATCAATATTACTTTTATTTAATTTTTTAAGATTTAGAAGAATTTTAGTTTAAAACTTTCAGGATTTTTGTTTCTGTTATCTTAAAAAACTCATATTTTTGCTTCCATGGTTTTGTAAAAACATACTTACTTAACATCTATTTAAATTCTTTCTTATTCATATTCAAAATGCTGTTATAAAATATAAGTTTAAACCAATACAACTTCATTGATTGAAACCCGAAGTAAAATTAAAATCTATGGATTCTGTAAAAAAAAAATTTTTTTAACGCACTGATTGAAAAGAAGTCAGGGACGAAATCAGATGAAAAATAATTTACATTGCAAGTCACGTATACTGAAATAAAAGCATCAATATATGTGTTTTCTGCCATGCTGAGATAATGAAACGGCAAATATTTATATCAAAACCTACTTCACACAGCTCCTTTGATTTACATTACTTCTTATCTTATCTGTCAAAATTTGTCTTATCGTACTGTTCTCAATTTTCCTCACTTACGCTTCCCAGTTACGCTCATATTTATGATTTTACATATCATTTGATAGGTTCAAACAATGTCAGTATATTTTTCTCTTTCGGGTTTGAATCCCGATGGTACCCGAAAAAGGGGAGAAAAGGTATAAACTTGATCGTCAGGCAACAATATCCGCATGCGCTAGAAGTGAGTTATTGTAATTGCCTGTCCACGTGCGGTACTTAACCTGAAGGCTCGATTACTGGGGCCGAAGACAATATTGTTTTCTCAATACGCTTTTCAACATATCCGCACTATCTATTATAATATATGGAGGGGTACTATGCCAATGGCTAAATTAATCTCAGAGTGATCCTTTTTAGCCTACTTAATACCTACTTAAAACTTCGACAACGATTAGTCAAATGCTACGTTTGGTCAGTGTTATTGCATGGAGTGGAATCATGGACCCTCAAAGTAGGTAGTATGAACCGGCTGGAAACATTCGAAATGGGGATGCACCGGAGAATGCTACAAATACCCTGGACGGATATGGTCAGCAACACAAGGGTTCTTCAAAGAGCCAAAGTTGATAGAGAGTTGATGACTAATATTAAAATCCGAAAGGCGTCCTACTTGGGTCCTGTACTTAGAAAAGCAAAGTACAAATTACTGCACCTGATCATCCAAGGCAAAATAGAAGGCCAAAGAGGTGTTGGCAGGAGGCAAATCTCCTGGCTCCGCAATATGCGTGATTGGACTAGCATAAGGGGCGTTGGAGATCTTTTTCGGGCTGCCGGGGACAAAGATATCTACTCTCAAGTTATATTTAACGTTGGGGGGACCTGACATGACACTGAGAAGAAGAATAATACTTATTTCACATTAATTTATTCGGCACATATCATTCCTATTTCACGCTCACATTTCACTTCTGTTCATCGAATTAAAAAAATACTTTCATGAATAAATGACTTATTATTCCAAATATAAAACTAAGACCCTTCTGTGGGTGAACAGAACAGGGAATCAAAAGTAAAATAAGTGAAATATGTATTGTATTAAAACTGACACGTTGAGATTCTTAAAACTTTCTGAAATACAGTTTTTCTTTCGGGAAGTTATATATGAGGGTTGAAATATATTCGAAAAAAGCATAAAATTTGATAACGTGTAATTTAATTTGAAAGTATTTTCTTCAAATATTTAACATATATAATATTATATATGAAACACAGTTAGTTACTCTCAATTAGGTCTAATCTATGTGTTGGTAATTATGCCAGTGAACTGATTCATGTATTTTTCGTATTAAGATATTTAGACTCTTGCGTTTGTGTGTAATAAAAAATATTTTTCCATTACGTAACAAAATATTTTCCACAGTAATGTAAATTATTTATGTGATTATGATTTTTTATAAGTGCCATGTAAAAATATATGTTTTTTGATACTTCATATGTCTTTTTATTGTACAATTTTCGTAATCATTCAAACATCTTAAAAATGACTTATACTAAAAATATTTTATTGTAATTTATTTTTTATCAAACACTGTTTATTCCACTTTTTTGTGACGGTATAACCCTACCGGTTTCAAGGCTTTCACCTCTTCTTCAGGGGAGCGCAAACAAGACTTGTTTGCGCTCCCCTGAAGATGAGATGAAAGCCTTGAAACCGGTAGGGTTATACCGTCACAAAAAAGTGGAATAAACAGTGATTGATAAAAATAAATTACAATGCCTTTAAACCTCCACAACGTTAATTAATGCCTTAACTATAAACAACAACATCAACAAAAATATTTGAGTTTTATTTTAAAAAAAAGAAGTTATAAACGACAGTATTCACCTGCATTTTCTAAAAATATTCATGTTAACTGAATTTAAAATAATACTAGAGATTTCTACTCATTTTTAAATTACGGTTTTTTGTGATATTTAGAGAGTACTAAAATATCCATAGAAAATTGGTGGAATGTACGGTAACAGATAATTTTTTTTTTAATATTATTCCTTTGTGAGTGGTCGGATACTCACATAAAGTGTAAATAAGTGATTTTTTTTCGTATATTTTCGGCCTTCCTTTTTTGAATGAAAGATCTAAAATCAAAAATTCTGCACTATCATCTAAAGGTGTTTTATATAACATGTCACAATGTGAATCTTTTAGAAATCTAATCCATTGTATTTTAATTTAAAATATCTCATAAAATCTATTTTAAAAATATTTTTGCTTGGTCTACTGCCATAATTATCGGAACATATGGTATATAAATGGCAAAACTAGTTGATTATGTTTCAACATAAGTATTGTGTACCTCGATTACAATGAAACAGTACAGTCGTTGTTGAAAGGATTGTTTAGTAATGTTTACTGTTGCGTTTTTGTCAAACGGTGCTGAAAAGCCAAATATTTTTGTTACAAGTTTTTGTTACATGTGAAATAATTGACAACTTCGATGATTTTCAAACTGAAATTTGTGTTTAGGGTATGTGCACGTTTGTAAATAGATCACGCAACAAAAGCGTAACAGCAAAAAAAATCGCTGGTTGGTTTGGCCATCTTCTTGAACAAAAAAAAATCATATATGGAAAAAATGTTAAATGTCACAAAAAACAAAATATTGATTTCCTTTATTTTCTCTATTTTATGTTACTAGTTTTATGTGCCAACGTCTATAAATTGACAATTACATATATAATATTAATCAAATAGTACTTTTATATTATGTAATTTTTACTTCCTTGTTCACAAGTCATTTCTAATGATGGTGAATTTGAGGGTATCTCACTTTTCATTGATACATTATTTCTTTACAAAGCGATCACCTGCCATACTTGAAGCGTCGTGTAATGATTTGATGACAAAACACTTTATGATATAAATTCATGTGGTACTCGTATATACTAGTTTATATAACCTGGCACCTTTAACTTCACCCGCCACCAGCAACTTCACCAAAATATTATTGGAAACTAAGGTCCTGTAAATTAGTTAATATTGTAGATATTTCCAATGGCAACGTTAATATTAAGTTGTTAAAGGAAAATACATTTCTAATCCACCCCTTGCCCTTAACTTTTTTGTATCGCCATTGGTAATAAAGTTCACGTGTCACTGGCGGCAGCGATGAACGATTGACGGATATTGATTGGATTCATCAGACTGATCTCATGCTTAGCGCCAGATATCGTTTTTCTACGAAAAACCACTATGAGTGCGGTTGCCATTTTGCTTGGGTTGAAATTACACTCAGAAATTATTGAACTTCATTTACACTGATAAATTTTATTCATGATTTTTTACCAAGTATCATTTCCCTTTGATTTTGTAACCGATGCTAAGATCTTTATTTTTCTTCACAAACGACAATATTAAATGAGAGTATAAATAAATACAAAAAATACATCGAAAAATGCTCCATAGGAAACATTCAGTCTTTTTGACAAGAACGCATATGGCAAAACCCAAAAAACGATTTGGGATAAGGCATTAAATAAATACACACATACGAGTACTACACTATATAAACCGGGATGCTTTATAATTAATAAGTTATCCAGTCACCTACACTGGTAATAATTGCCCGGCATCTTCAAAGCATACTTTCTACTAAGTTTATAGCATAATCTAGGGGCAAAGACTTGTAATTCGAATCTGTCGAAATAACTGCTTCACGTTCCAGATCTTTTTCCCTTGGAGCTTGAACTTTATGAGTACCCAAAGATTTTCTGTTGGATTTGCATCGGTAACTGCGACGGCCAATTAATTACGTCAACGTCATTTTCCTGTTTCCACGCAGTACAAAGACGACTCCAATGTTGTAGATCATTATCCTCTTGTAGTAGCTAATTTTATTTTTTTCTTATAAACTACATTTGGGCAGACGGTAATAAAGTCCTCTGATATATTTTAACCATTTTGGCAGCGTTCAAATTATGTGGGAAGATGTGCCAATTGCCAAATCCCTGCTTTGAGAATCAGTTCCAGACGTGGACTTTTATCGGGTGTTTAACAGTCCGCTGAATGATTCTATTGGTGCGGGTACACCAGGTATGATTAATGGAAGAACGTGCCCAAAAAGAAACTTCATCCGAAAAAATTACGTTGTCCCAATCGCGGTCCAAATTTTTTCGCCCACGTGAGTCTTTTTTCGACTTGTTTTTCGGACAGTAGTTGTTTCTTCCCCGTGCTTCGAAATTTCACTCCATGAGCTAGGAAACGTCTTTTTATAGTGTCGCATGACACAATTAGAATATTTTCACGCAAAACCGCTTGTCCGCTACGCAATGATAGACGAGGATTCTTTTCAAACACCCGTAAAATCACTATGTCCTTCTTTTTCGTGGTTTCCTGTGCATTGCCACGATCTGGTAGGTCATCGACGTTTTCTACGTCAGAATAGCGTTTGACCCACTTACTTACAAATGTCTTCAACTTTCTCATGTGTTTAGCAGCGGCTCCGTGCGACATTTTTGGTCCTTTCGGTTATGTACAAAGAAACACTACTTCGTAACGTGATACGTACGCGGCACTCGTGGTGAAATATGTTCTTGTGTAACCAAGGTCGAACGTCAACTGATTTTTTTTATACAAAGTATCTTGTAAGAAAATATTGTAAGATTGATTTTTTTACTATGCTTCTCACCCTCAGTTTCATTTAAAATACAAACATATGGTTCATATATGTTTTCCACTCAAATTGCAGGAAAATAATTGTATAGTACATATGTATTTCTGTTAAATACAGTAAAATCTGGCGGGTTTATTGCCAATAAGTAATTACGTATGGTCTTTGTGGTTTTGCTTGTAAGACGCCTGTCTTCCAACTTGGGGATTGCAGGTTTGATCTCGGCTGTACCTGGTTTTCACTTAAAGCCTCTTTCTGGTTGATTGAAGGAGATTGCCACATGGCCATTAAAAGTGTAGAACAATAGTTAAATACAATATCTTTCCCCATTTTAAAAATGTTTTGAAAAATTTTCGTAAAAATTAGACAAGAACCCTTTTTAAAGGAGAACAAACTGTGGATCGATCTCACAATCCCTTAGATAGGCATCTTACCAAGTAGACTAAAAGGCAGTTGTTTAGTCTACTTGGTAAATCCTAACTGAATATACTTAAAGGAACAATTTTTTAACATACTTGTGTTCATTCCCACCATCAATATGAAAAGAAGCACGAGATAATTTTTTTATAGGGTAACAGTAATAAATATCACGTTTTCATTAAATTTCAGATAACATGCTGGTCCATTTCATAGCAACTGGTATCACTTTGACACAAAGGCGAGTCAAACAATCCAAATAAAGCTCAGTTATCACAGTGAGTATTTTGATTCTATGTTATCTTTAGATTTAAAATAGTTACGAACAGTAAAAGAGTGCAATATTGTTTATTAAATTTGTGAAAAAAAATCATGATTCTTACATGTATTGAAACTTAGTTTGAAGAAAAAATAACTCATCTTGGATTTTTTTCATAGTGATATCGGAAAAATAATATGCAACCAAGACATTTAGCCGGTATTATAAGTGGATATACTACGCGTACGATGGACCATAAACACATAATTTGACAAGTGAATACAATGTCATGATGTATTGTAGAACCCCGTTATATGTGCTTCATGGACTTTGAAAAGGCTTGTGACTTAAATTATGAGAAGTATTCATATATACAGGAATGCAATAAAATGTCAGCTATACGAAGGCAACTCCTATTCTCATAAACATGCATATACAAGAAGAACAGGGTCAGGACTGAATTTTACTTTCAATTGGAATTATTTTCTACTCTTATTTGGGGGAATTTCGTGATATATTTCAAAGGCAGGTGGCTTATTTCTTACTTGGTGAGGCATATGTGCAAGAGTTGCCACTTCATTAAAACTTAAGCCCAGAGAAATATTTATTTTTAGAAGAAGTCCATTATATTTTATAATACTTTGGAATAAGTGTATATTAAACTATATTGTCTTAACACTACGCAATTAAATTTTTTTTCAAACACATTTCATGCATTTCCTCCGATGTCTTTGTTAAACTAAGACTTAATACACATAATAAAAAAAAGTATTTCTTATTTATATAATGGTATATTCCTTCAGTTTCGTGATTAGCAAATATTTAATTCACTCTGCAAACCTTTGTCCTAAAAGTAAACCTCCACGGGATGTTCAAAGTGTCATTGCATGTTAATTTATTGGAATAAAATTGAGTGGTAATAAAAAAAAGATAAATTTTAGTTAAAAGAAATACTTTGATTTATAACAAAATTAAAAAATACCTTTACATATCGCATCTTAAAAAATACGTTTGTTTCACTTTCTGATGTCACGTTAATTATTTTTTTATAAAAAATAAAACACTTTTTTTTTGTATTCACCGCTGTTCTATTTTTGCAGGTTCACAACCAGTTTTAAGACCTCCGTCGTTCTCGTAAAGTGAATATGAATTAAATTACATGCCTTAAATAAATTTTCTAATTGCAATAGGTAAAGAAAAAAAGGGAGCCGTCAAAAGGATGGCATTTGAACGGGAAACATATTTCGAAGAGGACTTTGCGACTTTACACTTTTTGGTGAAGGGAGTGTTATATTTTGTCGTAACATTATAAATAACCAAGTCAGTTTTAATAACAGTATTTTTCTAAATGTGTTTTCCGTTCAAAACCACGCTTTTCACGCCTACTTACTCCCTTCTCTATTTTACCTACTGTAATTCGAAAATATATTTTAGACGTATAATTTAGTTAACTGACGAGAAAGACGGAGGTCTTTTGAAACTGATTGTGAACTCACAAAAATGAAACAAATAAACATCGGTGAGAGGAAACGATTTTTTTTTCATAAAAAAAAATAACATGGCACCCACAAAGTGAAACAAACGTTTTTTCTAAGATTCAAGAAAAAAGTATTTAACTACTTATATTTAACTATCATATTTCGTATGTCGACAGTTCACTATATATTTTCTAGTTATGAAATTGAATATTTACTGGAATTATTTAAAACCTTGCTTTTGAGACACGAGTTATGTATTCATGAGCAATATATGAAATATAAAATCGAGGGATATTTCTTCAAAAATGTCTTTAAATAAATGAAAAAAATCAAAGTGTTGAATTAAAAAAAAGCTAAATAAATATAAGAATATTCATATTATCATTTGTTTAATTAAAAAAAAAGCATAGATCTAATATTATAAACACTTACATTTTCATTTATTCGTTATCCATAATATAATTAATATTTCAATTTTGAGAAAACAAAGGACTAATATTTAAATATTTAGAATTCATACAGTGCTTAATTAATAGTCAGACGAGTTAAAAAGGCTGTGGGTGGACACATTGTTCTTTTGTAGAGCTTTTAGTTTATGTAGGATTAATGTCGACATACTTAAAAATATATAAATTACTAAATACAAAGAAAATATGCTATAACATATTTTATTCATTACTTTATTGTTTCTTTGACATAATATTTCTGCTGTTTCTTCGTAGAATTTCAGTATTTTTAATAATCGCAAAAAGTGATAAAAATACCTTAATAAAAACACGCGCCATAAAAATGCGTACTCTGTGAAAACTCTGATTATTTCAAATGTTTTTTTGGTAAAACTCCATGAAACAAAGGTTTCCAAAGTGTTTTCCACGAAAGCCGAGGACACAGCGATAAGTTTTAGTGGCACTGCGAGATATTCGAAAATTTTAAAATTTAAAAATTCTAGCAATCTTCATTGAATGCATAAAAATATTTTTAAGAATATATGGAGAGGTGCACATATATTCAAGATTAATTCAGGGCCTTATTTCCATTAAACATTATTTTGGTAGAGGAAGAGAGTCTGATTCCGCTGAGTGTTTTCGGCAGTAGCAGTAATATAAACCAAATTTTGCTCAAACGTGGGATAGAAAATGAGGGTAACCATGTCTAGTTTGATTTCAAGATTTAAGAAACTGAGGATGAACAACAGGCTCACTCATCTTTCTGATTGGTAAGTTTTTAAGGGTTCCGTGAATAAATATTTATACACTAAGGGTGCTGTGAAACGAAAAAGTTAAAAATCACTGCTTTAAAACATATTCAATAACTTATTAAACGTATTTAAAGCATTAAACGTATGATAAACAGCAAAAAACAATATTATTAGCCAAAAATTGATTGTGAAAATAATGAATAAATTTCCTGCCGGGTATCGCACGGCGGAGCTTTTCAGAGAGAATCAGGTCCTGAACATAGCCAATTTGCATCTCAACTCCATTCTCTGGCACTTACCATCGAGAGGAAGGGGAAGATGCAGACTCAGCAGAGACACATGACACGCATGGCAACTAATGAAATGTTCGCCATCCCTAGAGTTAAAACCTCTTTTGCCCAAAGGCAATATGTTTATTTGGCTCCCATGACATACAATGGCATGCCGAATTCAATAAAGGTAAAGGTAGGAAAACCATTTAGACAGTCGATCGGAGCGTGGTTGTTATTGCGACAGGATTTTGAGTACTTGGGCTTTCAGGATGAATGACGTGTGGAAAAGATTTGTGTGGGCTCGTGAGTGTGGGTTTCTTCTTGTTGTTTTAATTTTTGTTGTTTTTGTATTTGTGTTTCTGATTTTTGTTTTTATTTTGTTTTTATGATTGTGTGCGGTATATTGTGGGATGAATATTTTTGGTCTTTCTGGAGTGATGATGTGTGAGGAGTTTAATTTCGCATGATGTTTCCAGTTGTAATTGAGTGTCACTGTTTGTCAGGTTGATGAGAATGTGCAACGGGGTTTTTTTTTGTGTAATCAAATATCGGAAAGAAGTATCGATTAATTTTTTCATGCTAAATATCCTCAGTGAGATACAGGCAAAAGCCTAGTTTACTGGGGATACGACAAATGAAAGGCAACAAACCCAGATCCATTCAAATTGTATGTCCAAATTAAATTACCTGTTGTTTTTTCGCAAATTATGTATATTTATTGTCATGTGTAATAATAAATAAATAAATAAATAATAATAAAATAAAAAAACAGGCGTACAAAATTAAGCTAAAAAAATAAACGCCGAATTTAAAGTAACTCTCTTCACATATTAGGTCCTTACATATGAAATTGGCGTTTTGCCGTACTGGCAACTTTGATCTCAAATATCTTCTCTTTGTTAGGAATTCCAAATTCAAATTTATACAGCTATTTACTCAAGTATTTGTGTTTCGAAAATTATAATTCATTTGTTTTTTCCTCAATTGTTTTTTTTCTTTGCGTCACTCAGTTTACAAAATGGAAAACTTGAAATATCGCGTTATTTACGAGTACGAGTTCCACCGTGGCACCAGTGCTGCAGAAACGGCTCGAAGGATTAATGATGTGTATGGCGACGGTGCCGCAAAAGAAAACACAGTGCGTTTTTGGTTCCAACGTTTTCGTTCTGGAAATTTCGACCTGCAGAAAAAGCCCCGTGGACGGCCGGAGACCAAAGTTGATAATGAAGAATTGAAGGCTATTGTGGAAGCGGATCCATCGCAAACCACGTCCGAGTTAGCTGCAGGCTGCGGTATTAGTGATAAAACTGTTTTAATCCACTTGAAGCAAATTGGGAAGGTGAAAATGCTTGAAAGGTGGGTACCTCACGAATTGAGTGAAGCAAATCAACAAACGCGCGTTGACTGCTGCGTTGCATTACTCAACCGGCACAATAATGAAGGGATTTTGAATCGAATCATTACCTGTGATGAAAAGTGGATCCTGTATGATAATCGGAAGCGCTCATCGCAATGGCTGAACCCTGCCGAACCAGCCAAACCATGCCCCAAGCGAAAATTGACTCCAAAAAAGTTACTTGTGAGCGTTTGGTGGACTAGTGCTGGTGTCGTTCACTACAGCTTTCTTAAATCTGGCCAGACGATTACGGCAGATGTCTATTGTCAGCAACTGCAAACCATGATGGAAAAGCTAGCTGCTAAACAACCGAGGCTGGTTAATCGCTCTAGGCCACTGCTGCTTCATGATAACGCTAGACCACACACTGCATAACAGACGGCTACCAAATTAGAAGAGCTTCAATTGGAATGTCTAAGACATCCACCGTACTCTCCGGACCTTGCCCCGACAGATTACTATTTTTTTCGAAATTTGGATAACTTCTTGCAAGGGAAAAAATTCAACTCCGATGGGGCAGTCCAAACCGACTTCAAAGATTTTATTGATTCCCGTCCGAATGGTTTTTTAGTAAAGGGATCGATGAACTACCTATGAGATGGCAAAAGTGCATAGATAGCAATGGTACATACTTTGATTAAATAAATATATTATATTAAAAAAAAATCAACTTTATGTTCCTCCCAAACAAAACGCCAATTTCATATGTAAGGACCTAATATTTCAGTTGTTTGTGTCGTGAAAACAAATATTTTTTTACAAAAGTGTTTCCAGACACTTATTGAAATAACAGCTTAAGTTCAAAATGACAAAAAATACTTCATAATACAACTAGTATGTTAAAGTGTAGTTAATAAAATGAATAAATCTTTTGATATAAAAAATCAATTAAACGAGCTAAAATGAATTCGCATTCATTCGATTTAATAAGAACGTGGCCAGGAAGTAACATTGTTGTCGACCTCATTAATTAAATCTTCGAGAATCACTGGAAGAGACACGTAGTTTGCAGTTTATTATTTCACGTTAAACAATAATATCTCATGTTTTGAGGTAATAACACTCGCGCTCGTGCATGAAATTATTGTTGTCAGACGTACTCCTTAAGTAGGCTAGAACTCTTTTTTAAATTAAGTTTAAATATTTTGGATAACTTTAAAAATTTGGATAACTCATAATAAAAATA
>OX463841.1:32777176-32891323 GCA_949825065.1 Odontocerum albicorne | reverse complement strand
TAATGTGTATGTAACATATGCATGTATCTCAATAACGGATCAACACTCGCGCTCTGTCCTTTCTGCTTACCACTACAGTAGGGAAACAGTGTAATGTGTATGTAACATATGCATGTATCTCAATAACGGATCAACACTCGCGCTCTATCCTTTCTTCTTACCACCACAGTAGGGAAACAGTGCAATGTGTATGTAACATATGCATGATATATCTCATTAACGGATCCACAGTCTTATATTTATTATAGATTTATTTAGGCCTAATGTATTTTATATTTAATTAACTCCATTTAAATTAATTAATTTGTTTCCGAACATTATATTCAAGGAGTTCTCGGAACTCATTGCCAACACAAAATAATTTGAATTGCGCCTTCATTTTACCTTTCATTTCCGTATTTTGTTGTCCGTTGGATATAAAGGGAATAGAAATAATCTTCGTTTAGCTTGTGACATATCTCCAAGGCTGAAATATAAAATATTATTGGAATTATTATACTAATGCATATTTCCTTCTATAATTCATTTGATTTAAAATAACTATATTCAATGTAAAGTGGATATTGAAGTTTATCTGTTGTAGATATATTGATATTTTATATGTTGTATGTAAGTGAGTCTTTGTATAACAAAGAAAGTCTTCAAAAATATTTCTCATTTATTATTTTGATCGTGTGTACAAATATATGTATAAGAAATCAATTACATTGACATAAGCAATAATAAAAATGACATGATTTTTTTCTTCGGGTTGAATTATATTAATATTACATTTAATGTGTTGCTTTAAAAATATAAGTAGATTCGAGTTAAAAGTTTAAAATATGTTAACCTTAATACTTAAAATAAAAAATATTTTAATTTCTTGAATCTTCTTACAAAACACATTTGTTTAACTTTGTGGTGTCATGTTTATTAATTTCTAAAAAAATAAATCAATCACACATTTTTTTTCTGTTTGTTTTTTAAGAATTGTTTAATTTGTAATTTAGTTTTCTTCGCCTGACGAGGAAGACTAAGATCTTCGAAACCGGTTGTGAACTCACCAAAATTCAAGTGATGATTAAAAAGAGAACCAAATGAGTGTTTGATTTATGTTTTAAAAAATTAAACAATTTTCTTTTTTTTTTAATTTTAATTGGGAATTATTTTTTAATTTGAAAGAGGATTCCGACGAAGTTCCTCCATATTGTGCATTAAAATGTATTTTAATGCTAACTGTACCCGGCCACGCGTTGCTGTGGCTCAGTCTGGTTAAATGGAAAAGAAAGAAAAGAGAAAGCACACGTTTCTAATATGTTTAATTTCACAATGCTTGTGGGTATACAATATTTTTGATGTCTTTCAGCCACTCTCAGTCTGTCGCGTTTATCGCCCTGCTCGCAAATAATCGCGTCACTCCACGAGGTCAATTCTTAATATGATTTGAATTCAAATGAAAGATCGATTGCACTGAAAAAGAAGAAAGAAAGTTATAACAAAAACATATAAAATTGCGAAACAATAAAAAAGGAAATGAATAATATTGTTAAGTTTGTAGACGTCTTTGTTCTTGGCGGCAAGAATAGCTCGTTCACTCAGCCAATCGGGATTCTTATAATTGATTTGAATATTGGGAAATACTTTTTCAACCAATTCTTCTTTTGACATCACTTAATTGCAAAAGTTATGAGACAGTGAATTTCGTCCTGAGGTCATGTCAACCGGCACCTTTATGTTCCCAATTTCCAGCAATTGATGTGAGAATATTTCAGATGATCGATCGTTTTGCAGCTGGACACGCATATTTGTAGTTACTTTCAACGTCTTTACGTGTCGCCACAAAGTAGAGTATTTCAGGCAACATATAAAATTGCGAAACATAAAAGTAACTAATTAAATGTTAAGGGAAGACAGATACATATTTGTAAATAATTAAATTTTAAGGGAAGACAAATAGATAATTGGAACTAATTAAAAAAATCTCCATTTCTACATACGATTCGATAGATTTTGAAATATAAACATAGAGATAAAATTAAATTCTATATAAAAAAGATACTTTTGATATTCCTTCTGACCTCTTTCAGCCACTATCAGTCTGTCCTCCAGATATAATTGCTCAAAAAGACAAAAGGTTCTACGGATATGAAATTATAAACAGCAGAATTAAATATTGTTTGATCATTCTGTCGCGTAGCTCATGACGCAGAATCGTGACTCCCATGATAGCCTCGTTGATAATTTAAATAAAATAATTTGTTTTTATTTCTACCTGAAAAGCGAATGAACTTTTTGGACAACCCAATACTTAAGCAGAAATATTTAAGATTTAGTCTTTAGTTTTAAGGGCAAACTATGAATATCGGAAGGACCTAAGAGTAAAAAAAAATGATTTACTAACAATTGATTTATCTTCTGCATCATCGCAGTTGTTCTTCTCTTTGGCTTGGTGGATTCGCTCAGTACATTTCTTTGCGTCTCTGGAAGAAAGGGATCAAATTAATCACATATTCGGTTTGATGTTTCTGAATAATGTTATTATATTTCGAAAACTCACGATGAGTCCTATGAAGGTTGACAAATTTGCCCCAATACAACTATGTAACGACAATTGATGTGAGACTATCTCAGCTTATCGATCCTTTTGCAACTGGACACGCATATTTGTAGTTAATTTTAACGTCTTTACGTGTCACCACAAAGTAGAGTATTTCAGGCAACATATAAAATTGCGAAACATAAGGGTAACTAATTAAATGTTAAGGGAAGACAGAGAGATAATTGTAACTAATTAAATGTTAAGGGAAGACAGAGACATAATTGTAACTAATTAAATTTTAAGGGAAGACAAATAGATAATTGGAACTAATTAAAAAAAATCTCCATTTCTACATACGATTTGATAGATTTTGAAATATAAACATAGAGATAAAATTAAATTCTTTATAAAAAAGATACTTTTGATATTCCTACTGACCTACTTCAGCCACTATCAGCCTGTCACGTACATTCTGTTGAGAACGAACCAATTCTGAATCTGCAGAACGCGATCCCCGTGCATCCTCAAGTGGCTACACGTCGTTTTGCTGCTTCCTCGACATTTTGATGAACTAAAGCAGATCTATTGCACTGAAAAAGAAGAAAAAAAGTTAAAACAAAAACATATAAAATTGTGAAACATTAAAAAAGGAACTGAATAATATTGTTAAGTTTGTAGACGTCTTTGTTCTTGGCGGCAAGAATAGCTCGTTCACTCAGCCAATCGTGATTTTTATAATTGATTTGAATATAGGGAAATACTTTTTCAACCAATATTTTCGCAAACGCGTCATTTTGACATAACGTGAAGAAAGCAGTTAACGTTGTAGCCGGTGGGTTCAGGGCTATTTGTTGCACATTTGCAGCTGTGAAATAAACGCGTTGTCCATTTTATAGATGTACTGCTAATTGAACAACAGCTGGACTTCGTTCATGTATGGGAAATGAAAGAATTCACCATACAGCTTCATTGCTGCTTATGTATCTTCCAGCCTGATACTGTGCGATTTCATTGATATGTATGACCGCATTCCTATCACTTCTTTCTGGTTGCACGCCAAAAACTGCCATGTCGCTGCCTTTATTCACGTACTTACAAATGTATTTGATCGATTTAACGGAGTAACAGTATTCCACGTTTATGTGCGCTTTGTATGTTTTTGATAGCAAAGGCGAATATGGGACAACCCAACGGTTGTCTACTTCGATGTCACCGTTTCGCATTTGTACGGTTGCTAATTTACCGCAATCTTCTGTTGATCTCCTTTTGTATAAAGGATATCCATCGTTTGCTGTAACTGTGTTGGATACTAATGCTCGAGGATATCGCTTAGATCATTTTCCGTCTATCATGCATGGTGAATTTAGATTCAGTGTACCACAAGATCCATGTATCATATTTTTCGGCACAACTTCATGCAAACCCTTATCGACGTCAGCATCGGGTATTTCAGCGCATATTAATTACATTGTCGATTTTATTTGAAGTGATTTTGTTATAGAGCCAGATTAATACTTTATATGTGAATGTGGCAATCCTCTCTTTTGCTATTCTACTTAGTACATCCAGCAGCGCACAGACCCAAACTCTTCATGTTTTACCATGAGCTATTGTATATCGTCCCAAGCTGGATTGCATGTGAATGTAGTGAATAGATCTGGACACCCGTAGTGACGAACATACGCAATTGCATCGTGAGCGTACTCATACATATGACGTGGAATGCCTGTATATGAAGATGCCCAAATCGTTAGTCTTCCAACGTTAGTTGTATTACCGTCATTTACAACTGCATCTCGCAAATGAACGTATCCTTCAGAGCGAAGCTTGGTCTGATTCAAACGGATAAATATCAAACTAATTTAAAAAATCTCCATTTCTACATACGATTTGATAGATTTTAAAATATAAACATAGAGATAAAATTAAATTCTATATAAAAAAGATACTTTTGATATTCCTTCTGACCTCTTTCAGCCACTATCAGCCTAATGCACTGAAAAAGAAGAAAGAAAGTTATAGCAAAAACATATAAAATTGTGAAACTTTAAAAATGAGTGAAATTGTGAAACTGAGGTCATATCAACCTGCATCTTTTTGTTCCCAATATCCAGCAATTGATGTGAGAATATCTCAGCTGATCGATCGTTTTGCAGCTGGACACGCATTTGTCCAATAGCAGTATTGTTAAGGAAATACAGAGATACTTGGAACTAATTAAATGTTAAGCAAAGAGAGAGATTATTGGAATTAATTAAATGCTAAGGAAATACATTGCAAACTACGCACGAATTTAATTTGGATGTGACATGTTTGGACGCGTCATTAATGAACAATTAATATCGATTCTTATAAATATCAAGTTATTTAGGTAAATATTATACATTACAAAAAACTAACAATAATGACAAATTAATACATCTTGTTACAAATTAGCAAAAATTTATCAGTTCGTTTAAAATAAATATGAGGTTTGTCAAAAATGTACATACCAACACCACGTTGTCTCTGTGAAGCAAATGATCGCGTCACTCCAAGATATCAATTCACGATATGATTTGAATTCAAACGAAAATCAATCAACACAATTCAATTTTACTGCTAATTGAACAGAAAAATAAACAAATAAGTTTAAAAAAAATAAGTGAAAAAGATATTCTTAGAGGTAGATGTCAACAACGCACATCACGAAATGAAAATGTCGGATAAATTAGCGCAGATGGCGTTATACAAAAAAAAATATTTCGTGGCTTTTCAATAAATAATATAATAAAATAACATTTTTAATAATTTATTACTAATAATATAATAAAAATAATAAAGTTATAAATAATTAATTTAATAAAAATATTAATATATTTAATATTAAAAATATAAATTTAATGTTATTAAGTGTATTATATTATTATTAAAATTATTATTTATTATTGTTTATTATTAAAAATAAAAAAAATAATATTTTTCTATTGAATTAAAGAGACTTTCTTGAATTAAATTCCACAGAACCATTTCCTAATCCTAAAAAAATCAATAAAAATCGTTAACAAATGGAAAAAAAGCAATGCATAAAATCCACTTTTCCTAGGAGCTAAGAAGTTTCACTTCTACCGCGCGAGAGTCTCACGCATCTGTTTTTTTATGCATATAAGTTATATTTATTTTAGCGATCCTCCTGATATTTCATTATAACCCACAGTTCGTGAAACGATACTCGAAATATTTCAAAACAGATAAAATCTTAGTTGGATATTTTTACAAATTTAAAATTAATTCTGCCAAATATATTTCCTGCGCTTGCGCTATAAAGTCTAGATTCAGCCATATTAAGATTTTTTCAAGCTCCTATGATACAATGGAACTTATCCTTATTAACACAAATGTCAACTCGATTCTAACCTATTTTTCGTCTGTAATAAATATATCGTGGAATTATTGTTTAAAAGGAAATATTTATTATTTAATATTAAAAATTAAATTATTTAATATTTTATTTATATTGATTTAATATTTAATATTAGGTCCTTACATATGAAATTGGCGTTTTGCCGTACTGGCAACTTTGATCTCAAATATCTTCTCTTTGGTTAGGAATTCCAAATTCAAATTTATACAGCTATTTACTCAAGTATTTGTGTTTCGAAAATTATAATTCATTTGTTTTTTCCTCAATTGTTTTTTTTCTTTGCGTCACTCAGTTTACAAAATGGAAAACTTGAAATATCGCGTTATTTACGAGTACGAGTTCCACCGTGGCACCAGTGCTGCAGAAACGGCTCGAAGGATTAATGATTTGTATGGCGACGGTGCCGCAAAAGAAAACACAGTGCGTTTTTGGTTCCAACGTTTTCGTTCTGGAAATTTCGACCTGCAGAACAAGCCCCGTGGAGAAAGTTGATAATGAAGAATTGAAGGCTATTGTGGAAGCGGATCCATCGCAAACCATGTCCGAGTTAGCTGCAGGCTGCGGTGTTAGTGATAAAACTGTTTTAATCCACTTGAAGCAAATTGGGAAGGTGAAAAAGCTTGAAAGGTGGGTACCTCACGAATTGAGTGAAGCAAATCAACAAACGCGCGTTGACTGCTGCGTTGCATTACTCAACCGGCACAATAATGAAGGGATTTTGAATCGAATCATTACCTGTGATGAAAAGTGGATCCTGTATGATAATCGGAAGCGCTCATCGCAATGGCTGAACCCTGCCGAACCAGCCAAACCATGCCCCAAGCGAAAATTGACTCCAAAAAAGTTACTTGTGAGCGTTTGGTGGACTAGTGCTGGTGTCGTTCACTACAGCTTTCTTAAATCTGGCCAGACGATTACGGCAGATGTCTATTGTCAGCAACTGCAAACCATGATGAAAAAGCTAGCTGCTAAACAACCGAGGCTGGTTAATCGCTCTAGGCCACTGCTGCTTCATGATAACGCTAGACCACACACTGCACAACAGACGGCTACCAAATTAGAAGAGCTTCAATTGGAATGTCTAAGACATCCACCGTACTCTCCGGACCTTGCCCCAACAGATTACTATTTTTTTCGAAATTTGGATAACTTCTTGCAAGGGAAAAAATTCAACTCCGATGGGGCAGTCCAAACCGACTTCAAAGATTTTATTGATTCCCGTCCGAATGGTTTTTTTAGTAAAGGGATCGATGAACTACCTATGAGATGGCAAAAGTGCATAGATAGCAATGGTACATACTTTGATTAAATAAATATATTATATTAAAAAAAAATCAACTTTATGTTCCTCCCAAACAAAACGCCAATTTCATATGTAAGGACCTAATATTAATTCCGAAACGTCGAAAATGCAATGTGACATAACTGTCAGTTTAGGTCGTCCGTGTCGCTGTACGAGGCGCAAACAATATTTTTTCTGATTTTTAAACTTTTTTATATACACCGATATATAAATAAAAATATATAAACATTTCTGTATACGAATGTCAGCTTTTGTCAAAATTTCAAAGCTTTCGGTAGAGAACTTTCGGAGATTAGTAGGAACGACTATACGAACATTTACATTTTTATTTATATAGATTTTCAACATTAAAAATATTCAAAATGTACATACGTGAATGTCAAGATTTTACAACCTACTACAACTTTGATATTCGTATCAGAGATAAGGATATTTATGTTCATTCATATACGAGTATTAATTTATACATATTTTTAAAAAAATCCCATTATTTTGTAAGTATCTACCAATGATCTAAATATATCCTAGCATATATCTCCATTTGAAAACAAACCCCCTTTTCTCTGAAATATTATTTATCTTTTTTTATCATTTGTATTAGAGTAAATTATTTTATGAGGGGTGTAACGCCTCTGCATACGTGAAATGGTAGCCACGGAGAGCAGGCACGATAAACAAGAATGGGGTGGTATATATTGTGTTGCCATTCCAGGGTAGGACGGATGGCCGGATGGGGGGTGCTTCCCTTTCCGCCCACACTAGGGCTGAGGGTAACCTCCGGGTCGAGAGTAACCTCCGAGCACATACTAACCTCCGTGCAGAAACTAACCTCTGAGTACACACTGACCTCCCTACAGAATGTAACCTTCGAGCGGACCTGCGCGCCATTGCTAAAGCTCGCGTCGTATATTTAAAGTACCATAAAAATGTGACGTTGGTAAAATACAAAACGAGGCGAAAGAGAGCCATAGTTATTCTAGGACATTACCAGATATAAAAAAAGGTTCAGGAGCGATAATAACGGAGCGATATGATGTATAAAGCTTGTGTCTACTGTTTTTTTACGGCATATTATATTATGGTTGAGATCTAGACAACCGATTTTTTTTATTTGAAAACAATATACATTTGTATTCTAGGAATTCTTTAGATCATACTGCGGTTTTATTATTTGTCTTTTATATTGATAGTTTTATCCAGATTTTTTAAGGTTTATACAATTTTGGTCTTAAATTTATCTGTATTCGAGTCAAAAGTATTTTTAGTGTTGAATTGGTATTGTCGGAAGGAATGCATAGTTTAAGCGTTGTAGTATTGGATTTTACGAAAAATTGAGTCAATTTTCAAACATATAAATAAAAATTCATTAATTTCTAAGTTGGAACTTATTTGCTGAAATAAATGTTTTTAAAATAACTGTATTTTAATATAAATACTGTTGCTCTTACCTTAAATATGGTGTCGACGGTATGTTACACTTTTATGTAATGTTGATTTTTTATCCAAAGATAAAACAAACGTCAAAGATGTTTTCAAATTTAGGTGTCAAATGATAAGCAACCAAGTGATTTTGGTTTTTATTTTTGAGTTGAATTTTAAGCAACTCAACCTATGTTGTTGAATGTGCTACGAGTACATGGAATTTTTTTTTCTTTGTGTTAAAATTCAATAAAAAAATGTACATAAAAAAACGTATTATTGTCTCTTAGTTTGATATACAATTTGCTTTGCCTGTTTTTCATTCTAAACAACCAATAATATTACTAAAGTCTAAGATACCACAATCATTTGAATGGTTGAATTAAAATAGGCACTAAGTACCAAAAAAAAAAAAAAACAAAAAAAACTAAGTATGCAGTTTCGTTCTATATGTCATATATAATGAAACTGCATACGTAGTTTTTTTTTGTTTTTTTGTTGGTACTTAGTGCCTATTTTAATTCAACCATTCCTTTGTAGAAGCTAATAAGCATTAATGCTGATCGATCCTATGAGAAACATCACAGATATACAAACCAGAGATTATCTTTTCCAGGGTATAAATATTGTTTGTAAATAACATAAGCAAAATCAAAGAGGAAATAAAGTAAACAATTGTAATTTATTTTCTCAAACACTGTTTATTCCACTTTTTTTTTGAAGAGTGTTTGATAAAACAAATTACAATGTCTTTTAACCTCCACAACGCTAATGCCTTAACTATAAACAATAATATGTTAAAAGAAAATAAATGCTTTATTAGTCTTTAAACTCAGCTAAAGTCATATAAGACATTATCAATACCCGTTTCGACTTATTGGTCAGAATGTTGTAAACTTGGGACGACGAAAGATCCTGGACATATTTGAAAAGAAGATTATTTGGATTAGTGCGGAAGGAGAAATCATTGTGCATTCAAAACAACCAGGAATTATGTGATCTCTTCTAGGATAAACCTATTTCTTTATTTGTTAAGCTTGAAAGTCTTCATTGAGTAGGGAAATAAAAACTCTCATAAATTAATTTGTTGTGTCGCGTCTGGATTATTGTAACTTATTCTGGTTTGCCTGATTTATAAATTTCTGACTTCAGTCTGTTTTTAATGCGGATGCTAGGCTGATACTATATATGGTATAGTCATAAATATTGTCATAATGATTCGCTTATAAAAATCCTTTACGCTTTAGTTTTGGGAACGGATTGATTTCGAACTTTGTCTCTTCGTATTTAAGTCCCTTAATGGAATATTCTCATTGTATCTTTCGAATCCATGTCTGAGGGACGTTTCTTTTGAGAGAAGTAGAATTTTAAGGTTGATTTCTTCTTCATCTAATATATTGGTTGTTCCAAATCGATAAGGGCGGGGTAATATGATAAAGTTTTTGCTGCTGCGGCCCTGTAGCGAAGGGTGGTCTGCCTTCTTGTATTAGGGATATGGGTGACGTGTGCAGCTTTAGGAAGCACTTAAAGACAATCCTTTGTGGGAAGTCTCATCAAAATTTATGAGCGCGCTCGAATCCTAAAGTTTGAGCTCCCTTGAAGAGATTTTCTTTTTAAACGGCACTATATAAATAGTCTTTTCATTACTAGGCTAGGCGGTAAGAATGGATAATAGTCGACAACTAAGGATTATTTTGAACACCATACCTGAAAGTCAGGAGGAGTTAATAGGAGTTCAACTGTTTGGTAGATGTATTAAGTTGCTGAGCATGTAAACAGAGCTGCAGAAACTTGGTGGGATATAAAGGAGTAGAAAATATTTTTGGAGGAGGCTAAGGTCCACCTAGCGTCGTTAATCCAGTGATGACAATGATGATGAATGAACACCAATCAAACAATAAATTCAGATCGAAACTGAGATACTTGGGTGCTTGACAGCTATGTTTATTATTAAGGTACATTCTTATTTTGAGATCAATACAAATTAAGATATTATCGATAATGGTTCAACCTGAAATTTTTTGTGTATAAATCATTATATTAATCAGTCTTAATTTAAATTTAATAGTTGTAACTATCTTTATTGTTCGGGAAAGACCGTATATTGTACTAAATAAACAAACCAAATTTCAATCTTCCATTACTAAAATTGCTTAATGAGTACACGCGCTATTAATCCTTATTATACCACCATTCAGAAAAAAATGAGTAAAATCCCTAGGAATTACCTAAAAAGCCTTTATTCTTTATAATTTCGGTGGTTCTTGATAATTTTTGTATTAAAAAAACATTTTCAAACAAAAATATCTCAGGAAAAATCCATGTTCGACAATTTCGAAGATTAACGGAGAAAATTAAATTTCGGATGCCCGCAGCATTGATTGGAATCGAATCTATGACAACTGAATTGGTGGGCTTGAAGTTAGAGTTATGAGCAACTTTTTGAGGGGGCTTTTGGAATTACATGCACCTTAAAAAGTTGTGAGAATAAAACACTCTCTTGCTTTGTGGATTAGTTCTGAAATAATCAATGATAGCTTTAAGATGAAATTATAGCATTAAGATGAAAATCATAAAAAAAAAATTATGCACCAACCTAATGTGCCTCCTTTTTGTTTCACATTTGACTCTTAAATGATTAACTTTTCTCTTGATTGTGGCTTTTTCCAAATTTATGTGCATGTGGTATCACAAATGTCTTTCTACGTAGAGCGTTGCTCTAAGTCCGGTGTCGAATTTGTTGACTGGGATACAATAGCTCTAAAAATGTTCTAGATTTGAATGTATTTAATATTTTCTATCAAATAATTCTCTTCCAAATACTTAGAGAGATGATATAGGTTTCCAGACACTGCCGTCACTTGAGTTGAATCTTGTTAATCAAAAGAAGGCAATAGTTTGCTGTAAATTATGGAAAATCTTCTCAGGACATTGTAAAGAATGGTGTACTACAAAGGTCAGTATTAGGGTCACTGCTTTTTGATCTTTATACTTATTTTATCAGTGATCTTATTGGTACGGTGGGTTTTGAATATCAGATTTATGGAGAGAATACTTTGTCTTTTAAATTCTGTGATCCAAGTGATAAAAATATTCTGAAATAGGATACTACTGTAACGATGGTCGCTATCAGTGTAGCACGTGTCCTATCAGGACGTGCTGATGATCTTGATATCGACATCGTTATCTTCGTTTTCGTTGATTCTGCGTTACTTCTTGTACAGAATCATCAATATAGCGAATTGCTTATTTCTATAAGTCATGATGATCTTGATTTGTTTTCAATAAAATGGACTCAGGAATGCGGATATAAATCGATAAGTGGACAGCAGGTAAATAAATAACAAAGTCTTGACAGTTGACTGGATGACAATAAAATGTATGTTTATTTCGCATAGTGCAGACAATTTATACCAGTGAGTGAATACATGGGTTATATATATATATCTGCCTCGCTCTATCACATGGACGGGAGGTAGGCTAATTATTTATATTTGGAGATCGCTAGCCAATTTGCGCGCTGTAAATAGTAAATATTGTCGTTGTTTGAAGTATGTAACAATCATTGAATTCTTGATCGGTCAATGACCCTGTATGTTTAAATCAACAATACTTAATTTAATTTATTTGTGTTTTAACAATTCACTCGTTATTTTTGACAATTCATTTAGGTAGGTATATAGGCAGGTACATAGCTCCCTTCCTAGTGAACGCAGAGGGCGCGTGCCTTGCGTGAACGATAGGTTCGGGTGCATCTGACGTCGGGCTGGTTGTCCGTTCCCTGTGTCGAAGTAGGTACGTGGACAACGACAGCGCGTGGCGTTTTTTCCCAGATCTGTCGGTCAGATGGGTGATGCGGAAACAGGGGTAGGCTTGGTCGTCTGTCGCTAAATTTTGGATTGTCTGCGGTGCTTGGTTGGTTGTTGCGCTGATCGTCGATGATTGGTTGTGTGGGTCAAGCTGCAGATGGCGTCCGCGGTGGAAGGTGGATCTGCAGTTGCTTGATGCTGGTGGTGATGATGAAGATCAAGTTGCAGATGGCATCCGATGTGGAAGGTTGATCTGCGGTGGCTTGATGATGATGATGATGGCGGAGATCAAGTTGCAGATGGCGTCCGATGTGGAAGGTTGATCTGCGGTGGCTTGATGATGATGATGATGGCGGAGATCAAGTTGCAGATGGCGTCCGCGGTGGACGGTTGATCTGCAGGTGCTTGATGATGATGATGGAGTCTGCGGTGCTCGTTGCTGCAGCGTGGTTGTAGCATGGTTGTAGCGTGGTTGTATCGTGGTTGTAGCGTGGTTGTAGCGACGTTGTAGCGATGCTTGTCTGCTCCAGCGTTTTGTCGGTCAGTAGTTCGTCGAGGGAGGCAATCCTGTAAATCGTGTGGCTGATCGCCAGGACTGACCTCACATGAGCTGGCGTCGGGCTCGTCCAAATCAGATGTAGTGTTGTATCTGAGTGACGGCTCTGCTGTCCTTGTTGATGGCGTGCTTGGCCAGTTCGCCGGGGAGTAGAGTTTTCGTGCGGGCTCAATTTAGCGATGTTCGATTTTCGTTCGGGTTCACCAATGTGGCGATGACCAATGTGGCGATGTTCGGTTTTCGTTCGGAGTCACCAATGTAACGGTGGTGTAGTTCGTCGATGTACGTGTTCGGTTTTCTTTCGGGGTTCAGCAATGTAACGATGGTGTAGTTCGTCGTCGGGCTCGCCAATGTAACGATGTTCTTGTTCGTCGTCGGGCTCGCCAATGTAACGATGTTCTTGTTCGTCGTCGGGCTCACCAATGTAACGATGTTCTTGTTCGTCGTCGGGGTCACCACTGTAACGATGGTCGCTATCAGTGTAGCACGTGTCCTATCAGGACGTGCTGATGATCTTGATATCGACATCGTTATCTTCGTTTTCGTTGATTCTGCGTTACTTCTTGTACAGAATCATCAATATAGCGAATTGCTTATTTCTATAAGTCATGATGGTCTTGATTTGTTTTCAATAAAATGGACTCAGGAATGCGGATATAAATCGATAAGTGGACAGCAGGTAAATAAATAACAAAGTCTTGACAGTTGACTGGATGACAATAAAATGTATGTTTATTTCGCATAGTGCAGACAATTTATACCAGTGAGTGAATACATGGGTTATATATATATATCTGCCTCGCTCTATCACATGGACGGGAGGTAGGCTAATTATTTATATTTGGAGATCGCTAGCCAATTTGCGCGCTGTAAATAGTAAATATTGTCGTTGTTTGAAGTATGTAACAATCATTGAATTCTTGATCGGTCAATGACCCTGTATGTTTAAATCAACAATACTTAATTTAATTTATTTGTGTTTTAACAATTCACTCGTTATTTTTGACAATTCATTTAGGTAGGTATACAGGCAGGTACACTACTTATTACATCTCCAAAGTCTCAAATTAGATGTCTAAAAGTAAATTAAAACAATTTGAAAGCAAAACGGATTTTTAAGTGGCTTTACTGCATTCACTATGTATTCTTGATGGGGATGATTTATCAGTTATGGTTGTAAGTATTTTTTTTTAAAGATATTAAATTTCTTGGTATCTTTCTTGACAGTAAGCTCTCTTTCGATAGACATAAAGAATATGTGGTTTTTTGGGCTTTTATTGTCTAAAAGTCTATAGTCTAATAAATTTTTTGGCCTTAAGGATCTCAAAATGCTAGAAAGTATTTTTTAACTTAAGTTTTCTGAATTTTTTATAAACAGTTAAGACTTCCATTTCCTGGATTCCTAGAAATGGAGTTGGAAAAAGTGAGCATTTTTTCGAATAAATGAGTTTTAAAAAAAAAACTCTGCACTCATAACAATGTCATGTAAAGTAAAAAAAGGAGTCTTTCTTCTTTGGACACGTCGTATTCTACGCCTTTAAACCTATTCTTTTGAATGCTACTAATGTCCTCAAATGCTATTTCTGTAACTTAATTTACATGCATCTCCATGCCAAACGAGTCTTATGTATTCGAGGAAATGTTTTCCTTTAATTTGGGACAAGCATAGATGAAGATAAAATGTATTCTAATCCGGGTTCAGCCCCATGGCGGAATATGGATCGGTTGATTAATTGTACACGGAGCGCTACTTCTTGTCAGAATAACGGGTAGCACTCCTGCCTGCTTACTCGTTTATAGGAGGTGAATAATGATCTTTTACGACGTTAATTCAATGATATTGCAGAGAAAAATACTTTTTTTTCTAAAAAAATATATATATAATCAATCAGTTACAATATTTCCGGGTCTAGATTATCAATTGTTAGTTTTGCCACTTGTTTCTAGTAGGAGGCAACCGAGATCACTTCATTCGTATCAATTCGGTATTGACCCAAACATGTGGTCTCAATGTTAGGATAAGTTGTTGTTAGTCCTGTATAGTCGCATAATCACATGCAGTTTTTTTTCGTTAAAACCCCCATCTTTTTATGTTTACCTTCCATCTAGTCATCCCTACTCGAAGTTTGTTCATGTTAATGTCGGTGTACTAGAGCAGTATAAATGCCTAGGGCGGAGGTATTTTAACTTTTGCAATGTTATTCATTCATACTTATTTGTCAACTGAATTTGATATGACATTAAGTAGCTGCCTGATTAATTTCATGAGTGTTTTTGGTAAGGCAATTGTTAAGAAAAAAACAAAACAATAAGAAGGTAACAATATGATAAATAGCCAATGTGTCAATTGATTCTGACAAAGTTTGAAGAAACGATTTTGTATTTGAGTCATAGCTATGGGTTGCATTTGTTCCAAAGATAAATTCAGCAATGCTCTTACATGAGCTACTTAAATCTCTCTGTCCCTTCTCACTTTCTATCTCTTCTCGCTGTCTATCAAACATGAGGAAATGAACTAGTTCTTGAAACGAAAAATTGGCTTCAGAAGATCCCAATAAAAGCAAACAACGAATTATAAAACGTGTTCTCAATTATTATAACATCGGAAATTACTGAAAACAGTTATTAACAAAGCTAAGCTTCCGAATTCCTCCGAAACTGTATTTCTAGCTTGAAAATCAATAAATCTATCAAACTATAACTCAGCAGGGTTTGGAAGATATGATTTTTGTTTGTAAAGTGAATTTATTGGCGCAGAAGTCAAGTTGCTGGGTCTTTGTCGTTAATAAGCAGTATAGCATAGCGACTGATCAAGTGTTCACCACCTCTAAAGTTAGAACATCTTTTCCCCAAAGGTAAAATGCCAATTTGACTCCCAGGACATACAATAGGGTGCTGAATTTAAGTAAGGCTAAAGGGGGCAAAAAATAGGCAGTGGATCGGAGCATGCCTGTTATTGCGACATGAGTTTGAGTACTTGGTCTTGCAGGAGGAATGACTTGTAGCAAAGGTTTGTGTGAACTCTTGAGTGTGGCGTGTTTTTGGTGATTATGTGTGGGACATTGTGGGATGGGCTTTTTGGTCTGTCTGGATTGATGAAGTATGCAGGGTTTGACTGGCGTGATACATACACATTTCATTGAGTCTCACTGATTATCAACTTGATGAAAGATTGAAACAGAGTATTATTGTATAACCAATAATCGGGGAAAAAAACATCAACTTATTTTTCCATGTCATATGCCCTCAGTAAGAAACATGCAAAAATCTAGTTTACTGGGGACACGAAAAATGAAAGGCAATAAACCCAGGTCCATATAAATTGTGTGTCCACATTAAATTACTTGTTTTTTTTTTATAAACTATGTATTTATAAAATTTCTTGTCATGTATAAACAAATAAAATAGAGTAGAAATATAGAGATCCGATGAGGCGATTTTATTTAAAAAAAAACTACATCTGTGAATTTTGACAATTGCTTTCATGTTCATCAAATATTTTTTTTCTTTCTGGAGCTCCTATTTCACCTCATTCCATATTTCGTATGAAATACAAGTCAGACATTACTTTGGCCTTTATTCTGTCTTAAATTTATTTGGTTTTTTTAAAGCTATTTAATAATACTGCCTTAACTCAGCTAGTTGACACTGATCATTCGTATTTTAATGTATTATTCAGTTTGTTTTGCCAATAAAAGTAAAATATTAATTAGATCAATTACCATTTAAATTGAATCAATTGTGAGATATATTTGGAGATAATTGGAAAAATCACTGCGGCCTGATTTTAAAAAGAAATGATTCCGTTACGAGTATTAAAATTGATGTTTGAATTTAATAATCGGATGGTGGAAAAAAAACTGAATGTTCAGTTTTATTTTGAATAAAACAATATAAAATATAGTTTTAAAATGTGCCAGATATTTTAAATAAGTTGTAATGAACTTTACCTTTACCGAAGAAGTAAAAATAAAAGCTTTTTTGGTCGAAAATTGTTGATCTGTTGCTTTGAAGCTGCTAAATATAGATTATTGGAGATTTTTATATTTTTGAGGTATGATACCAAACAGTGTTACATTCAAATCTTGACTATTTATAAAAAAAATAATTAAAAAGTAAAATTAATAACAGGCGACTATAATAAGCCTATTAAAATATATATATATATATATATATATATATATATATATATATATATATATATATATATATATATATATATATATATATATATATATATATATATATATATATATATATATATATATATATATATTGTAATAACATATTTACAATAGTTATTTCTTTTGTGTAAAATACTGAAAACATCTTTGTACTGTCAATTATTAAGCAACTTTATATTAATTGTTTTGTTATTTATTGAACAGTTGGTAAGTGCTTTATTAATATAATTGGTGTTATAGTTATTTTTTTTAACCTGGCGAGTTTATTGCCACGTGGCAATCTCTTCCAACCAATCAGAAAGATGTTTTTATAGGCCCTGAGTGCTAATCAGACTGGAATCCAATTTTTAAAAAATCTGGATTCCAGCGGGGATCGAACCCGCAACCTTCGGATCGGCAGACAAGGGTCTTACCACCAGGTTGTCTTCTTCTTCTTCAAATATTTATTATTTCAATTATTCGAAAGTTCTTCTAATATTTTAAAATATGGTAAAGTTGGGTTAGATTATTGTTACAAAAATGTGTGTTGTAAATACGAGTACTTGACTACTATATATTAGGACTTGTTAGAAAAAAACTTAAAATATTATTTTATTATATTTTAATATAAAAAACAAAAAAAACCGAGTGAAATACAAAAAAAATCCCGATTTGTCACGAAGTGAACAATTTCAAGAAATTTTAGATATTACTTCAATCCTCAAACAGTTTTCAATATTTGGTCACCCGAAGATACACATTTTTTTTTTCGTTATTGACGCATATAACAATAGTGATTTTTTTAATTAATTTTTAATTCAAGGAAAAATGAAATAATTTTTACTGTAATGAAAGTAATGTAACATGTTATTTTAGTCAGTAAATTGAATACTAAAGTTAATTATGTGATTATTTTAAACAGATTTTCAACACTAAACAATACCGATATATGTCAAAATGAGGGCTTACAATAGTGCTGACATTTATTTATGTAACACAAAGAGCACCTGAGCGGGTTAAATATTTAAACGTGTGGGTCACGAAAAAATAACGAGGTGCATAGCCGCGCGGTAACGCACTGGACTTCCATGCGGAAGGTCGTCGGTTCGAACCCCGCCCCTGTGCTATTCCCCTCGAACGACACAGTCACTTTTTCCGCCTAGTGCTCGAGGGTATAAGGGTACCTATGACTTCGGTCATATCTATTCTTTAAAAAAAAAGACAGAGGTCGAGGTAAAGGATATGTAAGCTATTTTTCGACATAGTCGTCATTCCTCTCAATGCAGGTGGTGAAGCGCGGTATCAACTTTTTGATGCCTTCCTCGAAGTAGTTTCCCGCCAAACCCGCCAACCCCACCAATCCCGCCCTCCACTTCTCCACCACCTCCTTTACCTCCTCGTCGGTTGAAAACCTTTTTCCACCCAAGTGCAGCTTCAGGGAGATAAAGAGATAGTAATCTGAAGGTGCTAGGTCAGGGGAATGCGCGGGATGGTTCAGGACATCCCATTTAAACGAGGCGAGCAGTTCCTTCGTGGCGTTGGCCGTGTGTGGTCTGGCATTGTCGTGCAGCAGGCAGACTCCCTTTGTCAGCATGCCTCTCCTCTTGTTCTGAATCGCCCTCCGCAATTTTTTTAGGGTCTCACAGTATCTTGCAGAGTTGATGGTCTCCCCTTGAGGCATATATTCAATTAAAATTATGCCTTGACAGTCCCAAAACACGGATGCCATGATTTTCTTGGCTGAAATTGTGGTTTTGAACTTTTTGGCGGAGGGTGAAGAGGTGTGACGTGACCGTTTTTAAACTCGCGACACCACTTGTACACACTCGTACGATTCATAGCTTTATCACCATATGCAGTTTTCACCTCATTATAAACCTCAACCGGAGGTTTTCCCTTCCAAACGAGATAACGGATGACGCCGCGTATTTCGCACTTGGCGGGGATTGGGTTTACATTTTTCACGAAACGTGTTGTCGCGTCGACACTTCTCAACGTACTGACCTCGAACCGGTCTCGTTGCGGAGGGGAAGGGTCATGCTACACGGAAGTGTAGCCAACATGTCGAAAATAAAATCCATCCGGTCGTGAGAGCCAGAGTACACTTACTTTCTGGATACACATAGTACCTGATATGTAATACAAAATGGTCAACGACTTAATCATTTTTAATTTCATTAAATTTAAATAAGTTACTATTGTAATTTGTTTTATCAAACACTATTTATTCCACTTTATATAACGCTATAGTCCTATCGGTTTCAATGGTTTTCACCTCATCATTAGGGGAGCACAAACAAACCTTGTTTGTGCTCCTCTGATGATGAAAACCTGAAACCTTGAAACCGGTAGGGTTATACTATTACATACAGTGGAATACACAGTGTTTGATAAAACAAATTACAATGTCTTTAAACCTCCACAATGTTAATGCCTTAACTAAGTTATAAATAAAAATAAAAAGTTCACATTTGGTGTCTTAATTTTAAAACAAAACGAATGTTATGAATATATTTTCAATTTGTAATTCACAAAAAAAAATAAAACAATATGATTATTGATGCCGGCATCGGTAGTATAGTTAGTATGTGGGGAAATGCGCCAAATATTTTAGCTCTTGGGTACGATTCGCAGGGGGTCCCATTTTATGATCTGATTTTAAATTCATACCAATTTTCGTTTCACTGTTTAGTTCTACAGATAGTTTTTTTTTTATAAGAAATCCAACTAGAATGATTTGTGCCATCAAATTCAAGTCATTAAGCAATTATATGAGTCAATATAATAAAACATTTTTTATATGACAATTCTAGGTAATTTAAAGTTTCAGCTGGTTAAGTTTAAAAAAATTAACAATCGATCTATAAGTGGAAAAGTTCCATGAAAAGAGGAGAAACGCAAAATTCACTGAACGTGGCAGAGATACGGCCTATATTAAATTAAAAATGTCTCGTAAAAGACAACTGAAAAATACATGGTCTATAGTTTCATCATCCAGACTAAACTCGCACTACGGATAGTTAGTAACCAAATATCTTGCATCGATGTGCACTCGTTGACAAACATTTATTTCTAGATAGTGCTTAATGCATTTTATTTGTTTTATGATGTTAGATAATTGTATGTCGTAAATCTATTCGTTATGAAAACAAAATGGACTGACTTTGGTAACTAAATCTCGCTATGTGATGAATCTATCCAATTATAGACAAAATTTCACGAAGGAATTTCAATTTTCTATGAACTTGCATTATTACAGACCTCAGACATTTCTCACTTCTCTTGAAATTTCAGATGGATTTCGTTTCATCCTCCTATTTCCCTGTGTGTGATGTAAAGTTTAACTAATTCTGAGAACAAAGCAAAATGTTCTTACTACTAACTTTTCGATAATGGGCACTAAGAATGTTAAATTGATAAATGTTTTTTGACAAAAATTAGAGATAATAAATTTATAAAGTTTTCGTTAAAAATACATTAATTATGCTAAATAATGAAAGTGTAAACTTCAAACACACATAAATCTATAAACTCAATAAAAAAATAACCAAAAAATTCATTAAAAAAACCCACGTTACTAAAAAAATCATGTTGGCCCAATAAACCATATACATTTTCAACGAAACATACAGTTTTTGAACCTAAACATTGCTACCGCAACCTCTGGACAGAATCTCGAGATAAAAGGTTTAAATAGTGATGTATGGATTAACGCAATTAGTAAAAAGCAAAGTAATTTATTATTAAATATTCTAATACGTAATATCACAAAGTTCAGAAACAATGGTTTTTCCATTTCATTTTAGTAAACCTTAAAAAATTGATTATTTAACTAGTAAATAAATTTCAATAGTATTGAGTTTTTTCAATAAAATGTAACAAGCGATATCTAACACACATGACACTCGTTGAAAATAATTGGGAAATTTAAATCTAGACATTCGAAAATCAATTGTTTTGAAATAGAGTAAAAACAAGCTTCATAGTTAACCTAATATTATGAAGACTGTTAGATAGATAATAATTCAAGGGCACTCAAATAGATCTAAATGCACAGCTTTATTATTTTATGTGGATCCGGTGTAGATTATTGTAGGCTGATAACGAGGTAGGGTAGCGGAAAGTGAGGATGAATTACAGTCTGATAAGTAAATTGAATGAGATATGCGAAGGAAAAATATGAGAATATTTGTTGGTCATGCTGTTAATAAAGTGTGGAAAGAAAAGTAAATGCGATATATGGGGAGTAATGAAAGATTATAGCAAGTCGAAGAATTCTCCAGTTTAGGTAGGATTTTTTCAGATAATGGAATAACATCTTTGAGGGGCATCGAACAGCGTGTAGCGATGGGAAAAAAGTCAAAGGCGCACTAAAAAATATAAACTCGAACTAGACAGTATCAACATCAGCTAAGATGATAGTCCACTACAGTATTTTAGTACCAATTTTGATGTATGGGAGTGAGATGTGGCGTCGATAAAAACTGAATGGAGCCATATAAATATTGTAGAAATGCATGCACTGAGAAGAATACATAAGGTGATAATGTATGACATAATATGGAATGAAGTGATTAGGGTTGAATATTAACTTAAGGCTGATGTGTTGAGCAAAATGAAGAAGAGCACTCTGAGATGATTTGAGAACGTGGAACGAATGAATGAAATGTGAAAGAAAGGCGTGGTAGAAAAAAATCAAGGAAAGTATGGTCGGATCAAGTGAATGGTATTTTGAAGGAAGGAAATATAACAAGTAATAGAAATCGTAAGCAATGGACGAAACACACGTGTCAAGATAGGCAATCTGGCGTTTTTTCGTGTTTGCCTATTCCAGAAGGGAAATAACGTGATGGTATTTATGTGTGTATGTAATCGTATTATTCTTTACTACTTCGTTTTTAGTGTATGATTTTTAATTTTTTTTCATACATATATCAAGTTAATATACCTTGTGTCTTTATATAAAACAATAGACTTCATATGACCGGAAACGTGATGTCGTAAATATTATTGCTAAAAGGAAGAGGACAACAAGGAAAACCAAGAATGAAGAACTTCCCAAATCTTCAAGCGAAATAATAATAAGGGTGTTCAATAGTTTTATTGTCGGAAACTTCAAATAACTAACGATTCAATGGCCTCCTTTTCGTGTAACCGTGTGATTAAAGACCGTCACCATGAATGTTTTTCAATAAAAAACCGATTTCCATGTATGAAGGGTTTTTTTCAAGTACTGTTTGTCTAAGAAAAGAAAACATAAGAGAGTATGGTGAAGGAAGGAAAGATTTTTACAGGTTTGAAGAGATAAGATGATGTTATACTATATTGTATTACACATTTGTGTAAACACGACAACCTGGTGGGCCGAAAATTTAAATACAACCAACCCTTTTCTGTTTTGGAAACTTCTCTATCAACTTTTGATAAGGGTATAAATGTATACGTATGATACTGACAACCCTTTACAGGTCAACTACTTTTGCATGTATACATTTATTTTTCCCGTCTTGTTTCTTTTTGTGTACTTTTCAATGTGAAATCTATGATGATCTTATTGTATTACTCGTTCATTATATACATTTCAATAAAGCGACAGCTTTGTCATGTGACTATCTCTTTCAGCAAAGTGAAAAAATGTATAAACAGACTGGAACCCTTTTAGCATAAATTGGGTTCGAACGGGAATCGAACTCTTATTTCCCTACTAAAAAAACAGGCGTTTTATCAACTGGCCCAGAGAGGTCGATAGTAGAATTATAGAGCTGAGAAAATATATTTACCTTATTTATTTGTTTTTACGTGAAAAATTGTTAAACTGATAATGTACTCAATTGGTCTTCATCTAAAATAGGATGTTAAAGATAGGTGTAAATAAAATTTATAGTAATTCTATGTTTATGTAACGTTTTTTCTTCGATGTTTCAGGGTAGATTTTAACCAAAATTCATACTATACATTAAACGGCTTAATATATCTAGGATACAGAGTGACGGTTGATAAAAAATGAGTTGTTAAAAAAATTAAAATAATCTACTCATTAAACTCTTTTATTTTTTAAAGTATCAAAAATACCGTTTTTTTTTTCATTAATAAAAGTATAACATCTTAGTCCTGAATAATCTATGGATTGCAAAAGAGAAAACTTTTCGCCATTTTTTTAACAAACATCAACACGATGGCTTTACTGCAATCACTGTGAAAACTTGGTTATAAAACATATCCAAATAAAACAATATAAGGGCTATATTATAGATGAGAAACCTTTACATCCGATGGCGAGAGAGATAACCATACAAGAGACGAATAATATAGATTATGAGTGCAAGTATTTTTTTTTTCATTTTGTTAATAAATAGATTAAGATGAACCTTGAAGCTTCACAGAAATGGAAGTTCTATACTTATAAAAAACAAATATTATACCATAAAAGTTGAATTGTCAATGGGCCAAAATATATTCAAATCTTTTTTACATTTAAGTTCCATTTCTGTTTGTTGAATATTTTTATCTCAAAAATTATGACAAAAAAACAATTTAAAAATGAACGTGCGATTAAAAAAAAATTGAAAGGGTTCGTCAACGTCAAAGCTTTTTTCAATCATCACGATAAAAATACTTCATGCAACAATGCCTGAGGGTGTTGTCATATTCTGTAGCACAAGGGAAAGGCAGAAATTTTCCACAATATATTTTTTTTGTTTGTTTTATTGGAAAAAATTACCCATTAAATACAAAATTTAACTTTATATATTTTTAAACCGTGGCACAGGGACAATTATATTGATATTTCATTATGTTTCGACTGATTGGGTTTGATGTAAATATGCTCAACTTCTATTCCACTTGATCTAGCCACGTTTTCCTTGGTTTACCACTTCCATTTACACCGTGCATTTCTTACTTGTATATTTGTTTAGTTATTACGAGTATTTTGTCTTACCTTATGCTTATCAATGAGTGATTGTGCAAATTGGTGTGTAGTGCCAACCTTTATACCATATACTCGTATTTGTAATAGAAGCAAAGCCTTAGCAATGAAATGGAGGGAAAAGAGCAGGTATTAGAATGAAATCTGGTATTGTAATGTTTGATAATGTAAGAAAAGATCAGATAAAGGATAAATGTTTTAAGAGATTATTGTTATAAGTAAAATTAGAAAGTTAATCTTGATATGCTTTGGCAACATTCAGAGAATGAGTGACGAAACGCTAACAAGTTAAAAATATATTTGTCTGAAATAAATATACAACGATGAAGAAGTAGACTAAGGAAAGAGGGAAAATAAAGTCGGAGAAATGTCGCCTGCATGAAAGGTAAGAAGTTTTAGTAACCACTACCTTTCTTTTATAACGTTCAACTTATATATTTTTATTTCATAATATTTTTGATCAGTCAATAATAGTATTTTGTTCGAGTCCCGAATGAGAACGCCCTTGAGGAGAGTCTGCTTTCTGTATTTTTTATAATTGAATAGAAGGGCATGAATGAAGAGATGTATGGATGCATACGAGGCAGTAGCTGTGTGCGTGGATATAAAGTAGTGCAGATTTGTACTCTCTCTCTACCCCAAAAGGGACAAAGCGTGATGGTACCTATTTAATTAACTGCTAAAAATTTAAAAAAGTTCAATTTTTGACTCATCCTTTTATTACGAGTACACTGAAAAACTTGAGGGAGGGCATGTTTTTTTTCTGAAACGGGCAGTAGACCTTTAGAGACAAGGGTGATAAATACTTGGTACGCGTGATGAACATAATAAAGTTGAGAAATTTCGTTTGTGCGTGTGACAATTTCTGAAATAATAATAATAGCTATCTACAATATATACAAGTGAAATGTGAACTGAGTGTATTACTCGTACATTTGGTGTGTCACAATGAGAAGAGTGTTATCTCAACTAATTTCTGTTAATTAACTGCATTGTTTGTTAAACTTGGAATTCTTTGAACTCAAAACACGAATTTCTCCACTACACTAGTCACGTTTCTAGCATTTTAAACCAAGTTTAACTGTTTTATTTTATGATGGAAGTATTTTATTCATGAATATTACTGAAAATTCTATTCGAATTTCAGTAAAATGTTAGAAGTAAAGCTCAATGTTGTTGAATATTTAAACCACCGTGACAGAATATTTTTTTTAAATTTGAACTTTTATGGTATTTTCTTTTCTCTCTCTTTACTGCTAGTAAATCTGGGATTGAATGTATATGATACACATACGTGAGTGAGTACATTTATATTTTTGTACATATTTTGTTTATAATTATATCAACAATTTTTTTGTACTATAATTTACGTGCACAAGGATGTGGACTGAAAAACCTCTGGTGTCCTTGCGTCCAGGCTCGCTATCCTATCTTTTGACAGCTTTTCTCTCAAATGTATTTCGTTTTCAAATACCTCAATATATACTTGTACGTATAATTTTAGAATATATATTAAATACTATTTTTTTATCGATAGAAGTATATTTTTTTATCAACATAATATAAAAATATTCTGACCAGTTTTTTTCCCGATGAGACTAAAGTTGGTCAGATGAAATTGTCATTTAAGTATTAAGTCCGCTATAACAGTGTACAGTATATAACATAATATACTGCTCTCATATTGGGTACAGTAGCACCAACACATCTATTTAAAATACAAATCGTGCAAAATAAGGCACTTTCCATACCTGTTGTAGTTCCATGGTATATAAGCAATACTACCTCTACTTGAACATTATTTGAACTGCCGTTAGACGAAGGTTTCATTGCTTTACTGGCCAAATGGTTTAAAAATTCCTTTTCAAACCACTGAAATTAACTCACTCGCCCTAAACGATATTTTCCAGCCAACGATTCACGAAATACCAGCTTAGAAAGCGGGCACCTTAGTTGGCAAGACTAATTATACGCTTGCATCCCAACCCTGAGGTTACGGGTGCGATTCTCGTTGGACGTCAGATTTTCTCAAAAAGGATTTATGGTAATATGTTAGGTTGTATTGTATACAATGAAAGTGTAATGAAATACAATATCATGCACCCTAGATTCAATTCCTGGTGGATTCACTTCTGAACTGGTTTTATTTTTACACCGTTTAATATCTGAATTTTTATTTTCTTGTACCTTAAATGCTGCTTATAATAAATTTCTTTAACATTTTTAAGCAAAACAAAAATAGCGCTTTCTAAAACTCTCAAACAAAAGACGGCAGCAAATTAAACTTGCTGATCCTCTTGAAATTTTGATTTCCTGGCAATCAAAACTTGGTTTGGATCTATCAATACTGTGTGCTAGCTGAACTGCAACAGTTTACATACAATAAACTAATTCACGCATATGCGTTCTGCATCCTCAGGATGGCTGCCAATTGTATTCGATCACGGTGGATTGCCTATCCTTTCCACAAATATACCAAACCCAATTCTTCCAGTCTTCCCACCTGACTAGACTACCTATGTAGAATAGACTCCATTCGTATATTTAATGCGAGATTTTAAGATATTTTTTTACTCAAGAAAAACGTCATCTTCATAATCAGGCAGTTTTTTATCCGATATGGATTTATCAACTCCTAGGGGCTAGGTAGGACAGAATTATTGTTGATAGTGAATATAAAATATATAATTTTCTGACTGAAATTACAGAAAACTGAAGAAAAATCTTAAATATTTAATAGTTAATTATTATACTTTGTTATTCCACTAATAACATAGCTCCCCGTACACGTGTTTCTCTCTCCTATCAGAGACCTCAGGAAAATAGGTAGAAACACATGTTGTGGGGTCTAATGTAATTAGTAGAAAACAAAGTTAATTATTGTTGAATATTCTGATATGAACTCCCACAAAGTTAAGGTCAAAACTCTTGTTAAATAATATAAAACTCCAAAAGTAATGGTTTATATTAAATATCTTAGAGATGAAACAGAAGTCCTGAAAAAAAATGCAGGGTACGTTCACAGTGAGCAATGTTTGGAAAAATCGTGGAGGATGTTATTTATATGAAAAGAAAATGCGTATTATTTTCTTTCATGACCCAAGAAAGTTTTCCATTATTTATGATACTACGTCGGCCGGCTAACGAGGTCACTGTTGTTGGGATCTTGTAAGTCAATATTCATAAATTTTGTGATAAAATTTCTCGAAAATTCGTCTTCATAAATCAAACTACTCGTACTATACGAGTAATAGAATAACGTATTTTCAATATTCTTGTACGTGGTGAAGCTCGACATGAAATTAAAGAAAATATTCCATTTCCGGAGATAAATGATTATCTAGACAGATAAACGAAAAACTGCGATTCCATGTGCATATTCATTAGATTTAAGAAACGATTATGATTTTATCGGAATCCTAGAGATGAAATGCATTAACTAAACGAATAATTTCAATGCATTCAACGTTAATACACGAACAAAATGATTTTGGAATATTATATATTTTATTTTATTTATTCACGTGACAAGTTTCTTTAATATAGGTATATAACATATACTATTTGAAAAACATGCATAATAAAAACAAGTTATTTAAAGTGGAAACTCGAATTATATGGATCCGGGTTTGTTGACTGTCATTCGTCGTGTCCCCAGTAAACCAGGTGTTTGTATCTAACTGAGGACATATAAATATTTTTTTGATACTTTTACCAATTTTTGGTTATTATTGAATCGCTTTGTATTATAGTTTTATACATTTTTATCATATTGATAAGTTATGAGATATAATTTTGAGTATTTGGCTCGTAAGTCAGGGCTCGGCGTATTGTACTAAGTCAAATAAATGAATAGCTCATTTCACAATGCCCTTCTTACATTTATCATAAACATATAATATTTAAGAGCTCACACAAATATTCACTACGACTTGTTCGTCTAGCAAGTTATTGTATCTACGTTAAAAGCGACGCAAAGGACCTTGATTGATTTTCAGTACAGTAAAGCATACGAATATATATTGTACTTATTTTAGGTATAATAAAGATATTTCATACTAGTTTCTACGTTTGCATGTTTCTTTAAAACGGCTTTCCATTTTCAAACACACTCATTATTAGTTTTTATTTCCTTTTCAATTATTTAACATGTTATGAGTCGATAAATAGTATTACTTATTTAGTAACATAAGTGTTGTAATTTTTTTAGAATATCTAAGTGATTAAAACTTGAATTCTTTTTAATAATTTCTTCTTCTGTATTTAAGAGGGCTTTATATTTTTCATCAGTTAAATATTTCCATTCTAACCGGTTATTACATTGGGTATTGTGCATTGATGTTAATATTTCTGGTTTCCAAGACTTCTGAGGCAGTATTTTAAACATTATATTTTATTTTATCCCAAGACCCGTACACAGTATTATCTCCTCGTATTAGGTTATTCAATATTCTTCTGTTTTTATAAATATTTTGTGTGCTTTATCATATGGGTGGTATGAGTAGAATGAAAAATAAGAGTGGAACGGTTTTGTCCAAAAAAGGAAGGATTTATTCGAGAAGGGAGAAACATTTTGAAGAACTGTACGGGAGTTGTGATGTTAGTAGAAACAACGGTGAGTATGGTATATCTGAAAATAGAGAGCGTTTGGAAAATCTGAACGAGATCAGTCTGAAAAAAAGATGTCATTTTGCGATGAAGTGAGCACAACACTAATATACGAGGCATATCCAGAAAGTAAGTGTACTGAATTTTTGTAGGTTACATTTTTTTTTATTTAAACAAAAAAATTACGTGGTTACCGTAGTACATATGTAAGCTATTTTTCGACATAGTCGCCATTCCTCTCAATGCAGGTGGTGAAGCGGGGTATCAACTTTTTGATGCCTTCCTCGAAGTAGTTTCCCGCCAACCCCTCCGTCCACTTCTCCACCTCTTCCTTTACCTCCTCGTCGGTTGAAAACCTTTTTCCACCCATGTGCAGCTTTAGGGAGGTAAAGAGATAGTAATCTGAAGGTGCTAGGTCAGGGGAATGCGCGGGATGGTTCAGGACATCCCATTTAAACGAGGCGAGCAGTTCCTTCGTGGCGTTGGTCGTGCAGCAGGCAGACTTTCTTTGTCACCATGCCTCTCCTCTTGTTCTGAATCGCCCTCCGCAATTTTTTTAGGGTCTCACAGTATCTTGCAGAGTTGGTGGTCTCCCCTTGAGGCATATATTCAATTAAAATTATGCCTTGTCAGTCCCAAAACACAATTTCGTCAGTCACAATTGAAGGTCCTCCGCTCCTCTGATCATCATGCACAGACGTACGACCGTTTTTAAACTCGCGACACCACTTGTACACACTCGTACGATTCATAGCTATATCACCAAACGCAGTTTTCACCTCATTATAAACCTCAACCGGAGGTTTTCCCTTCCAAACGAGATAACGGATGACGCCGCGTATTTCGCACTTGGCTGGAGATTGGATTGACATTTTTCACGAAACATGTTGTCGCGTCGACACTTCTCAACGTACTGACCTCGAACCGGTCTCGTTGCAGAGGGGAAGGGTTGGGCTACACGGAAGTGTAGCCAACATGTCGAAAATAAAATCCATCCGGTCGTGAGAGCCTCAGTACACTTACTTTCTGGATACGCCTCGTACTTACTTTTTTTTTTTCATTAAAACTTTACTTAATGATGCAATATAACGAAAATATTCATTAATTGATTTACTACGGATTGTTGAAGATTTTTTTGGATATATTTGATCTATAAGTATATAAAATTAAATAATAAATGTGTTTTGGAATGATTAATGGACAGAAACGTAATCTGTCTTACTTATCCGTGGACTTATTTACATTTTTCATCATAAGAGTTAGAATAATGACTGAATAGAATTGAATAATATTCATAAAAAATAACAAAATTAATATTAAAATCTACAATTATTTACAAATACTTCATTGAGAGAGTTATGAAATTGAAAAAAAATAATTAAATTTTCAATAATTATTCATAAACTAAAAAAATAGTAAAATATACAACTATGCGTTTGTTTTTGTTTTCCATAATATGGACAGTAAATGAACTTTTTTTAATCTCTAGAACGCACAAATTCTACCAGCGGTAAAAAGAAAAAATAACAATAAACAAACAATAAAGCTTCAACATATAAAGGATTTATCAAATTTTAAAGTAAGGAAAGTAATGTTATAAAAAATTGAATATTTATTGCAAATGCCATCATTTTAATAATTTGGCATATTTAAAATCTATATCTTTATAGATTTTTTTTATTGAAAATGAAATTCAATTTATATCTTTTATGTTTGTACCTAACAAAAAAAACTTCAAAGGATTATTCTAAGAACAATGAGTAGAAGAAATGATTGAATATGATGGTAAACAGTATTATTTATTCTCTTACAAACCATCACGTAATAACATTGTTATTTCCTAGAATATTCTTTCAAAGGAATGAACGGACATTAGTATTCCTTAAGATTTTGATGCCTCCAAATCCCTTAAGAAAACACAGAAAGACATAGGTTTCTTAAGAATATTATTCCAAAAACAGAAATATAAATCAATGCTGAATATTCTGACAAATTGAATACATTGTTAATACAATAAGATACTAATACAAAATAGATTTTGTTCTTATTTATAACTTAAACTACAACATTTTTCAAGGTCCTCCGCTCCTCTGATCATCATGCACAGACGTACGACCGTTTTTAAACTCGCGACACCACTTGTACATACTCGTACGATTCAAAGCTATATCACCAAATGCAGTTTTCACCTCATTATAAACCTCAACCGGAGGTTTTCCCTTCCAAACGAGATAACGGATGACGCCGCGTATTTCGCACTTGGCGGGAGATTAGATTGACATTTTTCACGAAACGTGTTGTCGCGTCGACACTTCTCAACGTACTGACCTCGAACCGGTCTCGTTGCGGAGGGGAAAGGTCAGGCTATACGGAAGAGTAGCCAACATGTCGAAAATAAAATCCATCCGGTCATGAGAGCCTCAGTACACTTAGTTTCTGGATACGCATAGTAGTATAGGGGTGAACAAATGATCGAGTGACTGAAACAGTTTTTCATCAAATGTATGCTGACTACATGTCGAACGACTAGAGAAGTGCAGTGATAATAACTTTATATAAAGGTAAGGGAACAATAATGGAGTTTGGAAGTTATAGAGCCATTAGTTTGCCAAATGTAGTAAGTAAACTGTAGGCACGGAAAAGTTCTGATAAAAATAATTATACGAAAGGCTGAACAGAAAGTGTGGAATGCGCAGGGGGCCTTTCTTAGTAGAAGAGGATACGTGGATCAGATTTTCTCATGGTAACAGACAAGTTATATAAAATATCGAATGTATACACTGAAAGTAGAACATCTATTAAAGTAAATTGTGCCTTGACTGAGTTGTTAAAAATATCAAAAGGGTTAAAACAAGGATGCGTTATGTCACCCTGGTTGTTTAACATTAATTTAACCGAGATTCGTGTGTGAAGGAACTACAGAGGTCGATGGGTGGCATATAAATGTCGAAGGAGAATGTATGCGGATTGTTGCATGCTGATGACATGGTGGTGTTGGCGGAAGGTGAAAATGAATTGCTGAATTTGATAAGTAAATTGATTAGGTATGCGGAGAGAAAGATTAAAGAATGAGTTTTGAGCATTTTCAAAGAAATGTTAATAGAAAAGTGAAAGAGGAAAAGTAAATGCAATATATGAGTGAACAATGAACGACTTCAGTAAATTGAGGAATTCTGTTACGTTAGTAGTATTTTTCAAGACAACGCAAGAGTGTCGAGATGTTGAGTATATGAAAAAAAGTCAATGAGGCATTAAAACATACATACTCAAACCAGAGAGTGTCAAAATCTGCTTAGACAATAGTCGACAGCGTATTTTGGTGTCAACTTTGATGTATGGGAATAAAACGTGGACGCGGAAAACAATTGATAGGAGCCGAGTAAATATTGGAGTAATACATGCACAGAGAAGAATATATGGGGTAACAATATGTGACCTTACACGGAATAAAATGTTTGTGGATAAATGTGAAGTAAGGCTGTTATATTGAGTAGGATAAATTAGAGCACATTGAGATGCTTCGGGTACGTGAAACGAATTAATGAAAATGTGAGTGTAAGACGTGAGAGAGAAATATCATGGAAAGTATGGCTGAATCAAGTTAATAATACTTTGAAAGAAAGAAACGTAAAAATTCAGCGAAATCGTAGGAGTTGTATGAGAAGGTGTATGGATGTAGAAGAGGTGAAGAATGTGTTTCTAGACAGGAAAATCTGCCACTCTGTCATTTCTGCCTACACCATCAGAGAGATGGTCTGATGGTATCTACACATACGCATCAACCATTTATTAAATATAATTTTGATAAATAAACTTGATTTTCGTTTTTTTTTAAGGTTTTTATTTTACAAAAGTATGTGGTGTTGATCGGATTTATGTTGCCTTAAGTTAAATATCGAGTGTCATTAATAAATTGGCTAATATTTTATTATTCAATAAATAAAAAATAGATTAAATGGTTGAGTGATCTTTTTTTCTAAATATATATTCGTGTCATTATTGTTTCCCTTGCGGGGTGGGGTGGGGTTGTCATATAGAACATTCTCACAATATTTTATGCAGACACGCTACTTTCGTTTTCTTTAAATTCATACACATTTCCATATAAATGTTCTATTTTTTATAATATTCTCATTTAACTTTCTTTTTCAGAATCTGGTCTCCTTGTAAATACTGTTTTAAAAATTCGTAGAAATCATCAAAACGAATATGTGAAAGTTTATTAGTCGGTATATTGTTAAGGAATCGTTGAGTTGTAAATGTCGATTGAATAATTTGAGTAAGTTAAGGGAAATTAGGGATAACTTTGTAAAGTTTTGGAACTTAAAGCGTTTTGTATTGTTTGGAAGTCTAAGCGCAAACTTGAACTTAAAAAATAATTTTAATTTTAGACTAAAAGATGTTTTAATTTTTTTCTTTTAAATTAATGTTTGAAATTTCTTTTAAATAATATTTTATTTTTCATTAATCCAAGTTGGCTGTTAATGTCACAACGCCAACGTTTTTTCTCCAGTTACTTTGTCTTGGAAATAAACATAATAGAGAAATCAGTAGAATCCTTCACTTCATAAGTGTGGTGAAGATTTCCGGTTACCATCACTGATTTCTTCAGGCATTATGTACTAAGAATTGCAGGGTGCGTTTGAGACTTCTGAAAGTATCTTAGATTTATATGTCCTTCAGGATAAAAGCATTGACATCAGATAAAGTTTAAGAAAATAAATTGAGCGAAAATGTTAAAACTGAGTGGTAACAGAATTTGGCCATTTTAAAAATACTGGAAAGTTGATATTGTAGTGTTTACTGATTGCCGAGAAGATCTTTTGCAAGAAAAAAGAGATTAAGTAAGGATAAAAAAAGGTAAAAGTGATTTTTTTATTGTTGAAGATAAAAGTTTATGTTTTTACCTACAAAATAAACTATAATTCAGTTGGTAGTTCCGCGTGAGTTAATTTAGTATATTCAAAATATCAACTACGGTCACGCCAACCGAGTGCGCCGATGTCACCCATGTCAATAGAACTATCAAGATCCTATAAAGTGGACATCACTTGACACTAGCGTATACTCCTTCATATATAGGAGTTTATGGCCATTATTCAAGAAGAAGAAGAAACTCTCCTTGTATTTCTACTAAGCTATCATTTGTTGACTTCATTACCTTGATGTTATTCTCGCTTGATATTGAAAGGCAAACACATCTCATATACGAGTACTTCGCATTTTTGCGCGTTTAATTTTGAGCAGTTACTTTTTAAATTATTCAAATAATTTATTTTCTGGTGGGTCTTGAAATTCAAGTATTTTATTTTTTTAAATAGTTTAAGGTCACGCAAAATATTGAACCTCATAGGTTCCATGTATTGCTTACAGGCTATTGATACCTCATGTTTCATATGAGCCCAATTTTTTTAACCGCTCATAGTTATAACAAAGTCCTAACCCTTTTCGTTTCCCCTGATATGAATCTTTGAGCTTTATACTTCTGAAAATATCCCCAGCGGATATCACATTATTTGCAAGTTTATAGTTTCACCGGAAAGCTTTCGTCAAAAACACAGTTAATATTTTGGTTAAAGGTTTTCACAGCCTCGTTCACAACTTTAATTTTACGTAGATAATTCCAATTTATTTACTTGGTTCTTTGAAACAAAAGAAAAATATTGTCTTTATTGAAGGCCCAACTTGTTTTTTGATTTGCCAGATAAAATGGTTAAGGTAAACCTTTATCTCGAATCAGCATTAGAAAAAATTGTAAAGAGAATTTTAGGGTGCGATGATAACTTTTAACGTCTACTAGAAGAAGTCACTGTGAGACACTTTCGCGACAACATTAGTATAAATGAGATCCAACCGGCTATTACTTCAGTTGGTGATCTAGTTTATTTGGGTCGACGAGCTTGTGATGATTTATCAGAAATTTCTTATCACCCGTGGCAAAACAAGTATTGAATTCGCTAAAAATTTTTTAAGTTAATCTAATATTGTAATATTTTAAGCCATTAGGGTCTTAGCTGGATTATTTTTTTCTATTCATTGAAGTAGCCTTGCATGTCTCATACAGGTTTCCGACATGCGACTAAAGATTTTTGTGAGGTGGATGTTTAGCTAAATGTAAGATTTTTCGCTTTTTTAATAAATTTGGAAACTTATCAGTGTTTGTGTAAAAATGTATTTTGTAGACGATAAAGTATTAAAAATAATGTGCTAATTCTTTGGCAAAGGAAGCATGTTCTGCCTGTTGTCCCCTATTTGATTTTACAGTCAGTAACTGATCTTTCAATTAAAATTAAACATGATACTTGGCACGGATGGGCGTTAGATTGGAATATGATTGGTGTATATAAGGGCTCTAGATAATAAAAAACAACCCAACAAACTATGTTATCTCTTTAAAACCATGGTTTAATAAAATAAGAATAAGCAAGGTGGAAGTGTCTAATATGTATCGTTTGCGGACGGGCCATTGCGTGGTGGCAAGTCATCTTTACATAATTGGTATTTTGGAGAATCCCGGCTGCGAGTGTGGTCTGGATAATGAAACTATAGACCATGTATTTTTCGGTTGTCTTTTGCAAGACAGGTTTGATAAACTAAAGGTCGTGTCTTTGCCACGTCCAATGAATGTCGCGTTTCTTCTTTATTCGTGGAACTTTTCCACTTATAGATCGATTGTTCAATTTTTTAAGCTTAATCGGCTGAAGCTTTGAATGGTCTGGAATTTTAATTAAAAAAATAAACAGTTTTATTATATTGGCTCATATAGTTGCATAATGACTTGAATTTGATGGCACAAATCATCCTAGCTTAGGTGGATAGCCTATTAAAAAAAAGAATTAAATAAAGCAAATAACTGTTTTACATTTAAAAACTAATGTTAGTTTTACGGTGTTAAAAAGGAACGAAAGTTTAAAATAAAAGCATTTTAAGTTGATTACGAAACATGCTTTTTACCAGTCAAATTCTCTCCCGGTAAATGTTTTGCCTTTACACATATGTTGAAATATATCTCGAGCTCATAGTTATAGATGACAACTTGAACACAAAGCGTTAGATGTACCGCTAAATATACTCACTAGTATAACCAGATTAATTTCACGTACCATATATACTGTGTAGGCTCTCAACTACACAACAAGTTAATCGTTGTGTTTCCTCGTTGCTCAGTATGATACTAATCATTCTCACCCAATGTGGCAAATCTACAATGTTTAGTTTTAGCAGAGAGCTTCGCATCTATTCTGGCTTATTCTATTGTATTAGTTTGGGTTCCGACAGATGCTGCCTGGTACAATGCAGCACTTAATGCACAGCGCTACTTAATTAAACTTATACTATCCTGAGCTCACGAGCTAATAACTCATACGTGTAAGACTATAGTATGCTGGGAAATGCTTGTGGAATATGATAGAATTGTAAGTCAATGAATGTAGTGTGTAATTTTAAAAGCATTATATATATTGAACTGAATTTACGAGTAATAGTAATATCTCAGTCACATATTTTATAATAATATGACAATATAAATTGCTCGTTTAACCGGTTCACTGCTAGAGACGAGATAATTCAACCCATACATCTGTGCGCGTCACGCTATCGACGAGATATCTCGTCAATTCTTTGGTACCTAATTACTGCGTCACAACTAACTATTTTTTACAAATTTATAAATCAGCACACGCACTGACATCTATCCAAATCATATACAAACATTTTATTTTGTTTTAAATCATCTTTAAACCACTTATCGACATATTTCGAAGACAGTTCCATTTGATAACTGTAGACGCCACCGTTCAAGGTTGTTCCTTTTTAAAGTTAGCCGAAAGCCTAAATTCTTTGTTTATAAAGTTTGCGATTTTAGTTATTTTTGTATGTTGGTTCTTTTTACATATTTTTTTGTTTGTTTGTTAATGTAATTATCGTAACGTAATTATACCTCGCTGGAAAATCATACTATTATTATTTTTTGAGTGTTTTTGCGTAATTTTTTTCATTATTTAAAATCGAAATCGGACTATTTTATGTACAATAACAAAACTAGGTACTCGTACATATTTCTTCTTTGTTTCTTGCTGTGTAGTGAAATATTTTTTGCATGTTGGATATTTATTGGTCTAGCGTAAACATGAGCGTGTGACAACCCTGAACAAACGTTGAATTTTAAATTCGGATTTTATTAATAAAAACTGTTTTAACTTCTCTGGTAAGTGAATATATATTTCACAATCTCTGGCAAGTGAATAATTATTTCTATGGCATTTTAAGAAAAATAATGGAAATTGATCGAGCTATTTTTTGCAAATTATATTCGGCCTGGCGCACAGTATTCGGATTGACCAATCTAGAGGGACAAAATTATTTTTCATGTCATTTGACATTTTTATGTTACATTTCAATAACTAGAGGCTAAAAAAATATAAACAAATGGTTTTTAATTTAATAATAGGTTTTTAATTTATCAAATACACCAAAATACATTGAGAATAAGACAAATTTAGAAACGTTATAAACTTAATACTTATAACTTTGAAAAAAATATACAAAAATAACTTTTTTTTAATAGCATTGGAAAATCGCTTTCATACACGTGTTTAACTTTTTTGGGTAACTTTCTAATAAGACAGTAATTTAAGGTAATTTTCTAATAATAATTTTCTAATAATTTTCTAATAAGTAATTTCTAATATATATATTACGGATCAGAAGAAACTAATAAATATTTAAATAAATCGTAATTTGTCCTAACACGCGAAGTTTTTAAAGTGTGATGTTGCCTAATTTTTCTAATTTCTTTATTTTTGGCCTCTGATGCCTCTTCAGACATTTGTCCGATAGGAATCAAAGAAGAATCGATGATCTCAGCACCGTGCGTCAATATTTTGCGCAAGGCTGCAGGCATATTGTACCACGAGTATAATGATATGTATAACATTTTTGTTTCCTTAGCGTAATTTTCAAATTTTGCTGTTCGCAATATCTGTTATAATTATATCTGCTCTCTACTTCTGGATAACAATTGTTTTTTCTCTTCTGAAACCCGATCATATGATTGATATAAATTGAAACCTCTTTCAGAAGCTTCCTGTTGGATATTTTTATACTATTATACATTACCGTAATTTTTTTTGCATTGAACAATGCTAAAGCTTCTTCTGGGAAATAAGGATTTTGTATTAGAGTTGTTAAAATTTGTTTCTTTGCCTTTTTATAACTCGTTGCTCTTCTTGGTGATGCAGTCAACATTTCTTGTATTGAATTTGCCCCGTCACGTCTACTACTGACTCGAATACTAACTGCAGCTTCATATGTCAATTCTTCTTCTCGTAGCTGGTAACCAAATCGCGCACTTTTCTCCATTTTGATTCGGATGAACATTCTCGAAATATTTTAGCTGTATGGCCTGCCTTATTAATTGTCTGCATTGGAGAAAAAGAATCTAAATCTTCACAAAACCAAAGTTGGTAGAGTTTTAAAAACAAATTCAAACGTCTTTGTTTTTGCAAACATTTTTGACGAATTTTCTCACATTCGGTTTTAACAAAAACTTTTAATCTTATAGCTTCTGCTTCTTTATCATCTTGAATATTGTAAAACCTTTTTACAAAACCATAAACACGCTGAATGCGGTGTTTCGAAGGGTTAGAACGCCATACTTCAAAAATACTAATTCTCGTAAGTCTGGTCCCTATAACAAAAAAATATATAAATCGCACAAAATCGCAGTAAATTGTGATACTTTTTATTTAAAGAATATATGATTATTTTTTGAACTTAGTTTCATAGCCCTGCGACATATTGCACATAGCCTTACATCTTATTAAACTTTGAACTCAATAAAATGCATAGGATGAAATTTCATGAATTTATTATTGTTATAAAAATAATCTATAGTATAAATAAATTAATATAATTATGACATAAATAAATAAATAAATACCTGTAGAACACGATGCCGTCACGAAAATTATTTTCAATATTTTTTTAAAACACTGGTAACATGCACAAACTTAGGAAGTCAGAAATGTACTAATATAAATATTTTATACCTGCGACACAAAGCGTCACTTTGTCCCGTCATAAAAAATAAAATAAGGGTTTCTTGAAAAATCTGGCAATTGCATCTTATTAATAGGTTTGTTTGACACACTAAAACGGCATTTTTTTATGTGAAGTATTGATTTTCATTTTTAGGATTTTGTCCCTCTAGATTGGTCAATCCGAAAACTGTGTGGCGGGACTCACCATATTCCGATTCCGGTTGCGGCCCATTTATTTAAAAAAATAATTTTTTTCCGGTTTTTATTTCTGACATATTTAATATCTTACTGATTTTAAGATATAACCACGTGGCAAAAAACCCACCACAATATACTATATATAACCAAAAAAACCCACCAGAATATACTATATATAACCAAAATACCCACCAGAATATACTATACTATATATAACCAAAAAGAAATACAATACAACCATTTAAGTTTATCTGTTTAAAGCTTTTCGACTCTTCATATTTCAATCAAGCCAGCTTTATTTCTTAAATGATAAGATATCTCTTTAAGTAACAATGCAAAGAAGAATCTGAGAAGTATATTTTATAAAATCAAATATTGTTCAACATTTTTCTTCAGTGAAATTCTCTTTTATGAGACTTCTCAACAATAATATCGTCGTTGTTAAGGAAAAAGTCATTAATTACCATTTTTGCTTAAAATGAGATTTTTCATTATTTGAATCAAAAACACAAATCTCTATCATTCTTAAAGTCAAAAACGGCATTATTTAAGCCAATAGCGAAATTAGGCCACTAAAAAAATCATTAACTGTAAAAATTGATTGTTTGTTTGTATGGAAAAAGTCACTATATTACTTGATGAGTTCTTCCTTACTAATGATGCATGAAGTTGCAATTAATGAATTGTGTGAGATAGACGTTGACAGTGTGTTTGTCATGCAATTTAGTTTTTAAGTGGTTTTGTTAAGTTTTGGTGATTTTATTAAACTTTTTTTTAAAGAAAAAGACAGCGTGTGATTGGTAGGCATTGAAATTTTAATAAATTTATGTTCATTTTAACACATTATATTTTTTTTTAATTAGACATTGAACATTATCTCAAAATATAATGAAATAATTTTTTTACAAGAAACTGTCACTCGATATTAATTAATGGGTTCTTTAAGATATTATTCAAAATGGATAACACCTTTAACATGAATTCGGAAAAGGATCATCGTGCAATAGAAGCATTGTTAGCCGAAGAAAGTGATCATGAAGATTTTGATGACACAATCGGTGATCCGGATGACATGCCCAATCCAACGAATGTGGAATCCATAAACGAATCAACATTAGAAGAAAATGTTGTTGAGGAGAATATTTTTAAAACTGATCCTCTACAAGAACATCGAAAATACGAAGTGAATTCCTTCCTTACGAAAAAAAAAGAATTAAAACCTACTAATATTCCAAAACAAGTGAATTGTGAATTTTGTCGTTTTAAATGTTATAATAATTTTACCGAGAATGATAGAGTTTCAAAAATGATTTATTTTAGCAAATGTACAATCCGTTAAAACAAACAATTCAATTCAAAATACAAATAAAGCAGGATCGATTTCAAATACTTATTTTTTGACTACTGGCGGAATTAAGCATCGAGTGTGTCAGGAGTTTTTCGAGAAAACGCTTTCTATAAGTATTGGCCCCGTGAACAAAGCTTTTAAATTCACTACCGCTGAGGGCTTTTTTTTTCAGGAAAAGACAAAACGCGTTTCTCAATCAACTTACATAAACTATTTCTGCAACAATTATAATTATTCATTTTTTAAACCTAAAAAGGACTTATGTTCTGTCTGCATCAAGTATAAAACAATTAGTGATAAAAATGAGGAAACAGTTCAAATGTACCACAACCATTTACGTTGAAGAAATGAATCGAATGCAGCAAAAGAAACAGACAAAAAAGGGCGCAAGATCTAAAATTCAGAACTGTTACTTTTGACATGCAAAGTGTCCTTCAAATACTATACCGTCCTGTCCTACTCTGATGCTAGTCCTATGTACTATGCAAATACTATACCGTCCTGTCCTACTCTGATGCTAGTCCTATGTACTATGCAAGAAAGTTATGCGTTTATAACTTAGCAATTTATGAAGCAGGGAGTGGAGATGCACACTGTTTCATATGGAATGAGTAACATGGCAAGCGAGGTAGTAGTGAAATTGGTACAATTCTTTTGAAATGGATAGTCATTGCCCAGGGATGTAAAAGAATTGTGTCTTTTTTCGGATACGTGCTCTGGGCAAAATAGAAATCATCAAGCTGCTGCAGTTTTGCTCTGGGTTCACTCATGTAGAGGTTATCGAACATTTTTTTTAGAATCCGGCCATTCACACATGGAATGCGATAGCATGCGCTACAACATCGAAAAATAAAAGAAGAATAAAGATGTCTGTGGTATGAATGGCTGGATTCAAAATTTAAAAAACGCCAGAAAAAACCGCAGACAGGATTTCAAAAATTCATATTAACCCTCCGATTAGTGACAAGGTCCCTGGGGACGTTTTCGATTTTTGTTTGCTCACAACTTTCTCTTTGTATGTTTTAAAAACATGATGCTGCATGTATTCCAAAAAAAAAACATGCTGAAGCGATTAAAATCGGTTTCAAAGCGGTAAAATCACTCGTTCGTGTTTTATTACGGTTTGAAAACATTAAGTACGGGGAACAGGTACAAGATCTTTAGGGACCTTATACCTAACTTGTACCATTATTGAAAGAAATCGTAAATTAATTGTGTTTGCCGTGCCGAAGAATAATAAATCGGTCCTGCTGTTGTATACAATGCATTATAGTTGTTAGGTAGATAGTGAAACCGATAAGTGAAAGCCAATGGTCATTTTGGACTACAATGTCCATAAATCTGGGGTGGACACAATGGATCAGATGCTTGGCACTTATTCATGCAAACGTTCAACAAATCGTTGGCCGCTTGCAATGTTCTACAGCATGATAGATATTACTGCATTGACCGCATTCGTAATTTACGATGAGATGAAGCCTGTTCAAAAAACAGACAAGCGACGTTCGTTTTTGCAATTGTTGACGAAACAATTAGCAATTTCAAATATCAAAGAACGAGCCACCAATACACGCATAATGTGCTATCCCGAAATTCGAATTGCTATGGAAGCATTTGATGTAAAGGTAACGTTGAAATTGAATATTGAAACGCACAAACATAGAAATAACATTTTTTTTATATTTTCCGGTAGTAGCAAGACTAACATCAGGAGCTGCACCTTCATTTGCAACTTATATCGTGCGCAAAACCAGATCATATTGCTATACCTGCAATAAAGCGGTTTGTGCTGAGCATTCAGTATTATTGTATCGGTTCGATACCTGCATTCTTGCGTTAGCTATCCATAGTTATATCGTGCGCAGAACGGACGCCAGCGCAAAACCAGATCATATTGTTATACCTGCAATAAAGCAGTTTGTGCTGAGCATTCATCATTATTGTATCGGTGCGATACCTGCATTCTTGCGTTAGCTGACCATGAATAAACAGCACAATAATACATTTATTACAACTTTTATTTTTTACCTGTCAAATAAAACCTAAATTACCAAAAAAAAACTTATTTTTTTGCCTTTATTCCTATATTTTATCCTTCTATATACATTTAGGCACCTTATACAACCATAAACTAACATACAAAACCATCAAGACACACCTGCATGATGATAATACCATACAATTTTTTGACGGTCCCTAGAGACCTTGTCACTTTTTTAACGCCGCCGGGACTGTCACCGATCGGAGGGTTAAGTAAATGAGCTGCATTATTGCGATTTTTATAACCTCCAGGATTTGTCTTCTAAGTTAATAAAAAAAGGACAATTGATGAAGAAGGCGAAAAAGTCAATTGGTTAACGATAAAATGTCTGAAATGTAAAAAAGTGAATCCAAAACAAATTCCATACAAATATGAGCATAACATAACATAACGGTGCATATAAAAAAATAATCGTAACCGGCCAAGGCCGAGGCAGAGCACGTACGTAGCACAGCAGCTGATACGGGTAACATTCTTCTTGGCAAATTGTATGACTAAATGTTGCCAATCGGAAATGCAAAAAAGAAGGATTTGTTAAAATTGTGTTCTTCAGGAGTGGTACCGGCTGGTACGCATCTCTACCAGCTGATGATAAAGAAACTATTAGTGATTCATCCAGCGATTATGGTGACTAAACATTGTATTTATAAAAAAATATTAATTATTTTATATTATACTATTTTCTTTTATAAAGTTGTTTCAATTTTATGCTTAATTTTACTGTGCAGAACCCTCAAAACCTCTCAAGAAAAATTAAAATCAACTGTGTAAAAAATCATTAAGTGATCTTTCTCACATATTTCATCTGTAAGGAAAAAATCATTAAGTGTTAAAACTTCTTTTTCTACATCTTTCCAGTATCTAAACAGTTTTTTTGTACACGTAAACATGTAGGCCAACACAATAAATTAAACAAGATAAATATTTTCATTGAAACCAGTATTTTGGATTTTATAGAGAAAAAAATCGTTTTTCTCCATAAAGTCTAAAACGCAATTAATGACTTTTTCCTTAACAACGACGATATATAAGATATTCTACGCATTTAAAAACATAAAAACATAGGATTCTCATATTTTCAATCGATTTATGATGTTAATTTTTGATCTCAACTTGATACCATATAACAAAGAATATTCGAGTATTATTTTTTTAAATAACGATTTTTATAGTAAACTAGCTGTACCCGGCCACGCGTTGCTGTGGCTCAGACTGGTTAAATGAAAGAGAAAGAAAAGAGAAAGCACACGTTTCTAATATGTTTAATTTCACAATGCTTGTGGGTATACAATATTTTTGACGTCTTTCAGCCACTCTTAGCTTGTCGCGTTCATTCTGTTGAGAACGAAGCAGATCTGAAACTGCTGAACGCGATCACCGTGCTTGCAACCGTGCATCCTTAAGTCTGGCTCCTTAAGTCTACTTTTTCGGCATTTTGATAATCGAAAGCAGACTGAAAAACAAGAAAGAAAGTTATAACAAAAACATAAAATTGCGAAACATTAAAAAATGAACTAAATAATATTATTAAGTTCGTAGACATGTTTATTCTTGGCGGCAAGAATAGCTCGTTCACTCAGCCAATCGTGATTCTTAATTACAAAAAACTAACAATAATGACAAATTAATTAATAAATCTTGTTACAAATTAGCAAAAATATGGCAGTTTGTAAAAATCAAATAATATTTGGTGACTTTTGTCAAAAGTCACTACGTTAGTCCGCATTGGCTAGGGATGGGGTATTCGATAATTGGATTATCGATTTTTTTATACCTAAAATGAAATGTTCGTAATAAGTAAAAATTCATTGTGGACCTTGGCCTATTTAAAGATATATACAAATCATACAATACATTAGAAAGTCAGTATAATGAAAATTAGGAACTAAAACGTCAGTTTAGAGAAAAACCATTTTTCGATTTATAAAAAAACCATTCGATTTGTAAAAAAAATGTATTTTACCCCATCCCTTTGTGACATGACGTTAAACGCCGCATGACTCATCCTAGACTTTCTGAAGTATAAAGCAGATCGATTGCACTGAAAAAGAAGAAAGAAAGTTATAATAAAAACATATAAAATTGTGAAAAATTAAAAAAGAAAATACACGAACTAAAAAACAAAGTAAAAACAAAAACATATTTACGAAATATTTCACTTCAAACGCAAATCAATCGATACAGGTAAATTTTAACATATTTCACGATATAATTTGAATTCAAATTAAAATCAATCAACACAGTTTAATTTCACGGCTAATTGCACTGAACAATAAGAAAAACGGTTAAAAACGAAATGAAATACCGCAGATATTGTATACGACGCACACAAAATATAAAATGGCGCATAAAATATTTAGTATAGCGTGTGTTGCTTTTACGTTCAAACAGATGGCGCTGTTTTTCAACAACCGTATTTGAAAATTTAATATTTACTGTTGAATATTTAATTATTTAATATTCGAAATCAAAATGGAAATAAATTGAAATCTATATTGCGTGTGTGGTCGTCACGTTCAACAGGGGTCGCTCCCATTATTTCGTCTGTTTTATATACTTTTTTATATACAACTTTTTTATATAAAAAAAAATATTTAAACATGCTTGTATTCGAATGCAACCTTTTGTCAAAATTTCAAAGCAATCGGTGAAGAACTTTCGGAGATTAGAGATTTTTAATATTCGAACATTTACATTTTTATTTATATATACTCGTAGATGAGGAAAACGAACAATTTTTGGTATAATTTCAAAAGTCTACGTCAGGGGTTCCCAACCTTTTTGTACTCTAGAGCACATTCTAAAATATCGGTAGGGTGGCGGGCATCACCTATTTTTAATCGACAAACTCCTTCCATAACTTCTCATTTTCCCATAATTTATTTTCTTATATTCATAATTTATTAATAAATAATAAACAAAAATGTTTCAAAATAATAAAATTATTGTTCAAATTGCATACACACAGAGAAATGTATTTACAAAACGTAAACAAAGTAAACAAAAAACACAAATACAAAGAAAACATTTTATAAAAAATATAATATCAATATGTCAATGTAATCTTTGGCATTGCATATCATTGGCCAGTGCCTCATACTCATAATTAGGAGAGTATGACGATAGCAGATAATCCTGTTAGCAAACAATCATAAAGATGCTCATCGGTGAGTCGAGATCTATATCTTGATTTTATTAAGTTCATGTTTGAAAACAATGATTCGCATAAATATGTCGAACCGAAAAATGATTCAATTTTATATGCCGCTTTTTTCAAAAATGGGAACTTTTCTCTGTCCACTGTATTCCAAAAGTCCTCTGATATTAAGGATTTTAGCAAAATATCATTCTTAAGGTCCAAAATTTCTAACTCTAGTTCTTCTGTCTTACTTTGAACAAAATCTGCAATACATGTGGCCATTTCCATTACATTTATTTGGCAAGTAAAAGGATTGATACAGAATGAAACAATTGGCTCGATATGTGTAAACTGCAAAAATCTCTCTTCAAACTGTTTTTTTAACACTTGAAGATGCTTAATAAATAATGACCCGTTTAATTCATTGTTACCTAGCATTTTCTTCATATGTGGGAAATGCACGAGAGAATTGATCTGCAGATGTGATATCAACAAATCCAATTTAGCTTTAAATGACTTTACAGAGCTTATCATTTCAGCTATGTTTTTGTCTTTCCCCTGCAACTCCAAATTTAAAGAATTCAATTTTTCCATGATGTCTGTGAAAAATCCCAAATCAATCAGCCAGCGAGAGTCAGCTAGTTCATCATTATTTTCCTTTTTATCGTTTATAAATGTTTTTATTTCTTCAATTAAACTCACAAATCTTGTAAGAACCTTTTCTTTACTGAGCCAACGTACTTCAGTATGCAGAATAAGATCATGTTCTTTATTTTCAGCATCTTCTAACAGGGCCTTGAAAAGTCGGTATTGCAAAGGAGCTGCTCGAATAGAATTGATTATTTTTGTAACTATTTTCATAACGTGTTCAAATGGCAATATTTTACAACACAGAGCTTCCTGGTGGATAATACAGTGGTAGGACATAAAGTTTGAAAATGATTCATCCTTCTTGCAGAGGGCAATAAATCCTTTGTTTTTACCTAACCATTGCTGGTGCCCCATCGGTGGTTATCGCAGACAGCTTGTGCAAAGGCATATTTATTGACTTGGCGTATGTTCTGAATGTATTATAAATATCCTCACCCCTTGTCTGTCCTTGCATAGGTAATATTTGCAACATATCCTCTTTTACTGCGAAGTTACTAAATACCATTCTCACCATAACTGCTAACTGTGCGGTGTCTGATATATCTGTTGACTCCTCAAATTGTAGCGAGAACCAGTCACATATTTCCAAGTCAGTCTTTAACTGAGTTTGTATGTGTGTTGAAATTGCATGTATTCTTCTTGTGACGGTGTTATTTGACAACTGCTAGTCTTGTATTGCTGAGACAATCTCACGTTTGTTAGAAAATCCATTTTTCTGCATGTACAAGGAGTGATGTGCAAATAGCACTCCCCGTTCCAGGCTAGCGTGAAAAGTGCAGTCTGGCTCGCCACTAAACAAGTGGCGACAAGTACTGTCAGCAAAGGAACCACTCATACATACAATATCGCAAACATACGAACGTATTTAATAAACCTAGGCACTCAAAAAAATTAAAACTCTAACAAATAAATATAAATAATTCACATTTTTAATTAATGTTTATGAAAAAATCTGTATCTGTGGAATAGTGGCGGGCACATACGAATCGTTCCGCGGGCGCCATGGTGCCCGCGGGCACGGGGTTGGGAACCTCTGGTCTACGTAAATGATGTTAGTCGATGAATGAATAAATTCAATAAATATCTCCTGAGACTATTTTTATATTGAAAGTAGTTAAATTACACAGATAAATAAATACTAAGCTTATTGATAACAACGTAGAATGTAAATATATGACCTGAAGTTATGCATATACGAGTATGTTAAAGCAATGAAAAAGAAAATATTTTTGAGACAGAAGCTATCAAATGGCATAGGCTCATTTCATAACATTCTCCCAATGAGATATACTCAAACAATTAAAGGGCAAACCTGGCAGCGAGAACGTCAGATGTTTTATAGCCCACACCTTTATACACATAAATGATAATAGATATGCAGTTGATCCAATTATAAATTATATAAATATGTATAAGAATTGGATACAATCGCACGTACTCAAATAAATACACTAGTCTAAATTCCCTGCCAGCATAAAGAGAGAAAACCAAATCAAGTTTTGATAAAACAGAAATAAAACTTTATAAGATAGAAGACATTGTTTTGCTGAGAGTTGTCAAATCATATGAACGGTTAGCCGTATAGTATTATTAACGTGTGTTTATGTGAATTTCGTGGGTGTAAGTCAACATTTATATCGTATGATTCAATTAATAAATACAAACTTCCCAAATACACAAGTGAGATTTGGGTTTGAATGTTTATTCATCTCGTTTTAAAGCTTTTAACATAAAGTCATTTACTTATAAATTCAGAAATAAGTTATATTAATTATGTATAGGTCATTTCTAACTAATTCTTTCTAAATTGCTAGAATTTGTGGATATAAAATTGATCCAAGAGGTTTTGGCTAGAGTTTATAATTGATACATTCTCACCATTAACAGAGTTCTACGAAGATAGAAACAAATAGTAGTCAAAAAATGCAAAGTCCGGACTATACAGTTAATGCATCAAAACACTCCAGCTAAGTTGCAACAATTTTTGCCAAGTGAACACAGAAACGTATGGGGTGTGGCGTTGTCATGGTGAACACAATTTATTTTACGATTGGTCAACCCTGGCCATCTTTTCGCCAATTGTTTCTTTCAATTAAACCAATAGTGAGCAGTATTCGTTGGAGTCTATCGTTCGGTTTAGTGGCAATAGCCCACGGTACACGGCAACATTCCAGCCCCGCCAGATATACAACACGACTAACACAGTCATTGGAGGGATTGGAATGATCTCATAGCTCATCCATCAGTAATCTTGATTGTCAGTGGTGACTCGTTTGAGAAATAATAAATTTTCATTGCGTTTAAGTATATATGTTAGACTCAATAAAAAAATCGGTTCATTGCTTTTTTACAAGCCTATTGGTACAAGCCCAAATATCGAGCTTGTTGAATACCCCAAGTAACGAATCTGTTGTTGAAGAATTGTTTAGTGTTTGACCAATTTCATATGTCGTCAAATGGCGGTTGCTATCAACAATGGCATTGACTTTCTCTACATCTGTGGTTACGGGGCGTTCCATGCTAGATACATTTTTGACATCAACGTTTCCATCTCTCAATCTCCCCAACCACTTTCTGCACATTGAATCACTTATAGCATCAGCTCCGTATACATCACAATTTATTTCATAAGTAAGCTACACATTTCTTCCCTTTTTGGAAGTCAAAAGGTGTAATATGACTAAAGTGTTATTTTTTACATGCTAAAAAATAATCACCAATTTCAACAACCACTAAAATGGCTCATTTCAAATGACACATAAAATTTGTGTAGGTGAAGTTGATAATGGGTCGAACTAGTGATGATACGCTACCAAACGGAGAAAACGGGACGAATATACGTGCATGACACAACTACGTATATAAATCAAAGATTCATATGGATAATTTGTTGCGTTGATTTATACTTATAAGCTGTTAATTGCCAATTGTTTTACAATTGCAATGCAACATGTGCTCAGTTTAATATTTACTCAAATGTTGCGTTAAGATTTGTATGAAATTAGAGAGGGAAAATCAGCTCACTCATGTTTTTTTAATAAAAGAGCTAAATACGACTATTAAAATAATACTTCTGTAACTTTAATCTTCAGTGGCGTAACTGTTTTATCTTCAATGGCGTCACTGTTTTATCTTCAATGGCGTATCTATTTTATCTTCAATGGCGTAACAGTTTTAATTAATTTAAATTTAACGAATTTTTGACCGGATTTTCTAAATATTAAAGAAAATTATTTGGGAGATTTCGAAAACAAGTACGCGGAAGATTTGTCAAAAATGTGAGATAATTAATAAAAAGAATTTTTAATGTAGGTGATCTTTAAAGTAATTTATTTTTCAAACAATAAATGTAAACAACAATTTTTTTCAATTATCTTGAAAACTACCTGATAAAATGTCCGTGATATCCAAAACCAAAGCGCATATTTTGAACCATCGATCTGCTGCACTAAAAATTCAGCGCGATAACCTGAAAGATATGCACCTCAATTTCTTTTTTTTTATAATAAATAGTAATAACTTTAACATTTCTTTAAACTTAAAAGTGATGTAAAATGAAACAGTGGTACAGTTAGATTTTTACTATTTCCAATCGACTTTTCAAGAAGTTAAGCATTTTCTACCAATTCTGGCGAGGCGCCAACATGTCTAGATTTAAACAAATTGCATCGTTTAACAGTAAAACCAAATCTAAGGGAATATAATGATTTTACAAGATATATATTTTACATTAGAAATATATTCTTCCTTCCATTAAAATAAATAATAACTTTATTTTGCGTTACGAAAATCATTTTTTCTCTTCTAAAAATCTTTTTTTATTAAATCTAATATTTTATAATAATATTTTTCAACAATCTAGACACAAATAAGTTTTACATGTGGGTAAAACATTGAACTACTTTCAATAAACAGAAATTATATAATAGATAGCAGAAAAACAAATAAAATATCAAAAAGGGAAAAACAAAAACGTACAATCCTTGATCAAGTGATATACTCGTAACTTATGGTTGACAGGTAGGGGTGGGGAATGGAAAGGAAATAATATTGAAAAATCAGGAAAACACTATGCCTGAAGGGTGATGCCACACTTTGAAAGATGCCAATGACGATCTGACTGTAATATTACCTGGTAGTTGGTTCCGAATCCCTCAGGCTATGGACAAGACAGTAATAGGATAACGTAAAAATGACAAGGGGGTGAACTGGAAATGCCAGCAGGCAATCTCTGACTGACTAAGCGTTAAGTAAATTCAGATTTTACTCTACTTGTATATGAAAAAGAAGACGTAGCTTTATTCAGGTTTTTGTGTACTATGTTATATAGACACATTAATGAATGCCAGTTATTTTTGCAATCTTGACTCTTGAATGTGACTAGTTCGCTATAAATGAATCTACGATACGACAAGCTATCCTTTGTGATTGAGTATGATTGTTAGTCACCTGTGGATAGAAGACGCCTGTGCATATATTTGTTTATTGTGTGCAAAGGTTGCACTTAAGTAAGCACATATTCCTAATATATTAAACGTAGAATTTGAATAGTAAGGAGATCAAAGTTTCAGGACGACCACAAAGGTTCATTTCTGAATGTCAGTCGTTTCGGTAATGTTTATTTTTATGTTATATGTTTTTTTTTCGCTTTTCATGGACCTACGACATTATAGACTATTCCTTATAATCAAGTATGATTGTCATCCTTCTGTGGATGAAAGACGTCTCTATATATGTTTGTTTATTATGTGCCAATATATTACACTTCAGCAAGCACATATTCTTAAAGTATCAATCAAAGAGTTTTAAAAGCATTGATATCAAACATTCAGGACGACCAAAAGGTTTAATCTACAATAGCTTTTCGTAAGGCACAGTTTTTTTTTATATAAACTATTTATTGTGCTCCTTAAAAGCGCTAAAATATTTAAAGGTAACAATATAAAAACTTCAGAATAATACAAATTCAGCTGTTAAACGGCCGAAGGGTGAAACCAGTCTGGAAGTGAACCAACCAGATATCAAACCTGGTGCGCCCGCTTGCTTAACGTGAATGCTAACCGTTAGGCCACGTTAGCTGACTACTAATTAATCCAATGTCATACTATCATTACATTTAGATACATATAAGAAATACCTTTTATTTTATTTAAACACTTCCATGTAAATATATTTGGTTCATGTTTTGTGTTAAAGTAATTGTCTCCAATCAACCAGCTTCTGTTTAAAAATATATATGTATTTGATACCCATAACTGTTTCAAAATTGAAGTAAATATGCGGAAATATGAGAGCTGCTCATCTGGAATATTTTGAAAATTAACTATGATTAACGAGTTTTTTCAACTGTCCGGATGAGAATATACTCTGGAAGTTTATTTCAATGTCTGAATGAACCTCAAATGAAAAAAATATTATTTTAGAATGATTTGACACTTAAATGTGAATAAAATCTAAACAATAATTGAAATTAAATGGACATATCAGTTTTCTTTTACAAAAGCATTGTCAATGTATACTCGTAGATATGTCTCTTTAATTTAAGTTATTGTGTAAAAATTTTACACATTAAAGTGTCAATTATTCTGTAATAAAATGGAGTTCTACAATATAAATACCAAATCAATTAATATGAAAAACATGATGTCTATGTTACAACCATATACATTTACCTCCTCGTCATTTCCGTGTTAGGGTAGACTTCTTTCCCTCCCCTCCACATTCATGCGTTTTCTCATATAGTTTCTTCTATTTCTTTTACTCCTTATCGTTTCTTCTTTTCATTCCCTTACTGTTACCATATTCGAACATCTTCTACCACGACTTGCTATCATGGTTGCATTGTAAATTTGTTGAGTAAGTTCTTTTATTCATCTGTTCAACATGTCCCTACCACCTCAACGTGCACTTTTTATCCTACTTAACACACCAGATTATAGCTCTTATTTAACTTAAATACTTGATTTTTTTTATTTTCTTAAATATCAACACTACACATTTTTCTCAGTTTTCGTTTTTCAGTCGAATATACTAGACCCCTTTCATTCTACATCTACGTTTCACCCCCATATAATGACGTTGGCAAAATATGTTGTTGTGGACCATAATTTAGACAGCATTTATAATAACTATTGAAAACATGCATCAGTATGTCAGTGAATAGGTTTCTTTTTTATAAAGCTTCTTAAAATAATACCAAAAAGATAAAATCCATTCATTTTTATCTTCTTATCCAACCCCCGCTCATTAATCATAGTTTAATTATTTTGATGGATGATAACAAAATAGCAGAGGAAAATAAAAAAAGAAATCTTTCAACCCTAATATTGTGAGGGTACACTAATTGCTTGCTTTTCCATCTGCACTGGAAGTAGACAAAAAAACTCATCGAAAATTTCAATGAAATATACAAAAAAAATGTAGCATCATTGTATACAAAGTAAGGATTCATCACCCAATGATCAGTGGAAAAAACTACTTGCATTACTTAACAAAAGAACATATATTTCTTTCATATTGACCTTAAATTCAACATTGATGACCTCGATAGCCAAGTTGGTCCGACGTTTAACTTCCAACCGTGGGATTCGTATACGATTCTCGATAATGCCCGTGAAAAACATCCCAGTTTGATAAGAGTTCAAGTAACAATGTTTGTATACATTAGATTTTTATGAGCGTTGTTGCACATTTACGTGAGCTAGTATTGGTAACACGTGAGATAGTGAACTGCGACTTCCGTGAGTACTTCAAAACTTTTAAAACCCGACGACTCAATTAATGGGATCCAAACCAAAGTCCACCCTCCACGTCCTTTAATATGTTCACAACACCCGTTTAAATGTTTTGAGAGGTACCATATGCATGAATGAATGAACGAATTTGGTTTTGTATTGCATTACACTTTCGTTGTATACATTACAACCTGGTGGGTTTATTGCCATGTGGCAATATCTTTCAACCAACCAGAAAAATGTTAGAGATCGTTCGTTCATCGCTGGGTCTTCGTAGTCGAGAATTCCCTAACTATTCAAACGTCAATTCAATTCGAAAGCGAAGCTGTGCCGTGGAGTTTTTTTTAGTGGGCCGTTGCACAACAGCAACTTCACCGGCCACACAGCTGTACTGGATCCGATGACACACAGAAGTGAGGCGATTGGAGCACACCGGCTGGTATTTTTCCTTCTTTTCGAAAGAAACCTTTTACCTCCAAATACTAGGTGGAAACAATGCCTGTGTAACCTTATACCTCCAAATACTAGGTGGAACCTTATACCTCCAAATACTAGGTGGAACCTTATGCCTCCAAATACTGGGTTTTCATAGGTAACCTTATACCTCCAAATACTAGGTGGAAACAATGCCTGTGTCATACGAGATATGTTGCACAGTACGGAGTTCGAACCGACAACCTTCCGCACCGAAGTCCAGTGTATAACCGCGCGGCCATGCACCTCATGTTAAAAAATCAACGGAAATTAAACCCGCAATCTCCGGGCTAGGATACCAGCCTTTTACTAACTAAGCCATGGAGGTTGGAGTTTTATGGCTAGAGTGAAAGTATTCTCGTTTATTTGATTGAGAAAAACAAAATGGTATAGAGGGATTTTATATTCACCATATAATGTTTTGTCTTTGCTAAACCTCAAACTTAAACATTGAAAAATGTTAAAACATTAAATTATACATTTCCTCAAAAAATCAAAGTTATTTCATGATTGAATGAAACACTTGAGAAACAATATCCAGATCTATTATATATCATTTCAAATTGTTCAATTGAAGTTACTTGTTTGTTTGTCTTGTTCTTCATATATAGGTACTTTCTATTATATATTATATAACATATACTTGTGAAATATAAATAAAATATTTCAACTACCTTTTTCTTTATTCACAAACATATAACTAGTCTCATTGGATTTATGAGTCTACGTAAATATTATGGCGAACGAATATTAATTTCTGCCAAACAATAAAGGTTGTATTACCATTAATGGTAAAAAATTTATTGTTATAATTGTCATCCAGTTGTTGAATATACTTTCAAAGATCATCTCAACTGAATTTATTAAGTAGTGCTTATATAATAATGTTTTTAAACTCATAAACAAAGTGCTCTTGAGTTGATATTATATTATTAACAGTGGTAACGATTTCTTTGTTATTGTTTTTTGTGTGTTTTAAATATAAAATAATATTCAAATATTCCTCAATAATAGTTTACATTGAGACAACTTTGTGACTTCTCTATGGATTTTTTCGGACAGAAATGTAACTTGAGATTTATGTTCCAAATATTTTGCGTTCATTCACTTCTTAGGGAACGTGCATATTTTTTCAAGCAACACCCCTCTTGACATCATCTCTCTTGAGAAAAGTACTTTTAGGTTTTTAAGATGTCATGTCTTCTTATTTCGAGACTCGTTTCAAATGTAAAGAAATACCTAAATATTTTGACAATGTCTAAAGTTGCTGGCAACAAAAAATATTGTACAAGGAAATGAAATACAGTGTTCCTCAAACAATTAGAGTCTCTAGAGATGAAAGATTTTCTTTTAGGGTACATTTTGCAACCAACTTTTTTGGGTTAAGTGATTAGAGGTTTTTAAAATGTAACGAAAAAATCAAAGCACATTTTTAACGGGTTTGTAAAGGAAACGTATGATTATTAAATTTTTGCATAAAATTATAAAAAAATGTAACAGAAGTAAAAAGCACTAACAAATCTTTTTAAATTAACATTTCAATTAACGTGAGTCTTGGTTCGACGCCCTTTATCAATATAGGCCCCAAGAAAACAGACTCCTGCTTAAATCGTACTGGAGATATAATTTAGGCATTTTTATAATGTAAGGTTTTTAGTGGTTTTTGATAAACTTATCAGATAAACTCAGGCAATACTGTCAGACAACTTAAATGCAATAGTCGGCGTTAAAAGGAATGGGTATGAATCAGTCTTAGACAAATTTGGGGATGAACGGATCAATTATAATAGGAATAGAATGCTGGAAGTATGCTTGGTCAATGAACCCTTTTTGTCAAAAACAGAGCAAAAGGTGTCTCTGGAACTGAAAAAAGCATAGATATTATTTGTTAAAGTAAGAACAAGAAATAGTGATAAAGCAATAACAAGAAAGAGATAATATTAATAATAAAAGATTAATACAGAAATACTGGTTAAGAAAAAGAAGAAAAAACATATAGAGTGCAAAATGAAAGTATTTTGGAACGAGGTATGAGTGGAATAAAAAAATAGAATGAGATGATATTATGACAAAAAGGAAGGGTTCTTTTGAGATTGAATTAATATTTCGAAGAACTGTAAGAGAGTGGTGATACTTGTAGGAATAACGGATATTCTGGTAAAGCTGAAAGTGACAAACATTTGGAAAATGTGAATGAGCTTAGTTAACAAGGAGAACGAATGGCTGTCAAAGACATGAAAAAAGATAAAGTGTTAAGTTGTGATGGAGTGAGCACAGATTAATGTCTATGGGGTGAACGAATAATCGAGTGGCTTACACACTTTTTTTAACAAATTTTGGGAATCTGAATACATATCGAAAGACTGGAAGGGTGCACTGATAGTTCCGATATATAAAGGTTAGGGTGCGAAGTGTGGAAGTTAAGATTAAGTGTGGAAGTTACAGAGCCATTTGTTTGTTGGAAGACAGGCGTCTTATCAACTAGGTCACAGATTCGTCATATTGATGTTAATCGAACCCACAACCGACAAGTTGGCAAACAGGCGTTTTATCAACTAGGTCACAGATTCGTCATACTGATGTTAATAAAATTGTTATGAATGTGTAAAAAATAAAAATTATTTCTTGATTTCATATTTGAAACAAAACATTTGTTACAAAAAGAAAGATTCAAAGAGTTCTGATCGAAAACGCGATTGGTTTTCCAGCCTCTGATAATATGACATTGTTTTGAAATAGGTTTCCTGAAATGAGTTTATTTGTTTCATCTGTCAATGACAAAAACAATCCTTGCTACAAACTAGCTGCACATAAAACATGATTTCAGATGTATTAAATTGGATCGTCAGTTGATAAAGAAAAAAATATTTGGAAAACGGTTCCAGAGATGCTGATTCAATTTGATACTTGGTGTTCCATTTTATTAGGTTAACCTGTGATGTCACTTAACAAAAATATATAAGTAAATTTTTTTAAATTAAACCTTTTTTTAATTGCAAGTGACAGATAAGCTTATTGGTTAAATATTTGTCATCCATTCAGAGGTTTCCTTCTATTAAATAATTTATCAGCCTATTTGTATTTCTAGGCCATTTTTAAAGTTTTACAATTTTAGTTCAAATTTAGGATTTTACTAATAACTTTGAGTATTATATTTTTGCTGGATTACAAATGAGGCTATATCAAAATACTTTCTTTCAAAAAACACATTTTTTGTACAAGACATGAATACATTGACAACTTTATTGGCTTAGTTGATAAGACGCCTGATTCCCAACTTAGAAGTTTCGATTCCTGTTTCTGTTGATTTGTAATAAAAAATGACAATTTATATATCATCGTGCAGGGAACAATCTCTTCTCAAGGGCAATGGTTTCAGTTTGATTTCCACTTACGGAATCTTAAATTCCTTCATATTTGATTAGAAGAAATCGCCCTACGACAATAAACTTGTCATGTTGCATAGTTTATAACGAAAGGGTTAAACACTATGGAAAAAATCAAAATTTTGACCAAGTAATAGCAATTTATTGATATCTTGAACTTATTGAAAAGGCTAAGCGTTTTACACATGTAATATTGAATACCTTTTAACTTCTCCCTTTTTAATAATATGTTTTCAAGTATAATATATAAAAATCTTATTTGTGTGTATTCAAAGAATTCCAGAGAAAAATGGGAAACGTCCATTTAAGAGTTATCTGATTACTGGGAACCATTTATCTTGCATACATGTTACCGAATAACCATAGAAACCTGCTACTTGTGATACATGTGAATTTCTGGGTTAAATCAACAAATATTTTCTGTCTTTATTCATTAAAAAAACAAATAAAATTTATGTCTTAAAAACAAAATTAGTTGAAGAGTTTTGAAACAATAAAAAGCAAAAGTGCGTGTTTTGCGATAAAAGTAAGTTATTCGAATATATATGTTACAATAAGTATTAGAATATAACATATGATCCGATAAGTGATAACTTTTTGCGAAAAGCAAACATGATACATAAAGTTGAACATATTTAAATTTTACGTGTAGAAACATTATATTAAATAATTCAGAGATGAATGCTGAGCTTAACAGATGGAGATTGAGAAAAAACGTATGAGAAATATTATCTTAGAGGCAGATGACAAGTACGAGAACCAGAAGATAATGTATGAGAGAATGCATGAACGTGGACAAGGCAAACACTATGTGAGTGAATATAATGTATTAAGAATGTTTACCCTGAAAAGATACAGCAAAACGATTTGTATGTTTATAACATATGTTGTAGATTTTTTTACACAGAAAATATTTTGTTCCTTTATTCACTATAAATAATGGCGCTTGGAAAAATAATATGATTCCTCTCATTATTTGTTGCTAGACTGTTACAAATACTTAATTATCCTCGAGTATTATAATAATCTATCGCAAAATATCTAAATAGTTTCTCCATTACGCTACAAAGGGTATCAAAGTATCGCAGTACAAACATTGAGACAAATGCGATGCAATCTCAATCATATAAATTCTACGCGGTGAAAATATTGTAAAATAATTTGGAAGCAAATATCATACAATTAGATGATAAATGCAATGCAGTACATTCAAATAAATATTTCTAGAAAAGTAGAAAATACTACTAAAATGGGGGCTCCGATCATATAAGATCAGTATGACGTGCTATAAAAATATGTGGAAAAGAAATGCGAAGATTGGAGGATTAGTGTTGACGCAACAAACCCGGATTAAAAAGGTGTAAATGGATTTAGAAGTTCATAGGTCAAGCAAGATGACAATTTTAATGTAATATGAATATATATACTTTTTTTTAGAAGGCTCTCAAAAGATATGTCATATAAAATCAAACTGATTGCCTATAACTTGGTAGAGATAAACTGTAGTTTTAACAGTATCGTGTAATTGTAATTCAAACTAGGTGTCAATGATTTTGAAGAAAACCCACACAGTTTATATTTTACTTTTTCAAAATAACTCAGGGACTAAGTTATTATTGAGGGTAAGTTCAATCACATTACATAAATTGGGAATGGTGGTAATGGTGAGATAGGATCTATCTCCAATCTAGGGGATCAAAAGGAAACTATTCAATGAATCCTGAACAATTGGAAATGGTGGTAATGGTGAGATAGTTTGCGAGATAGGATCTATCTCCAATCTAGGGGATCAAAAGGAAACTATTCAATGAATCCTGAACAATTGGAAATGGTGGTAATGGTGAGATAGTTAGCGAGATAGGATCTATCTCCAATCTAGGGGATCAAAAGGAAACTATTCAATGAATCCTGAACAATTGGAAATGGTGGTAATGGTGAGATAGTTAGCGAGATAGGATCTATCTCCAATCTAGGGGATCAAAAGGAAACTATTCAATGAATCCTGAACAATTGGAAATGGTGGTAATGGTGAGATAGTTAGCGAGATAGGATCTATCTCCAATCTAGGGGATCAAAAGGAAACTATTCAATGAATCCTGAACAATTGGAAATGGTGGTAATGGTGAGATAGTTAGCGAGATAGGATCTATCTCCAATCTAGGGGATCAAAAGGAAACTATTCAATGAATCCTGAACAATTGGAAATGGTGGTAATGGTGAGATAGTTAGCGAGATAGGATCTATCTCCAATCTAGGGGATCAAAAGGAAACTATTCAATGAATCCTGAACAATTCATTGAGAAGGTTTGTTTATGATATATTTTTTTAAAGTGTGTAGTAGGTGACCTTAATATTGAAAAAAAAATTGAATAATAAAACGATTTTTTATTTATAAATTATATATATGCAATTTTCATAGAATTATTGATATATTAAGTCTCCTTATTAAAGGAAACAAAAAAAACGAAAAATATATTTGACTAGCATTGAATTTGCCATTTTTTTATCCCTTTTAACGGTTTGTTTGCCAGTCTTATCAATATATGATAAGTAATCCTCCACCAATATATTACTTGTATACATTTCAGTTGATATTATCTTCAGTTATTGTACGAATTTATGTTTGCCAATCTTATCAATATATTATATGATAAGTAATCCTCCACCAATATATTACTTGTATACATTTCAGTTGATATTATCTTCAGTTATTGTACCAATTTATGTTTGCCAATCTTATCAATATATGATAAGTAATCCTCCACCAATATATTACTTGTATACATTTCAGTTGATATTATCTTCAGTTATTGTACCAATTTATGTTTGCCAATCTTATCAATATATGATAAGTATTCCTCCACCAATATATTACTTGTATACATTTCAGTTGATATTATCTTCAGTTATTGTACCAATTTATGTTTGCCAATCTTATCAATATATGATAAGTAATCCTCCACCAATATATTACTTGTATACATTTCAGTAGATATTATCTTCAGTTATTGTACCAATTTATGTTTGCCAGTCTTATCAATATATGATAAGTAATCTTGCTGGTAAATATAACTTCAATAAAGAAACTCAATTGTTTTATTATTTTATTATAAATTAATGGAATAAAAGGTTCATTAATTATACAATACATAAAATATGGTGCTCGTCAAATGCAAACACCCACCAGTCGTATTTTTTTCGTCAGATGTTTTCCGCATATTTTCGACATCAAAATACTCGTATATAACTTTTTTGAATGATAATCGTTGTCTCTTCATACATATATGGTATGTGTTAAGATCTTGATTTAAAAAATACTTATCAATCATATTGTTTTTGAAAATTTGTTATTATTAGAAACGTGACATTATTTCTGAAAACGATTCAAGGTTCGAAGTGTAATGTATTCAAGGTTCGAAGATATCACATTTCAAAGTGCGATGGCATTTAAAAAATAGAGAATTATTTTAATCATTATCTATGCTTTGTGTATAATAATAATTTTTTTGTGTCACATTTCTGATGAAGATTTAAAAAATTGCAATTCATTAAGTATTTCAATGCGGATCAGAAAAATCCTTTTGTTTTAAAGCACAATACTTATTTCTATTCAGAACGCATGAAGTGGAATTGCATCGTTAAAAAGTTAAAAGATATTTTAAAATTTAAAAACTTTTTAATTGCCGATCTACATAATTTGGATTTGTGTCAGATACCCATAAGATGAGTTATGTTTTAATTGAATCAATCTTATTTTCTATCGGATAATATTAATTGGCCAGTTGAAATTATATATAACTCGGAAGTTTTGTTGAATATTAAACAGTAACAACGGCGTTGTTAAGTTAGTCAACAAAACATTTTAATCAGTGAAACGAGTGAAGTCGTTAAATAATGGGAATCGTCTAGAATATTACGCTAACAACATTTTAATTAATTTCGCAAACTTTCAATTAATTTCTAACAATACAATATGCACGTTCATATTTTATCTATCTAGGATTGTATATTCTTTGATAATTCAATATTTAGTTATATACCAGCTAGGTCCTACCTAACATTTCAAACAGTTTTTGATCGAAGCTGAAATCTAGGTTAGATTAGAGATAAATTGCTTTGGCTAAATTAGAAACACCAACATTATTTTTGATTGGAATTTGATAAATTGGTGCTGGATATGAAGCATCGAGGGATATTAACGAAATAAAATAGTAAATATGAATATTTTATTAACAACTTGGCGGGATATGTATAAAGAGTAATATAATATTAGTAGGTGTGGAAAATGTATTTGAAAATTCGTTCGCACTCAGATCTACGACCTGTCTCAACTCTCTCTTGCTGCACAAATTTGTAGGTAATATTAACAAATTCAATAACAAACACTTAAACATCTTTGTTTAAGAGCGAAAGTGGCATTAAGTTCCCCTCACGGCTGATATACGGAAGATGAAGCCGTAATTTCACGGGAAAGAATTTCAGTGGTTTTTCTATTTTATTAAGAGTTGAATTAACTAGATACTAACAATAATTTGCTGTTGTACTTTTATTTATTAACTTTTTACGCCCATATATATTTTGTAATACTATTCTCTAATTTATATTCTTAGCCGTTTGTAAAATTTAATTTAAAAAAATTCAATTCCCATTTCTTAATGACAGAAAAATTATTTTCAACGTTTTTTAAACAAAATTGTCTATTATGGTTAAATGACAATTTGACAATAGCTTTAACTCTAAAAACTCATTTTAATGTAAAATGAGAAATTTATTTTAATAAAATCTATTTGTCTAAGCTCAGATTATCTCAGAAGCAAATGTCTTAATTCATATTAATTTAACATTTATGAAGAATAAACTGAAAGAGTTGAAGCTTCCCTTACAATCGAGTACATTTCAATATACTTGTAAATGCTGAAGAAAAAAACACTTAAGCCCCAAAAAGAAAAAAATATAAATGTTTAATTATGGTGGCTCAAATTTACTGATTCGTTTAAATAAAGTTACCATAAAAAGTGGTTGCTCTCTTTGGGTCGATATAATACGCCTTTTTGTATTGTATTTTGTTCCTATGAAGTATATTATTAAAATAAACGAGAATACAGATATACTCGTAAGTCACTGTCTCAAGTCTAATGAGAGGAGACTTGCAATCGAATTTTCCCGAGCGTGTTATATAGGCGCGATTTACATTTGCCTCCCTATAACACCAAGAAATAAAATGTCAAGGCGTGATTGGCACGGGTATGATCGATGGCGGGATAATGTAAAACATTGAGAGTAAAATCAGCTTTGGGTTATTTATGATAAAGAATTTGCAAATTATCTTAATTCTACAGAGCTGTGTTGATACAATATTCGAATATTTTTGAATATTTTAATTGATTTTGAAGCAAATCCATATTTTCATGTTTCTCATAATTAAAAACACACCATATCCTCTATATGTTACATCAAAAGCATTATTTGGTTTCCGGCATTGATATCCAAAACAATTCTTCGACATTTATTTTGGTCCATTATCAATGGATGGATGCACATTCGCGGCCACTGTTTTGTACCATCTGAGCTAAAGTCTCGCAACGCATTTACGTTCTATGAGTTTAGCTGAGAAAATATTTATTGTTGGTAGTATTTCATAATTTTGCTGTTAGTGACTCACACGAGCAAATTTTACAACTTTTGAAATTCTTCATAGAAGCAATAAAGTTCATGATTAAATATACAAACATCGTTATACGCTGTGAAGCAGAAATTCTCCATTAAAAACAGAAAAATTCAAATAGTTATATTGAAAGTATAAACAAAGGTCGGTTTGTACTAAGTGAGATATTAGTATTGCAGTTCCAACGCCTTGCTCAGTGTGTCCGTCTCGAATAAAGGCGCTGGCTTTGCGCACGCGCATTGCTCCGCAAACGCGCGCATATAGCATGCATAGCGAATAAGTTTATTCCGAATAAATATGATAAGAATTTCAAGATAAATGAATGCCCGGTTTTAAAATAATAAATTAAACTCTTGTAATTTCCTTGATAAATTTTGATAGTTTTATGAACTTGAAAACATTTTTGTTTAAAAAAAAAAACCATAATATTAGAATATATAATTCTACAATGATTTGTGAACTAAAAATATAATTTGACTATAATATTTTAAAAATAATTTAAAACATAGCACGTTCATGACTACGAGTATTTAAGGCGATAATACAATTGTGATGATTTTCATTTTACATTTCCTTTATGTCAGTATAAAGTGTTGGTCGTGTTATGTATATTAAATCTTCACCTTCACGTTTCAAGATGATTTGCCGCTAATTCTTGAGAATTTCCGGTTATTTTAGATGGAAATTCTCATATTGACATGACATATGTTAACCCTCGTGTAATATCATACAATAATTGAAACTCTCCGTGAGAGACAGACGAGAAGATTACTACTGAATATATGATTCAGTTACTCAAAGGAATCCCGAACAAACTCATTCTTCTAGTGATTTCTTTACATTCCTACCTCAAAAGAAATTGGTTTTTGTTTGGATTACGTAAATGACTTGTCAAGCTACTTGCCCTTATATACGAACTATTTACCCAGGATAAGAAGAATTTGGGGTTGAACATTTATATTGTGAAAATGAAAAGATAATTTTTTGATTCAGATGTAACATATATGCGATTTTTCAAACAGTTAAATTGATTGAGGTACTCGTATATTAATTTTTGACTGAATTACCTGGTTGTTCAAAATGTTATGCGATTCAATTAATTTTAATAAATAATTTTCCTCATCATATAAACAAAACGTTATTTTTTGGAAATATTCATATTGAAAATATATATGGTATAGTACCTTGAAAATGATCCATTAAAGACTGACTTTGATAAATGGCATAAACGAGGTAGTTGAGGTAAAAGCATTGATACTAGTACATTACTGCTAAAAACATAACAGTAATAACGAAATTATATATTTTTTCTCACTCTTGGCATCATGTCTACCTGCAGTCTCTAAATTTAAACGCATCACATTGCTAAAATGCACGATATTTTACTTGTACGAGTCTGTGTAACTCAATTGCATTTTAGTTCACGATGCTAGAAAATATTTGTTCTGATGATTAGGATGGTAAAAATCGGAAACAGGACTGAGTTTGCCAAAAATCACATACAAGAAGTTGGCAAAGGTTTTAGCTAAGAGACAATTTGTAAAACAAGAGAATCAATGATGATACTATTTAATATAAATGAACTCTGTTAAAATATTTGCGAAGAAATCAATTCCAATGTGACGGGATTCGGTCAACCTTATTGATATTCCTTCCATGCCTGTTGCTTTCCTTGCACTTGGGAACTATTGGAGTGGGCTGTTGTTTATCCATATTCTGTATAGTTACGAGGATATCATTTGTAATTCTGGATTGGAAGAGTAAACTTTGGTGGACCAAGTGGCATAACTTACAATTTTGAACACTTGACTAGAATGTTGTGTTCATTGGCCCGTATTTTCAAATTGGATCAATCACAGCTCCGGGTTGAAATTAAATTCATTGATATAATTTAAATAACTTAATCATACCACCAGAGTATTCTTGATATTATTAAAAAATGGATTAACAAGCGTGAAAAAAGTTGTTTCTAGACTTTCTGCAAGAAAATTTCCCATTGGAGTTGAAAATACGGATTCAATTTCAACAAAAAATATTAAAATGATTCGAAAATCAACCCGTTAACGTCTAATGATGGCGTGTGTAAATATTAGTATCAAATTATTTTGGAAAGAACATTTAACTTAACAAAGTTTAACCTGTACACCGCGTTAAAAATCAAATTCCACGAATCTTGTGCGCGGCTCAATTTCGGCGTTTTTTAAATTTCTAAGTTTAAACGCGTATTTTGTTTAGAACCACTGATATTTGATTACACCACCAAGTAAACATGACATTCAAGTAATTTTCTGATAATAAATAATAGTCATTACTATTAAGGAGACTCATTAAATAAAGGAGATAAACTAAACATTACGTAAAATACACAAAGGAATGCTACAGATCAGATCACAGGCGTTTGTGCTTCCCGCGAGGAACACGTTAAATATGATGCATTTAGGTAATTTGCCTGTACTCGTAATTACAAATTATACATGCGTAGTAGGTTTCCGTGATGCAATTTTTTTGTTGAACACCAAAATTTTGAGCACCAATATATTGACAAAAAAATATTTATTTAGTAATAATAAAAATAAAAGGACCATTATATAGTGCCATTTAGATAATATACTCGCCTCAAAACTCTCTTACTAGTGAAACAAACCCAGTATTATTGACAGATTAAAATATTACAAAAAAAAAAAACAAGTTGAGTATAAGAAGAGGATGGGGGTAACTGTGGTCATTAGATTGGGTACTTAGTTTATAAGTACCTGCATCTGCATATGTACTGCACTTCGTGTCAAGAATTGTAATAGGTGATAAAACATGGTGCTTTCAGTATGAATCACTTACAACGCGCCAGAGCTCGGAATGGAAGGGTCCACATTCTCCGGAACCGAAAAAAGTGCGTATCGCTACCCTAATTTGTAAATTTGCTAACTCCATAAATACAAACTTTACAGGGCGGCAATAAAACTGCATAACTATTCTAAATTAAGTCTTATTAGTATTTTTTTTTGTACTTAAATATCAATACGACCAAGAGATACACTGCGAGTAAAAAAAAGTTAAATGTCATTATAGCATCATGATTTTATCGATAATTATTGGAGTTGTGGTGATGGTGAATATTTAAAAAATGTTGTAATTATTGTAGGAGTTGTATATTAATATTAGTTTTTACTGTGGAGGTCTCCTAATAATGAAGCACCAATAACTTGAAGTATTTTATTTGGATATAAAGAATGCAATAGTGATGATAAAATACACAAATCAAACAATTGAAAACCAGTTGAATAAAATAAAAATTACAACTAGAAAATTATTACTCATGGAGTCAAAAATAAAGTAAAGTGATTGATGAAGCTATTTCAGTTTCATTGTTTGAATAATTTTACATGAAAATGCAAATCTAGATCACATTATGTTTGTGAAATGAAGTAAACGAGAAAGGTGTTGTAATATATCTTGTTGTGCACTATTCGGTTTTATAAAAATTTAAAAGTTCTGATTTTGACCTCCATTCGGGCAACAAGTAATTTTTAGAAGTTCTTTTTCTGCAGAAATGGGACTCCATTTTTGGAACTCATTAAAAAAGTTGGTATGCTTCGCATTAGCTTCCACAAATCAATTCCTATTGCTTTTTTTAACAATAATTGCATTTTCAAATTCTAAACTACCGCTTTTCTTCTTCCAGTTTAATACTGTCATCCTATTTAAATCTAATGTTTGCAAAAACATCGTTTTGCATACCCGTATGTCAGAATCATTCTTTCTTAGAACATATGTTGTAGACGACACTCTAATGTGGGTTTACTTTTTATTTTGTTTTCTGCCATACGTCTTTTTATTTCTTTTAATCTAGATATGCGGGGGTGTGGGCTGGAAGCCCCCGATGCATTTGCGGTCGGGCTCGCCCTACATTGGTGGAGTGTATCTCAACCGGGGGAATGTTTGTGGGATGAGCCCGGACCTTTTAATGTCTTCTCTCTTGAATGTATTTTTTCTCTTGTTATTCTACATGTTCAAGGGTGTGGGCTGAAAAAAATCTAGTGTCCCCGTGGCTGGGCTCGCCCTATATTGATGGAATGTATCTTAGCCGGGGGGATGTTATTAGATGAGCCCAGACTTTTTGATAGCTTCTGTTTTTTTAATGTATTCTCTTTTTAATGTGTTCTTGAAATACTCGTATATCTTAATGTATTATGTACATACTATGGTTGCTATCAATAAACCTGTATTTATTTATATTTAATGGATTTTTCCGGATCTGTTCTACCCCTCGGTCTTTTTACCGGTAAAACTTTCATTAACCCATCTACATAAATTCGTTTTTCTTTTCAATTCAAGTTCCAAAATTGGTTAAAAATGTTTATTCTGTCCTTATCCGATATATAATAGAATAACACTTCCAGACACCTTTTTCAAAAACTTAACATTTACACCTTTTTTAAGTTTTTTTTTATCATTCTTCGGTATTTTATTATTCTATGATCCATTGTTTTCCTTCTTCTGCCTAAATATAATTTTACTTTCTCATTGTTTGCCTTGTTCTTACTAGAGAACCAAGAAGAACTATCTACGTCAAACCTTTACTTTCTTACTTTTTTAGTAGGTTGAAGTGGTCCATTAGAATTATTTGAATCTGACTATGGCACTAATAAAATTTTGACTTCTTGGCTTTCATCATCACTTATAATTTCAATGGTTTAATACTATCTCGGATTGTGTTATCAGTTTAGTCGAATTTTTTACAATATCCATATTATCAGCACTTTCCAAAATTATAATATTATTGTGAACCATGTCAGGTTGTGTTTCTATAATTCATTTTGGTAAATTTTCTAAGTAGTATTCGTATTTACACAATATTCTGTGATTTCTGCATTATCGCTATCAACAACTAAAATGGGCAATTCCATGAATAAATTTGGACTTTCTTGAAAACCATCGCTCATACGATTTTCTTCATCACTTTTACGATTCTCTTGGTTACTCCTACGATTTTCTGTCACTAATTCAACCATAAATGTTCCTCTGCTATTCATCTATAAAAATAGGCAATACTTATTAAAGTATTTTAATGCTTCAAATATTCATATTAATTTAAATAAACACAATTTTGTTTACGTCCACCTAGTAATAATTAAAATGCAAAGTTGATTTTACACGTACTGAAAACTTTCTAGCACCCTTAGATGAATAAAATGAGATATTGAGTCATAAATAAGGGGAAAAAACTTGTAATTATCTTAACAAAATAGTGTTTATACTTATATTTATACGAAATAATGCATTTTTTTCAAAATATCGTAATCGAACTCACCTTTTAAATTAAATATTTTGACAGCTACCATAATGCCACTTGATTCTAACGAATTCACATACAAAATGGTGGAGTTACACATTTTGTAGTGTTGAAATTGGTAGCATAGGAGTTATCAATTTTTATTGAGGCGTTTTTCAAGGCATTTTCAATAATGTTTGACATGTAAAATTTTTATAGCATGTGTATTTGAATGTCGAGAACAAAATTCAATTGTTGTCATTTTTCGACAAAAGTGGAGTTAGCAAATTTACAAATTAGGGTAGAGGTGTACAGAAGAAACGAATCAAGACTTTGCTAACCGTTTTCTTTGATTCCAAAGAAATTGTCGTGTACGTGTACTTGGGTGTTTTAAATCGTTTATGGGCGAGGATTCTTCAAGTTCAACCCGAATATCGAGAACATGGGACATGGTCTTTGTTGCACGACAATGCACCGGCGCACAAAAGTAAGATTGTACGCGATTTCTTGGCCAAAAAAAAGTATCGATTGCCCTCCGTAGTCGCTTGATTTGGCTCCATGCGGCTTCTGGCTATTCCCGAAACTGAAATTGGCGATGAAAGAAAAGCGGTTTGACACGATTTCTGATATCCAGAAGGTTTCGTTTGCGATTTTGGAGACAGTTAATTTTACAACCGCTTCCAGTATTGTATTGATTGACAAGGAGTGTATTTTGAATAAAAGCTAATGTAAACTAAATGTAAACAATGTCTTGTATTCCGCAATGGACTAATAGTGCATTAAGAAAAATATATTTGGTAAAAACTGCAGAAAACTTACCAAGGGAAGATCTACAAACAAAACTCTGTAGATCTTCCGACATGCGACAGTAACACTTTATTTACGGGTTTTAATTTTTATCACTATTTACGGATTAAAACTTTTATTACTTAAGTATTTTTAAGAAATTTATATGTTTAAACGTTTTACAAATAACTTGAAAGTAATTGAAACTGATTTGTCATTGTTTTCAGATGTCATGATCGCAAAAGAAGAGTTATGATGAACCGGTGAAATGTGCTCCAGACGACTGTTCTTAACTTTATTATTAAATTAATATTACTAAGTTAAGCACTTGAGTGAAGTTTGAATAAGTTACAAAAGTAATAGCAAGGAACTAACAATTTAAAGTTGAAAGTGAATCTTCAAGTGTCTAAGTTGTGACTAGATTAATTATAATAGATACGAGTCAAGTAAAACGAAATTATCTTTGATTTGTCTCGGAGGGACGATAAGTGGTTAAGACTCTGAGGAAATTATCTCGGGCACAATCCAAGAAGAGATTAAGACAATTTTCCAGTTTTACATATAAATGCAACATGGGCCACTCGGGATATCAGAACTTGCTGCTGGCGAGCATGCTGAGGATCATAATTGGTGAGTCATTTTTCATCTTCTCTTTTATTTGACTTGCATATTTTCAAAATTTAAATAGAAGTGCATATTTTTTTTCTGTATATTTGAGGGAAGTTAAGATAGATACATCTCAATTATGATAAATTTAGTTATATTGAATTTATTCAACTACATAATAATAAAGTAATATCTATACACTTATTGTTTAAAAATACTGATTAAATAAGACGCCTTCATTTAACTTTAGTGAATATCATCGTAACAATGTAAGCTTGTCAAAAATAGTGCCTTTAATACCTGCTGTGATTTATATGAATCTCGCACAAGCATTATCTATGCAAAAAGTAGTCATTAGATACTAATAATATATATGATTGAAGTTCTCAATATCCAGTTTTAATACTTGTCTAAATTACCTGCCAGCAAGTAAGGTTCTAAAGAATTCGTTTGATATTTTAAAACATACCAGTTTAACAGAATAAATCACTTTTTTATCCAGTAAAAAGTTTGAAAAACATAAAAAAAGTTAGGAACAAATTTTCAAGCGTGCATGGCAGCCAAAAATATACACCACGTATGAATATTGCAACTTGATAAGAACTTGGGAACTTTAGAAACAAATATATTTCTTCGCATCAGTCAGTTATTATGAGGGAAATATTAATGTGATACTTTTTGGGGAATTTCATTTAAGAATAACCATAAAGAGTATCTTTGTATAAAGTGTAAATGTTATCAAAATTAAAAGAAACATACGATTGTACAATATATAAAAATTCGAATTTCGAAGAAATAAGAAGTACGAGGCTATGTAAGAAATAATTCTCGTTACAAAAACAATTTCTAAGAAACATGTAATATTTTTACAACATCAAAATAAGCCAACGAATATAATTAAAGTAATTTGGGAAAGGGGGTTTGATTATTAAATTGTTTTATTGATTTCAACGAGACTTGTATTGAATTGAGGATCTTTGTGCATAGTAATCAATAGGGTTAGGTATTAGGTGTTTCGTCAATTGAAAGCATTGAGGTAAATTAGAATGAAAGGTTCGCATAAAGAAGGGGTTCTAATGCCTTTTGGGATTGTTGCTGAGAAAGACGTATTGCTGCTGCGGATGATAAATTAGGTGCCTTTTACCTCTGATACCACTCAGCGAAGAGGTTTCCTCTGCATATACGAGTATATAGCAAAACATATTCACATAAAGGATGTGTATTATTTTTAATAGAAGCAGTTGTCTGAAAATCAGTGCTTTTTATAATTGCGCATATACGAGTAATTATAGTTATACAATAAATAGTTTGTTTTTACGATTTTTATCTTTTCCTATATTATACTTTTCCTATATTAACACTTTATCATCATCATCAATGGCACTACAGCCCATTGTGGGCCCCGGCCTCCTCCAGCAGTCGTTGCCATTCCCCCCTATCCTGGGATGCACTCCTCCAGCCCCTGATGCCAATCACGTTTGCATCATTCTGCACCCCATCCATCCACCTAAGCTTTGGTCTGCCCACGCTACGTCTTCCTTGGGGCTTGGAAAAGAGTACTTTGTTAGGCATTTCCTCTTCTCCCATTCTTGCTACATGCCCCGCCCAACGTAGCCTCCCAATTTTGATGTATTTTATAATGTTGGGCTCTTTGTATATGCTGTATAACTCCTCATTATATCTCACTCTCCAAGATCCATTTTCCTGTATGGGTCCGAATATTTTTCTGAGTATTTTTCTTTCAAATATTAGAAGGGAAGATTCGTTCTTCTTACTCAATACCCAGCATTCAGACCCATATGTGAGGACAGGTCGTAGCAGTGTCTTATAAATGGTAAGTTTTGTCCTTCTGGACAACAACCGAGATATAAGGTGTTTTCTCAGACCAAAGAAGCATCTATTTGCCATGAATATTCGACGTTTAATCTCGATAGATGCATCATTAACACTTGTCACTATGGATCCCAGGTAGGTGAAGGTGTTTACACGTTCTATTGTATGAGAACTTATATTAATCGTGGTAGGTGTCTGGTTATTACGGGGTGCTTTAGTGGCTATCATATATTTGGTCTTATCGGAGTTGATGCGAAGTCCCATTCTGTTTGCGGCCCTCTCCAACTGAACAAATGTCTCCATCATTGCTTGTGGGGATCTACCAATAATGTCAATATCATCCGCGTAGCCCAGTATTTGGCTTGATTTGTAGAAATTTGACCCATTTGTCTGTACTCCGGATTCTCTTACACACTTCTCTAGAGCCATATTAAAAAGTAGACAAGCTAGTGCGTCTCCTTGACGCAGTCCATTCATTGTGTAAAATGGTTCTGAGATATCATTCTGAATCCGGACTCTACATTGTGATTGGTTCATAGTGAGTCTAACCATCCTTATGAGCTTGTTAGGAATACCCAAGTCCTTCATGGCCGCATAGAGTTGAGAGCGGTTAATGCTGTCATATGCAGCTTTGAAATCGATAAAGAGGTGGTGTGTATCGACATTATACTCTAGGGTTTTTTTCCAATATTTGACGGAGAGTGAACATCTGATCTACAGTGGATCTCCCCGGACGAAATCCGCTTTGATATTGGCCTACCAGGTTTTCAGCGTACGGCAGCAATCTGGAGAACAGGACACCGGCAAAGACCTTATATGATGCATTCAGTAGGGTAATTCCTCGATAGTTGGCACATTGCATTGTATCACCCTTTTTGTGGAGTGGGCATATGATTCCAGTCCTCCAATCGTCTGGTACAGTTTCTGAGTCCCATGTTTTCTCCACGATGGTATGGATCATAGCGGTTAGTTCAGTTCCTCCGTACTTAAGTAACTCACCAGGGATATCGTCATTAACACTTTATAGGTTATATTTAATTGATATACCCATCGAATTTTTTAAATAATGTTTGAATGATTAACATTGCTACGCTTTTTCTTTATTTTTAGTCTTACTTATTTGATATTATCTATTAATTTATTTGTAACCTGCCTATATTCATCATGAAAAAAATGTTTTTCACTTCTTTAGTGTACAGCAAAACCTGGTGGATACATAATGATACGAGAATTTGTTCCAACTAATCTGAAATAAATTTAAAGGCCTTTCGCTAAAAATCCGAGGAGGATTATTTTGAATTTAATTAGGAATTGTACTTAAATAAATTAATAAAATATATAACCCTACTTAATTAAATTTAATGCATGAGATTAGATGATTGAACAAATGTGGTGGAGATTTTAATAATTGTATTGTCAAAGCCAAACTCTCTTTTTTACGTATCAATTGGCATAGTTTTCTGTGTCTCCACTGTATAGCCTTCAGAAGTTAAATAAATACTCTTACACGTACACGTACACGTACACGTTAATCATAATTATATTATATTTGACAGAACCATACATACTCGTGTAATATGTGTGTATGGAGTGTGATGATGTTTATTCAAATAATATGTATGAATGTAAACAAATTTAAATAAATTAAATTTATTTGCTCATTTACCTCACATGAATTTTTTTTCAAGTAAACAATTTTTTTTCCAGGTTTACAAATTATAAAGCGCTCTTTGTATTTGACTTTACCAAATTTATTCACAGATTATGAATAACATGAAAGGATAAAAAATATGGTACATTATGAAACCGTTTTAAAGTTGCGGAAGATAAATCAAATAAGAAAAGATAAAAAAAGAGGAACAGGAAATTTTTTAGGAAATGAAAATAACAAAAATGAAAACTGAAAAAAAAATTCGCCAGTTTGAACATATGGTGATTTTTTAAAAATGTATTCTATTTATATAAACAAAGATGGAGTTTTATGACGATATTCATATTTTTTTTAAAATCTAAGTTTTGCTATTGATCTTACAAAATAGATCATGATTATTTGTTAAAGAATTGAACTAGGTCCATTAAGTCAAATGTTTATTTTATATGATTTTGAATTCATTTCATAATTTATTGTAGTCCGGATTTATTTGACTTAAGTATTTGAGTAACATATGCCATAAAGAATGATAAGAATTAAATTATAAAAAAATAAATTTAGTGTAGGAGAAATGACTGCCTGGAAGGGATCTGGAAATATCGAGAAATAAAAAAAAACCAATAGCAGATTTAATCAAACCTTCGTTTTTGCTACTTTTATACTGCAGAGACGTGGACACTTAAGGTGCGCGATAGATAAAGAATTGGTGCCTTCTTCCAAATTGAGATATGGGAGGGGAGGTGTCTCTTGCGAATTTATTGAATGCCAGAGAAAGGTATCGATCGATTATTAAAGAGCTCGAGATTTAGACGCCTCTTTTATTTCTACTGTGTATGACAAGAATTCTATTATACTATGAAAAAATAATGCGCGAAAACGATAGCATTAAGTGGTAATTTCTAGTGGAAAAAGTGAATGCCAAAAGAAGCAGAGGTCGTGCAGCCATCTGATGGATTGACTAGTCAAAAAAACAGCGGAGTGCTCATTTTCGTAGGCTGTACATGGGTTAGATATCTGTACCCTAGAGGATAAACCACGGGAGTCACATTTTACCCCAGAGTATAAACGACGTTGCATCATACAATTCATGTATGACGCATATGACGTTTATCCGCAAGGGTGCAAAGTGACTTCCGTGGTTCATCCTTTAGGGTACAGATATGGATTTGTGCAGCAATAAGCTATTTAATGTAAATTTTAATATACGAATCTCAGAATTTAGGAAACGCCTATGAATAATTCAGCTAGAAGATTAAGTTAAGTTCCGAGTTATTGTGAGCGGTTATCCAAAGTTTTTTATATAAAAATACTGTGCGACACATTTACCTTCAATACATGAAACTAGTACAACAAATAAAAAAAAAGATTAAGTGTAAAAGAAACATTAGTTCCGAATAAAATTGAACTGTAGACTTTAATGTCTGCAATTATGTTATGGTTTCGATAGTTTCATCAAGTAACTCACAGTTTCAAGGAAGGTTCATAGTTTCGTTAAGAAACATCCGAATTTTATTCCCTACAGATCAATAAAGCTTTTTTCTGTAAGAAATTATTATTTATTAGTTATAGTTTATTATTAACAACAAAAATTTTAATATCTACGTTTTAAAAAGTAAATTTAAATAATTCGCATTGATAATTATTTTAAGTCAATGTCAAACAATGCAATTATTAGAAATAAAAAAAGAGCATTCATGGTGAGGAAATATTGTATGATTAAATGAGAATTTCAAACGAATATAATACTCATATGTACGAGTATACTACATATACGAGTAATTTAAGAACTTGAGCATATTTCACGAAATCAATAGAAATGAAGAGACTCATTCGAGAATTGAATTTTAGATCAAAGGTGGACTTTTTTATTTAATGCCGAAGTTTATTTTCATATTTTATGTCAAAGTTTTTATATGTCATGTCAAATATAAAGTTCAATCCACTTTGATTAAGTGATATGTTTAAGCAGACTTTGTGAAAGTAAAACTATGTATAGATATGATTGTATGAAGAATGAACCAATAAGACTATTCATTAGAAAATTGTTAAAAAAATGCTTAAAGTTTAGGAAATATTTCAGTCTTTTCTGAGGTTAAGAATTTTGCAGTGAAACATATTTTTGAAATGATCTTTACGATAAATGACATCTTGTATGATTTTTCAATTTATGCAACTGAGAAATTCATAAATGAATAAGGACACTAGTAACTACTTGATTTAAAATGAATAAATTGGTTTGGATACTTGAAAGAAACAATTTAGTTTATTAAACAGTTTTTTATTGTACTCCATTTTTTTATGAAAAGAGTTTCATTTTTGTATGTACCTATGTATAAACAGAATAATATCGTTTTTCTTAATTAACACGACTTCAAATGAAAGAACATAAAATAAATACGTACATTTAGATTTTTTTGAAAGATTAACAGCTTCGTCAATAAATAACGTTTTCTTAGTATGATATATACAAATGATTTCACGCCTTTAATTTTTATTTCCTTATTGAGGTACTGAAACCTGTATACCAGGTCTGTAAATATGAAACCGGAATTTGCTCATATATGGCTCTAGTTGTCAATGTAGTGGCTGTCGAACCGCGTCATTGCCACCTTTTTCTTGTGTTTACATTTGTCAAAGACTTTTAATTCACAACAATACAAGTTTAATACAACTAAATATGTTTTAATAGCGTTGAACATGTCTGTTTTTGTGCCTGAAAACTACGATTCGCGGACAGCATTGATTTTCTGTTACCATTTGAAGAAAACTGCCGCAGAATCGCATCGAATGCTTGTCGAAGCTTGTGAGCATGCTGTGAGCATGTTCTTGGTAAGTCACAGTGCTTTGAGTGGTTTAAAATATTCAAAAGTGGCGATTTTGACGCGAGAAACGAAGAACGTGGAAGACCACCGAGAAAGTTTGAAGACGTCGAATTGCAAGCATTTTTGGATGAGGATGACGATTAAACGCAACAACAACTCGCGAATCAATTAAATGTGACATGAGAAGCCGTTTCCATACGTTTGAAAGCCATGGGAAAGATCAGAAGGTGGGAAAATGGGTTCCATATGAATTGAATGAAATACAGCAGGAAAACCGAAAAACCACTTGCGAAATGCTGCTCGCCAGGTACAAAAGAAAATCATTTCTCCATCGAATTGTGACTAGCGAAGAAGAATGGATATATTTCGAGAATCCTAAGCGTAAAAGATCATAGGTTACTCCAAGCAAATCAGCGACATCGACTGCAATACCAAATCGTTATGGACGGAAGACAATGCTCTGTGTTTGGTGGGATCAGAAGGGTGTTATCTATTATGAGCTGCTAAAACCTGGCGAAACCGTTAATACTGAACGCTACCGACAACAAATGATGGATTTGAACCAAGCATTGCGTGAAAAACTGACCAGAATATCAAAAGAGGCAACACAAAGTGATTTTGCTTCATGATAATGCACCATCGCACACAGCAAAACCGGTCAAGGAAACGATTGAGGCGTTTAGTAGGCAAATACTTTCGCATGCGGCTTACTCACTAGACTTGACTCCATCCGATTATTACTTATTTGCATCGATGGGTCACGCATTTACTGAGCACCGCTTACCTTCTTACGAAAATTGCTCGATGATTGGTTTGCCTCAAAAGAGCAACAGTTTTTTTGGCGTGACATCCACAAATTGCCAGAGAGATGGGAAATATGTGTAGCTAGCGATGGGCAATACTTTGAATAAAATATTTGTTTACTATTTTCATACAATAAATGTGTATTTTCTATAAAAAAAATCCGGTTTCATATTTACAGACCTGATGAATGGAAAATTATTGTAAATTGCGAGATTTTCGTTTGCGACGAAATAAACTTAAGTACGCCGATATAAAAACTAGCGGTAACTCATTTTGACATAACCTGAGATAAACTACTTTGCGTGACAATTAAGTTTATTTCAGTTTTTAATATCTCTATCAACTCGGATAAACCAAAATAATTCATCGAAAAAACTTTTAGTTATTTTATTTTTACTATCAAAATGCTTCCTCATTTCTTTGACTAGGTGGAATTTACGTGTCATTTCATTAAACACTATGTTTTGGACACTGCCTTGAGATTTCTTTTTTTGTTTAAGGACTTTCTCCACGCCATCTATGTAATTGTATCGTTCCTTTTTGTAGTTTTTTTTTCATTTAGAGTACATGTATCGTTTGACTGACGCAATTATTGATGTATAGTGCTTGCATACGATAGAAAATACAAGATTTGCAAGAACAGGCTACAATGCGATTATGAATGACTGATTTATCAGATAAGCATAAATCCAACTGGTTGGAAGTTTGCATACTTATGATCAAACAATTGTTTACCTTATATTAAAAAATACTTTCTTTCGATCAAATCTTTTTTTTAATATTCGTCAAATTTATGTTATGAATTTAAAGGCTTAAACCAATTTTCGATATTGTTTTGTTTTACATTATTTATTGTATATATCATAACCTGGATTATTGTCATGTAGTTGTCTGCTTCTTTTAAGCAGAATTATGTTAAACAGGTTTTAAACCAGATTGAAACTCTTGTTAAACAATTAAGAAGTAATGAGATTCAAACTTTGAACCAATTATATTCAGAATGATAATTCATTTATTGATTATAAATATGAGAAAGCATTTTGCATGATTCATTTTTAAGCGAATAGTCATAAATCATCTTGTGCAAAAATATTTTTCATTACTTGGTAATATATCTATAGATCAAAAGGTCAAATATTCAGGCTTGTTGTTATTGGTCCCGGATATCGTAAGCTTATACGGAGAAATTCCAATTACACCATTATTGAGAATCCGGCTTATACATACACTGCACAAACAATACAAGGTATTCCGGTATATACTCGTATTTATCCATTCGCTTAGAAGGTGGTACGATATGGTACCTACTCAGCCATCGAACAAAAAAATCAACTTAAGCATGAAAGGTTAAAAAATATTTTTTTTTGTGCATATTTAAATGGATAAACCTTTAAAAGCATTGATAAATATCATTGGAATAATAAATAATTTTATTTAAATGATCTATTCAATAAAAATAATAATTTTGTCCTATTTTTTATTATTACGCTCTTGATGTATACAGGAAAAACCTGGCGGATTAATTGTCTTGTGACAATGTTATCCAACTCACCAGACTGATGTTAAATACACTTTCAGCGTAGAACAGACGGGAACTCTTTTGAATATAATTGCGAAACACGGCAATCGAAAATAATTTGTGTACAAAATGAAAAAAAAACATTTAAAAAAACTGATAATAATAAGAAAATGACAATTTGTAAAGCGCCGTTTAGAGAGCAGACACTCCTCAAGGGCACTATAATTCGGGATTTACCATAAACCTTCTATTATTGACATATTAAAAATATAACACAATAAATTTGTAAAAGTAAAATATAAGAATAGGATGGTGGTGGCTGCGACCATTGGATTGGGTATTTCCCCGCATGTTTATGTTAAGAAAAACACATTTGCTAAGAAAACTTAACAATACTTTCCAAGGGCGGACGAACTACAAAGTTACCTTTTTCTCTATCTTCAGATGTGTGATATTAACACATTTGACTTGATGTGAAATGTAGTGTTTATGTTTAGTGTTCATATATAATCATTTATTTTAATAAGACCTCTCAAAATGGGGTATCTGGAAGTCTTATCTTTATATAATTTGCTATTTATTACGAGTAAATAAACAATCCAAAATAAAGAACTTGGCTTCTCTGCAGAAGTGATACTACTTTTGAATAACACAACATTTTTTCCTGTGTTATTCGAGAGGAGTAAAGATATCCATAACTTTGGTCATTTCAAAATGTGTGAAATTAAAGATAAGATACTTTTGTTGGATATATTTATTTCCAATAGAAATTCGAAGAAAATGTTTGAAGTGGTACAGAATCTAGAAGAATACATAAATATCTATTTTTTTTATCATATTAAAGTTTTTGTCAATGGAATTTCATAATTATTTTAGAGAAAAACAGGGAAAAAATACGCGAAGTTGTCTAACACAGTATTTTTATTTGTTGGATAAAGAAATTCTTAATATAATACACATGACATAAGTCACATACTTAAAAGAAATTAGGGCATTAGAACTAAAGTCGTAAAACATATCGCGACATTTGTAGATGATGGAAATATAATACGAGTACAAGAAGGGTGTAGAAGATAAGTGACAGAAAGATTTGGACGTCCTCAGAGCGATGTTTCTGAGATGTTACCCACTTGAGTGGAAAATGACTTGTTAATAAATCAGTGTCAAATTGAATTCGTAGTTTTGCAAGGATTTCTCCACAAGGATAGCTTTTGGTTCAAATTTTATATAAAATAACTCGAAGTAAGAAAGAAATTACACATTTAGAATAATTAAACGAACTATTTCAGAGGTCTTAATTAAATATAAAGATAATCAAAATATATGCAAAATATCATAACGTCTCTCTGTTGGAGTATGCAGAAAAAGGCGAGCGCCAGACTTTCCTATCGTGACACACATTTTTCGTGTCTTCTACATCAATAAAAACCTTCTTATACAACTCCGAGGAATTCTCTTACTTCTTACGTTTTCTTCTATTGAAATATCATTCACTAAATCCAACGAAACTATTTTTGATCTTCCTCCACTACACCTTCCATTCACATTTTCATTGTAAATATCTTTTTTTAGTCTTCTTTCATTCATTAGTTCCACATGCCCAAACCATCTCAAAGTGTTCTTCTTCATCTAATACAACATTCCTGCCTTATAATTTCAGCCCGTTTTCTGTCATACATTGTCACTATGTATTATTCTCGTCGCACGTAGTCCTACTTCAGTTTTGTTTTACGTCCTCATTTCGCTTCCACATATATTTAAAAAAAAAAAAAAAAAAATATATATATATATATATATATATATATATATATATATATATATATATATATATATATATATATATATATATATATATATATATATATATATATATATATATATATATATATATATATATATATATATATATATATATATATATATATATATATATATATATATATATATATATATATATATATATATATATATATATATATATATATATATATATATATATATATATATATATATATATATATATATATATATATATGCTGGTTCTAAAATACTGTTGTAGATTATCATATTTGCAGATACTCATACTGTGCGGTTTGGGAGTATATGTTATAGTGCTCCGCTGATTTCGTTTCTTATTGCTACACATCGTTTGATATTACTCTTAACTCTTCCATTCCTTAAAATATTAATTCCTCAACTACTTGCATCAATTTTTAATCTTCACCCATACATCGCATTTATTTCTGTTTTCATACTTTTATTACCATAACTGGATTTCGCAAAATAAGTTGTAAGATCTTTCTTTCCGCATCTCTCATAAAACTTTCTAACAATATTCTGTAATTCATTCTCACTTTTCGCTTATACTACCATGTCCTCGGCAATTCACACACATTCCCATTCGAGGTCAATATACAGTATTGAATATATTATTATATAAAAAATATTAAGTCTTTCTTTCTTATACCCTATGAATTAGTGCGAGAGCTTTAAAGTGGACATCGTAAGGGTACTCTCACTCCAGGAGTGGTTCGAAAAAGGGCAGATTAATGAATTAATAATAATACACATTATTATTTCGACTGCAGTGCTTACACTTTATTAAAGCGGAATGTGTTACTATCACATATACGAAGATTTATTAAAGGTTCCTTTGTATTTTGTATTCCCTTCGAAAATTATGTGCGGTTTTATTATCAAATATGTTTTTCTTAATTTATGCAGATGTGGGGCCGTGCACAATTGAATGGTCGCAGCCATTACGTTTCTATCCTAACACTGAATTTATTTGACTTTTTTCCGAGTGGGAGCTCGATTTCTGAGCTATAACGCTCATTTGGTACATCTCCGCTCATATGGTTTTGTTAATATAATATGTTGGAAAAAAAATATAATTTTAATAATCCCAGTATCTAACAAGCACCTACCCTACATAGCTTCCGGCGGAGTGTTTACTTTAACAGAATAATGTATTTAAAAATTAGAATAATGCTTCTGCGTACATTTTGTTTCATTTTCACTTGACGGTTACAGTATGTTTTTTTCATTCATTTTAGGTTTCCTAGCACAGGGCAAATATACAATAGATATAATAAATATTGAAATTCAAAAAGGTAGGAGAGAAAGTGAGAGCACGGTAGGATATTATTAAGGTTACGGGCGTATTGGGAATATATTAAGGGATGTTGGGAAATTCTACTTGATTATTACTAGTCTTATTTATAAATTGAAATTTTGGTTCATCCTTATTTATTATATTTAAAAAATGTAAACAAGTGCTTTAGAATTTGCTAGCATCAAGTTCAATTGAAAAAATAATCTGATTTGATCGGATGACTTTCAATTTTTGAATGGTAACTCTTAAATATACAAAATAAACTAAAAGGATTCTATAAAATTCATCCAGTACTTTTTTCCCCAGAAGCAAGTTTTGCTCAACGAGCATCCTCAGAATGGAGAATACTGAGGAAGCTCGTTGAGCGAAACTGATAATATAAAAATGGGTTTATTTTGTATTTGTCTTAAGTGCTCCTTGCTTCGTATTTTGAATCTTTTAAATTATAAACTTGTGAATACAAATCATAATTGCATTTTATAATGAACATGCTCGAAATATCATTTTCTGCAAAAACATTTTCGTTTCACTTCGATTAGTATTATATTGTTTTAAACTTTCTTTGTATATAGTACAAGTTATTGGGTTTATTGCCATGTACCAATTTCTTCCAACCAACCAGAAATGTGTGAAACAAGCTTTTAGTGAAAACCAGATAAGAACCATTTTTTTAAATCTGAGGATCAAAGAAAATCTAACCTGCTACCTAGAAGATAGACGTCTTACAAATTAGGTCACGGAAAATAAGTATCATAATTTCACTCGTTAGTTATCGTATTCTCGTTACTCGCGATAAGTTAAAAATATCTTCATTTTAAAGTTTGAATATCTTCAGTGTTGATCGTATTGTATAACACTAACGTTGTGTTCAGTACAATATGGGGCTTATTGGAATGTGGCAATAAGTCCATCACGTTGTCAACTAATCAGGAATTTGTTTAGAGGGTCTTAAGTGAAAACCATACTGGAATCCGTTTAAACGAATATATGGGTTCCAGCGGGAATCGATCCCACAAACCCCGAGTGAGCAGACAGGAATCTTACAAACTATGCCACAGAGGTCATCCTTTCAACATTCAAATAAGTTTTTGCATCTTGATACTTTGATTAAAAAATATTATCGCTTGTTTAACTTGCACTTAGGTATCCAATGTTAATCTCGTAATTTCAAAGATAAAACAAGTCTAAGCTTTGAAACGGTTTAAGCTTCTTTTGAAGAGTGTTTATTTATTCTTCAAAGAAAATACTCCACGGTTAATACTAAAAAGAAAAAGGTGCAGATTAAAAGCGGCGTGAAAGGAAAGGAAAATAATTGATAAAAAATAGATAAAAGAAAAGGTTCTTGAAAAAACTTACTTTGATAAAGAGTAAAAGTATTTGAGCACGAGTAAAGATTAATATGCCCCTGCTTTGGGATATGAACATTGTTTACTATTTAATCTATTTTTTGTATTTTCTTTTGAAATTGTAAAATTCTCGCGTTGTTTTAAGAATCTGTACTTTTTTAACGCAAAAATCAGTCCAATGAATAGTTTATTTACTATAATAGGAGTCTTAACACTTTGTATCCCGATCCCGTGTTTTAACGTTGTAAACTAGATTTGATTTGATCGATACCTCTTCCTGAAAAGGATATACTACTGGTATACGTGAAATATTTTTGTAAACAATTCAAACTTTAAATAAAAGTCTCCTGATTTCTGATATGGACAACATCCTAGATATTGAAAATATATATGAATTGATTTATGATGGAGATTCTGACATCACGTTATCAATGTATAGTGAAGTGTCAGATCTTGAAGTTTTTAACATATTAATTTAGAGATAAAATAGTCTACGGGTTCAAATAGAATAATGAATTAGTAGTATCCTCCAAATAGGTTGTCTAGAGCATGTCATGTGTTGATATATATTCCATCAAGTAACAAAAATGATAAACCCTGCAGAATTTGCAAGGTATGTGCTAAGCACAAGATGATAAGTAAGACCCGTAAGGAGTGTGATGGAACTCTCCACAAAGGTAAATCACACACAAGAAGAAAAAAAAAGTATTCCTCAAAAACAAATCGGGCAAAGGTTGTAATAATTTTGGTAGGGTAAGTGCCAATGGCTTAGTATTTATTTAGAAGATTCAAATGGATACTTAGGTTTGTTTATGTTGTAATTTATAAATTTAGAAGGGGAAGCTCTGTACGTCAAATTGTATTCTCATATATTTAATAATGCAATTCTGATAATGTAATTATATCGGCATACGAGTATAAGAATGATAACACTTTTTTTGGTAATTAATTTATGTAACATCGTGCTGTTCTACTGTCGGGATAGGCAGATAGAACAGAGCGCCAGAAATTCCCATCTCGAAGCACATATTTCCCCTCTTTCACATCCAACCAGATGACCTCCGTGGCCTAGTTGGTAAGACGCTCGTCTCCCAGCCCGGATATTGCGGGTTCGATTTACTGATTCTTTCTGGTTGGTTGGAAGTATTACCACATGGCAATAAGCTCGTCAGGTTGTACTGTATGCAGTGAAATTGTAATACAATAAAATATATTTTTATATAATTCCTATGATTTCTTCGATAGCTTACATTTCTTACTTTCAAAATATCATTCACTTGATTCAACCATTATTTTCTTGGTCTTCCTTCACCACACTTGCCTCTCGTAACAAACGTGGGATCCCACCTGTTTTGATTCCCGTTCTCATGTACGTAGAACAAAACACTTTAAGGGTTATTTCTTAATTATACATGTGCATACAAAAATCCAGTATATTTTTATTTTGTGTATTACCTATAGTTAGGACATTAACTCTGTGGAGGTTTAAAGACATTGTAGTTTGTTTAGGTAAACACTGTTTATTCCCCTTTATAAAACAGTATAACCCTACCGGTTTCAAGGTTCTTACCTCATCATCGATCGACCCTCGTCGTAGGGTTATACCATTATATAAAGTGTAAAAAACAGTACTTGATTAGACAAATTACAAAAATATTTCTTGTATCAAATTTTATAATTAAAAACAAGATTTGTGAAAATCACGTCATCTGTTTATTGAAACATGTGACCAGATATTACGTGGGTGTGAGGCTTTTTTTGTTATTTTCAGCTCCATCATGCCGTTATTTTTTAATTTATAAAACTCTTGTGAACTCGAATAATATTGAACGAGTTTTGTTAAATGACTTTCAGTGTAGGTTTGCCGTGAATGAACTTTTACCGGTTCGTGTAATATAAATAACCATATTACATTTTACCGGTTCGTGTTATATAAATAACCATATTACATTTTACCGGTTCGTGTTATATAAATAACCATATTACATTTTATTTTCGAATAGAACATTTAAAACGACTAAAATTAAATGTAGGTAATTATTTTCCACGCTAAAACTCGCGAAATTAAACATTTAATAATAATTTTCGTTTGTCAAATTAATGAAAAAAAATAACTTGACGTAAGGATAGGAGATTTTGTTGTTTTCCTTGAAATAATATGCCCATTCAAATGGAAAAGGATTTTTGATAAAATCGAAGCAATCTATTAATTTAAGGAAAGTATCAAATTCTTTTATGAAATCTATTTTAACATAAGTATAACATTAAGAATGAAAACTTACTTTTGTTACATTATTATATTTTTTGGTTTTATTGTTCCTAATATTTTTTTTCAAATACTGTATCTTATACGTTTTTGATACTTTTGTTTCTTCAAGTTTTTACTTATTTGAGTCGTTATTTTTGTGTTTTTTTTTAAATTTCAACGTATCTTCATCTTATATCTAAATTTAGTCTCAAACCTTCGTTTTGTGAGTTTGTATCGATTTACTGGGTTATAAAATGTGAATATTGAAGGTTTATTTTGTATTTCGTATTAATGTGATATCTGTGAAGTATTGTTAGTTTGAATTTAAGTTTTAACTCCAGCATTATTTTATATATAACATAATAAATTATAGTATTGACGTGTTTTATTAACTAATTAAAAAAAATCTTTCTCATTAAAATGCAAAGAAGCAATAAACTTTTGTTAGGAATAAAAACGGAAATACGAAGATTAGAATAGGTTTTCTCATGAGACCTAATTATTGAAGTTTAAATTCAGTTCAATAATGAATAAGTTTTACTCCAATATTCTGTGGTTTAAACAAATTAATGCTGCCCATGCAAAATAACTCAAACGTGGTTCAAAATTGAATATCCTTATGGATGAAACCAAACTATTAATGTGTATCCCTGTTAACTAAATTATTTCGTTTTGTACATATTTTGACCCGTTGTTAGTTTTTTTGTACCATCAGATATGTTTTATTTGATTTACTATTAAAATGTTAAACATCCAACTATCTTCCATGTAGCATACGTGACCAAACTAGCGCAGACTTTTTTGTTTAAGAATGAAAAATGTTGATAACGTTTTAGCGCGTCTCAAGATGATCTCACGATAATCCATTTGATTTTAAGGAATATTGAAAATTACGTAGTTTATTGTAATGTGTTATTTTATTATTTTTTCGTCGTATACAATATAATCTGGCGAATTTATTATTAAGTGACAATCTCTTTCCACCAACTAGAAATTTGTTAGAGGTCGTTAGTGAAACTTAAAAAAAACCTTTAAGTTGAATCCAACTCGCACTCCTTGTGCTGGAAATCATTTATCTTAGAAAGTTGACCACAACGGTTGTCAAATTATGAGTAGCAAAGAGAACTCGCTAAAAAATTGCAACACTAAAATTTTGATTTTCAACGCATATGAACAAATATAGATTTGTGAAACTTACCTTGAACGGAAGGAACAATTCGCGCATAACATTTATAATATTACAGAGTTAAAATAAAATTTCCCAGGAATGAATGATGTTGCTGTATATCTTCTCTTCATTAGAATTTCGAGATCAGATAAGAAAATTGAACACCTGATTCGAGCATATCTTCAATAAATATTATTTTTAATATATTAGCTCTTTAAAACTATGTTCATATTTTTAATCATACCACAAAATATATAATTTTTTTAAATATCTCACTGGTTTTATTAGACAAGGTTTTTAATCAAATAAATAATTTCACAACACAATGCCTGTTTTAGCTAGGAAAATATGGGTGTTAACACATTGACTACTGAATAACTTATATTTAAATTGCAGCCGTGCTAAAAAAATGTCCCAAATTGAATTTCTTAAAAAAAATGTAAAAAGGTGAGAGGTGAGTTAAATAATTTCTATTTACCCTATACGTTATACATTTCTATTTACCCTATACGCTATACATTTAATCAGTATCGTGTTAGGAGTATATTTATTTTTTCATAAAAGGCGGGTGAGAAGTTTGGAATTTATCCAAAGGAAAAATAACGCGCGAAATTGATTGTCGTTACGAGCGGAATTGAAACGTACTTTCCCTTTGTTCTGATTACGAGGGATAGGTAATGACGCATAATAGCGAGTCCGAGCGTGACGCAGTTGTAATGGGGACAAGGAATGATGCAATCATTCTCTGGTTCTGGAAGATTCTATTCCAAAACGCGCGGTATAAAGAATTACATCTATCACAGGGGAATTGCGTCACTTATAAGAAATAATCGGATGCAATGGCGTGATTGGTCGAGTTACGGCCCGACCAAAGATTTGACCAATCAAGAGATCGCTTACAAACGCTATGGACGGGATAGATTGCATCACGTGCGAGATGTACAGGTGACGCGGGAAGAAGGTCAGCGGGCCATTACGGGCGGTACCGTCACGACAACTAGTTGAGTCATTGCGACCGGCTCCGGTCGGGGTGATTACGAATTAATAATTAGTTTTTTTTGGTTAAAGTTTATCGGTCAATTACCTTCAGTCCGAATTATCATCTCTTTCTGGGAACATACGGATTAATAATTAGTGTTTTCGTGAAAGTTTCTTCAAGAACACCTATGAAGTAATAATCGGTGCTTCCGTGATCGTTTCTCCAAGCCACAACTTTTTCGAGACGTGGCGCGGATTTCCAGTTTGGAAATACCGCACGAGGAACAATAATCTTGGATTATTATCGCTGCGATAATTGGAAGTCTGCTGAGGATCTCGAGCGAATACGATACGGGAATTGCTCAAATAACTGCGCGGCAGTTACTCCATCTACCGCTCTGCCAGCCAGAACGAAGTTCGTATCGGAGGGCGGGAAATTTCCCCGAGGGAACGATTGCATCATCCTGTGTATCAAGGCGTCGTACCGGCTTGGCCTGGTGTTGTCATCATTCGGCTTGCGTCCACCATTTCTGGGAGTATAGACATTACGGATTTATTCTTTTTGGATATTCTGGTTAATCGGGGGTGAGTGAACTTTTTATATTGTATCCGGCCATTGCTGGCTTTCACCGCCTCATATCCTTTTGTGTGTAATGAATATCGAACAGGAATCAATCTCTCTTGCGAGCCCAATTGTTAGTCTGCCTATTCTGGTTTTTGTTGTATTTTTTTCTCGGCTTTAATGCGGAGTTTTTTTTAACAAATTGAATTAAATTAAACGAAGTATTATCACCAATGTATGTGTCTTTCTGTTATTCACCTCGCCCACGGTCGGATGCCATGGAGGCTTAGACAATTTCAATTATTGAACCCATCGCGATCTGAGACGAAAGAGTACTTGTTCTGTATTTTCTTCATATGCCGCTGAGACCCGGGTAAGTTTTATTGAGAGAAAATTAGTGTCAGAAGTGTTTAAACTATTGCTTTATTGTTGCATGGAGGCAACGCTCTCTCTTAATTTAGTAAACATAGGTATAAGTGTAACAATCGTTAGGCTACTCCGGGCTCACTTGTTTTTGAAGTTGTCCAGAGAAGTTCTGAAAATAATGGCGTTGGGCGTTATGCCCATTCAGCTTAAGTTTAAATGAACATATTAAGGCATTTTTATCGGTGAATGTGTAAATCTTTTATCGGTGAATGTGTTAATTTTTTTGAAAACATTTTGGCAAAACTTAAGAAAATAAACGAAATATACATAAATTTAGTTGCACGTTTGTCTACTATCAGTGGAGGTTTTGGTATCGATTCACTAAAAAAAATATTCAGTTTGATTAAAATATCTCGTCTTGACGGTAAATAATCTGAAACTGTGTTGCTATTCTAATCTTCAAGCGCGATAGTGATTGCCAACATGTTTACATACGAACTGCAAATGTTCTCCAGTGGTTCTGAACACGTTAAACTAGACAAATACATTTTTTTATCTAGCGACACATTTAATACATCCAGATCGTCACTGCGGGTATGATAAAGAGAACACGTCACGAGAAATGGTAAATTAATGTATTAACATTTTACATACTGACATAAGATTAAACAAAATATTGTAACGTATAGTAATTACGGATAGCTGTTCCATTACATACCTGACTATTCGCGATGACAGTGGAATTAACTGTTTTTAAACCCCAATGAGAGTTTTGACTTGCAGCCACTGCTGGTTAGAATCTAAAAACCGTTGAAAAAAAGTTGACAATTTACGGGGAATTTCTCAAATTGTTATTTTATATCTGGTTTCCAACGGGAATCAAGCCCACAGCCCCCAGGCTGGAAGACGGGAGTTTTGTCAACTAGGCCACGGAGATCGTTATTTATCTTCAACACCAATGTTGATTAAATATTTATTATTTTCATAGCTTTCAAAACTTTCCTAAGTCCATGGCATCGAGCCAATAATTCAAACATTCGCTCGACCCACTTTTATCTCCCCTTCGGTCGATGGAATTATGCTCGAATTTTGTTCTGATATTCAGATGAAGTGATTGGACCATGGAGTTTCGTATTTTATGCTCCTGGTACTGAGGGGTTTGTTTGCTTGGTCTTCTTATTACGTCACTTTATGCGTGGTCTCCAAGGTATACCCAAGTTACCCTTTTCAAAGTACTTACCCGAGTATGTTGAATCCTTGATCTTACCCGTTTCATAGTCTCCCTCACACCTCCACCATATAGACTACGTTATGTCTAGTCCACTGTTGTGTTAATTAAATGTTATATAAAAATGTATTTTGACGTAATGCGTAAACAAAAAACTTTTTAATAAGGAGTGTATTGTTGACATATAAATTTATGAATTATATTAATGGCGTTTAAAACGAAATTTAAAAAAATAAATATTAAGGGCTTCATTCTATATAATATAATACAAACACAATTTCAAACAATTAAATTAAAAGAAACAACAAATACAGAAAAAAATGTGCAACATTACCATGCAAAAACACACATAAAAACTCACACAAAAATAAGTAGTAAGTGCTTCATTCATAATAATACAAGACAAAAACAATTAAATTAAAAGAAACGGAAAAAAACGCAACATAAGTATGTAAAAACACACAAAAACATGATATAAATATTCACATAATTATAAATAAAATACGGGCCCGTCTAAGACGGGTAGTCCGCACTGTACCAAACCGGATATCATTCTCGAAATTCATGTGAAACGGAGAATACAGATAATATAAAAAATAATTATGTCTAAAGTTCAAGGTCTATAAAAAATCAATGTCGTTCCCACGATACTTAATGTTTCAAGGTGCTAATATAATTTTTAAAGCAAGTTTAAAAAAATGCGGACATTTAGTATTCACAACTAAGTTTATAAATTCAATGAATGTACGAGTATATAATATGAAAGAAGTTTCTACCACGTTGTTGGTGTTGGTGTTTTGATTTTCATCATACGTTAAATTTCTTCATTTGGTTATTTGGTTTTTAGTTTTTAAAGATGTTCTCGCCAATTATAAGGAGGAATAAAAATATTTAGATACTTTTACTAAAATAATAAATTAAATTAAAAGTTGTTTGATGGAATCTTAACAATAGTCAAGCGCTAATTACTTTTTGTTTATATTTTTAAAATCTTCTCACATATGGTACATGTAACCGTGATTTATTATTGTTTTAAACATATGGAATATTGTTTTAAACATATTATTGTTTTAAACGACTTCATGACCTTGTTGGTAAAACGTCTTTCTCTAGACCGGGGGTAGCAAGCTCGATTCCCGTAGTTATCAGATTTTTTTAAAGAGGGTTCATTATGATTTTCTTTTATTGCTTGTTGATCGCCTTCCGGTTAGTTAATAACAAAATTTAAGCAAAGTGTAATACAATAAAATTTATGCATATAAATGAACACCCCTTAAAACACATATACGGTACATCGGTTTATTTATATTTTAATTAAACAATTTATAGCATAATGAAGTCATGGTTAAGTTTAAATAAAAATACGTTCAAGCATACCACCACGCAATAATCTCGTTTGGGGTAGACGGACACGATAAATTTCTACTCATCTTTTGTCTACTATGTTTTGTATTTCTTATAAATGTTCTCTCTCTGTGAGTAAAAAAAACATGCAGCAATTTCTTTTGTCATCAGTCTATCTCTAAGGCCTCGGCCACACAGGTAGGAGCCTCGCTTGATGCTTAGAGCTATGCTGCGAGCTAGGCGACATATCCTAGAGAACCAACATACCGTATACTATCGCAATGGCCACACTGCAAGATTCGCGCCACACTAGTCACCTAGTGAGTCTCCTAGCGATCAGACGTGTTGGTTAATTTTATTGTGTCACCAAGTGATTTTACAAGATGGCATAAGTTTTAATAACAGCTGTGTATAAAAGGGAGCCTTTGTGGAACCCATCGAGCAAATTATACAATACAAAAATGTACCGGCAATAAAATCACTTTGGAATGAAGTTGCACAGGAAGTAAATAAAGATGTAAGTTGTAATGAAATTGGTTAGTTTTGAGAGTGACATCGTTTGTTGACTCAACCACTCCTAAATGTCAAATGAATTTGTGTGAAGCACTTTGGTGTGGCCAAACATGAAGTCACCTAGTCTATTAGTCACGTAGCACCTAGCGATGCACTTTGGTATGGCCTTAGCCTAACTCAATCCTGATTCAAGATGTATAAAGTTTGAAAACATTTTTTGCTGAGTAGCTGAGGTAGAAACGTTAAAATAATAACTCTTAAAATGAAAAATTTGAAAGTATATCCATTCTGATCTCTGAAAAATATAAATCCACATAAAGAACAAATGGTCAAAATTCTAATTTTGAAAATGTTAATGTTATTATAAAAACGTGCACACAAAGAATAATTTACATTAATATTTAAACTGTACTGCGTTTTATATCAAAATTGTGTTTTACGCTTTTAGAAAGATTTTATGGTAGTTTGTATAATTTTCATATGTTTTGAAAACAATCGAATAGGAAAAACAATCTCTATTATGTAGCCAAGGTAAGAACCAGAATAAAAATTTAGAAAATGTTAATTTCAGAAATGGTTTGCGACCGTGCTAAAAATGAACAGAAGTTAGAATATTGCGAGAAAAGCTCTTAAATTCGTGGCGAGATGTCACTAAATGTTATGAAATGAATTTAACCACTTCAAAAATAATTTTGAATATGTTATTTAAATGTTTGTCATAGACTTCTTTTATTACGTGGTAGGTCAACATTCATTGTTTTTCATATAATATTTCACGATAAATAATCGAGTTATTTTAATAACATCAATTAAATAAAAATAATCGAACTTTATGGTAGGTCATGTTTATATTTGGAGTTTTTTGTAAATATATCGTATTGAAAAATAATATTAAGTTGGTACACCTATGCTTTTTTGTTTAATAGATTATTATAGCTTTTGAGCTTGTTAAAATGTATAAATTATTAAAGATTTTTATTGTATTATCTATACAATAAACCCCTCTTTGTGTAACAGAAGAAATCTGTGCAAAGTGCATAAAAAATATATAAAAAAAGATCTTATTAAGTGTCTATACTTTAACTAAGTAGAACAGTACGGATAATATTTAGCAATGCAAAATTCTCATACGTCAGTCAAGATTAAAATCCTTGTTGCAGATGATTAAGTTTAAGATAAAATAAGTAAATGTACTGCTACAAAAATAGTTACGATGTAAAATACGCGTTAAAATTATCATTATCCGATAAGTGCATTTTCCTATAACATCTTTCTTATTCTCAGCAAACCCTTGCGTGAGGAAAATATGTTTTACCAACTGGACATGGAGTTCGTTTGACTAATAATAAAGAATTGGATACTTTTTTGCTTTTGTGTGACCAAATGTAACCCCAAAAACGAACCCTCAACATGAATGAACAACATGCAAACGTAACACTTTTAAATTCACTTTAAAGTACAAATGATATCTCATCGCTCGAACCCTGAAAATAAGCTAGTGAGAACTTTGTCGATATAACGATTATAAATTTAGTTTTTTTTTTAATCTGCAAGCTGTTGTTCCATTAGTATTCAAGAAAAAATATTAAAGCAACGTAATTTTATTTCTAAACTTGCAAAGATTCATTAGATGCATTCACTCCAACTCGAGCTGTTATTGACTCTGCGGGTTTCTTAAAATCTGTACGGAATATCCTCATATACTCGTAGGTATTGTGATCTGTAGCTTCTGTATAAACGTTCTGTTTTTTATGCTCCTACCATATTTGCTAATCTATAGGTAGTCACCATCAAACCATTAATATACGGGTTTTTTGAAACGATTTTTTCGTAGAGGTGCAAGTTCATAATTTTTTTATCAAATCATATAATTTGTCTTCATATACTTAATATTAATTGCGCATTTTAATACTCTCTGCATACTTTTTTCTTCTTCTCTTAAATGTTTCCCTTTTACAGTCGTAACATACGTCCAAGTTTCTCATTCATGATACAGCCTCAATAGTAGTCCAATTGACCTCTTCTAGTGTTCCCGGGAATGAATATTCTCCACGATGCGATCATTCTACATATACGAGTACATGAACATTACTGCGAATTAATTTACTGGGGATACGACAAATGAAAGGCAACAAACCCAGACCCATTACAATTGTATGTCCAAATCAAATTACCTGTTGTTTTTTTCGCAAATTGTGTATATTTCTTGTCATGTGTAATAATAAATAATAAAAAAAAATTAAACTCCAACTATACAAGACGTATCCACTGCATAATGATACCCCAATACAAAACAAGCGATGATCTAATTTCTCACAAAATCGTTTAACAATCTATAACTTGGAGTTTCTTTCCAATCTCGAATTTTCTTAACGATTTTTAAATTTTTCAAAATTATAAAACCCCAAAAAGGTATGTTGTGTATTTGCAAACTTGGAAAAAGCATAAAATCGCATGATAAGAGGCAAACTATGGAAAATATTTAATGAATATGGCGTAGAGTGTAAATAAATACGTAGTATTGTGTCATTATATGCCGTAAATAGAGTATGTTTTTAGTAAACGGTGTCATGGCTAAGTGATTTAATATTTCAAACGGGGCTAAACAAGAATTTGTCATGTCTTTCTAGCTGTTCAATATGTACATACATTCATATGTGAAAGGACTACAGAATGTGGCATAAAAATGTCGATGGGAATGTGTGTGAATTGCTTTATGCTGATGACATCGTAATGTTTGCGGAGAAAGAGGATGCATTACAGAGTTTAATAAGTAGGTACCAGGTCTGGAAATATGAAACCGGAATTTGCTCAAAGATGGCTCTAGTTGTCAATGTAGTGACTGTCAAACCACGTCATTGGCACCTTTTTCTTGTGTTTATATTTGTCAAAGACTTTTAACTCACAACAATACAAGTTAACATATGTTTTCATAGCGTTGAACATGTCTGTTTTTGTGCTTGAAAACTACGATTTGCGGACAGCATTGATTTTCTGTTACCATTTGAAGAAAACTGCTGCAGAATCACATCGAATGCTTGTCGAAGCTTACGGTGAGTATGCTCTTGGTAAATTACAGTGCATTGAGTGGTTTAAAAAATTCAAAAGTGGTGATTTTGACGTGAGAAACGAAGAACGTGGCAGACCACCGAGAAAGTTTGAAGACGCCAAATTGCAAGCATTGTTGGATGCGGATGACGTTCAAATGCAACAACTCGCAGATCAATTAAATGTGATACAAGAAGCCATCTCCATTCGTTTGAAAGCCATGGGAAAGATCAGAAGGTGGGAAAATGGGTTCTACATGAACTGAATGAAAGACTGCAAAAAAACCGAAAAACCACTTGCGAAATGTTGCTCGCCATATACAAAATAAAATCATTTCTCCATCGAATTGTGACTGGCCATAAAGAATGGATATATTTCGAGAATCCTAAACGTAAAAGATTATGGGTAACTCCAAGCAAACCAGCAACATCGACTGCAAGGCCAAATCGCTATGGACGGAAGACAATGCTCTATCTTTGGTGGGATCAGAAGGGTGATCTATTATGAGCTGCTAAAACCTGGCGAAACCGTTAATATTGAACGCTACCGACAACAAATGATGGATTTGAACCAAGCATTGCGTGAAAAACTGACCAGAATATCAAAAGAGGCAACACAAAGTGATTTTGCTTCATGATAATGCACCATCGCACACAACAAAACCGGTCAAGGAAAAGGTTGAGGCGTTTAGTTGGCAAATACTTTCGCATGCGGCTTACTCACTAGACTTGGCTCCATCCGATTACTAATTATTTGCATCGATGGGACACGCACTTGCTTAGCAGCGCTTTACTTCTTACGAAAATGAATGAAAATGGCTCGATGATGGGTTTGCCTAAAAGAGCAACATTTTTTTGGCGTGGCATTCACAAATTGCCAGAGAGATGGGGAAAATGTGTAGCTAGCGATGGGCAATACTTTGAATAAAATATTTTTTACCATTTTCATACAATAAATGTGTATTTTCTATAAAAAAATCCGGTTTCATATTTAGAGACCTATATAGATTCGATGATAAAGATGCGAAGATAAAGATATGAAAATGAATATAACAAAATTGAATCGACAAAGTTGATCACGATATATTACTTAAGAAAATGCACAAACTTGGCTTCAGCGATAATCTAATTGGATTATTTGCATCTTACCTAAAAGAAAGATCTCAATACGTAACAATCCGTAACAAGTCTTCTGTGGAATTTATCGCAAGATCTGGTATACCATAAGGATCCAATTTAGGTCCCCTACTATTCCTCATATTAATAGACGACATTAAAAATTCCATAAGTCACTCGACAAGTTTATTGTTCGCTGACGACTTGAAAATATTCAAAAAGATCAATTCACCTCACGACTGTGCACAGTTACAACAGGACCTAGACTCCCTAGTCTCCTGGAGTGAGCAAAATCATCTTCTGTTCAACATTAATAAATGTGTCTGTGTATCTTATAGTCGATCGTTTTCACCAATCCACCATCAGTATACTATACAGGGAGTGGCACTAAACAGAGTTTCTGAATTCAAGGATTTGGGCGTAACCTTCGATGTCGGACTCACGTTCGTTAACCATGTCTCACGTTTGATATCGGACTGTTACAAACTACTCGGTTTTGTAATGAGAATATCAAGAGAATTTAACAGCACCGATATCCTCCGAAACTTATATAATTATCTAATTAGAACCAAATTAGAATATGCATCTACGGTTTGGGCTCCTCACCAGCTCAAATATAAAAACAATATAGAACAAATACAAAAAAAAATCCTCAGATATCTATGGTACAGAACAAAGGGCGATTACCCAAAATATGCTCACCATGCCGAACTTCTCACGGTGTGTAACTATAGAAGCCTTGAAACAAGAAGGCAAGAATCCATTGCGATATTCCTAATAAAGGTTTTCCAAGGTTCCTTTAACTGTCCCGCAATTCTAGAAGCACTAAGTTTATATGTACCCAATAAATATATCCGTGCAAGGAATCACCCTCTGTTCTACATACCAACTTACAGGACGAATATCATGGCTAAACACTCAGTCACGCGTGGTATAGAGATATTGAACCAACTGAATGACACGGTTGATATATTCTCGGTACCGTCTAGCAGTATGAGTAAAATCCTGGCTGATATTATTCCTAATGAATAAGCTAACGCTAGAAGCAAACCCTCTTTGTGTAACAGGAGAAATCCGTGCAAAGTGGATTAAAAAAAAAAAAAAAAAAATTCATGACATGATGATAAAAAAGTGTACAAAGTAAAATAAATGCGATATATGGGTAAGTAATTAATGATTAGATAAAATTGAGGAACTCTGCATTTTAAGTGGAATTATCTCAGATGATGAAAGAGTTATGAGATGTATTAGGAGACGCGTAGTGATATGAAACAAAGTCACCGGGGCATTAAAACATTTATACTCATATCGGACATAATCAAAATCTGCTAAGATAGTAGTCCATAACAGTATTTTAGTACCGGCTTTGATGTATGGAAATGAAACGTGGAAACGGAAAAATACTGAAAAGGGCCGAATACATGGTGTAGAAATGCGTGAACTGACGATAATACACCAGGTGACAATCTTTGACAGAACATGGAATAAAGTGATCAAGGATGAATGTGAACTTAAGATAGATGTATTGAGAAGGATGAAGAAGAGCATTCTGAAATTATTTGAGTACGTAGAACGAAGAAAGTCAAACTGTGAGTTGAAGGCGTAGTAAAGGAAGTATGGTTGGATCAAGTGGATGATATTTTGAAAGAAGGAAATACAAAAGTCAGAGGAATCGTGAGAGTTGTATGAGAACGTGTATGGAAGTAGAAAAAGCGAAAGATGCGTGTCGTAATAGAAAAGTCTTGCGAACTCTCTTCTTAGCCTACCCCAAGAGAGGAATGGTTTGGTGGTGTATATAACCACCATTTTTTTTCAACTCTTATTGCGAAGAATTTTTTTGAGCAATATTATTGTTATAATATTGTATATTTATCAACTTTTTGTTTATTTAAAAAAAATACAATTTTTTCGAAGATTTTTCAAAGGATTAGACTCGTTTATTAAAAATATCTTTGTCAAAAAATACTTAAATTGAAAAAGAAAAACTAGTAAGAATTGAATTGAAATACAATATCATAATTTCTCTAGTTCTTCTTGTTTGGAAAGTTGAATTTATTGGTTCTCTCCTTGCGGTTGTCCTTTTTTCGGCTCGAGTCACGTTGTAGCAACACATAAAGAAGGTGTTTTGTTTCTATTCCAGGATCTGATACAGATGATACTAAAATCCAATCGATACGGGTGATAAAACAGGTTGTAGCACTTTGAGAAACTTACAACGATATAGACATTTTTTTAAATCGGAAGAAACTGACAAAAATTATTTATCTTCTTTTAGGTTTTGTTTTGTTTCTACTTTATATTATATAATTTATACATACTTTTACACCATGTTCCTTAGAGTATAGACAGATGGGACAGATTTCTATATTTTTCTATCAATGTTCACTCTCGTCTTATCAACATTCATAAATATCGTCAAACATTCTCTACTGTTTCTCATACTCTTTACCAATCCCTCAGAATTAATTTTTCCAACTGCATATATTCACTCTTATCTCGGTTTAACTCTTCGTTTTCCATTTATTTCAGACATATATTTGATTCTAAAGTTTTTCGCAACTTTTTCTCGCAAAAGCATCAAAAGGTGCCTTTCTTAATTCTATTTATAATATCCATCTCTAATAAATAAATACCCTTCATCCGATTGAAATAACAAATATTTTTCTCAACGCACGGATTTCTACCACACTGATTATGCTTTTATTACTCCTTTTCAGTGTGCAGGTTACACTTTAATGCACTAAGGTTGGCATTACTTTACTATTCCATATCAGATCTTTAAAATGTCTTGATATATTTTGATAATTATTTAAAAAAAAAAAGTTTAATGTCATCTTACATTTTAATAAGTATTACTATTAAATTAAGTCCGCAAATTTGCGACTTGGCATTAAAAACGAAATTGTAACATATGAGTAACGAGAATGTTAAAAAAATGTGGTACAAATATTAAAATATTGTAGTAAAATCAGGGTTCATGATGTTTGAAGGACAAAATGAAGACTTAAAAATATTCATCATTGATCTAATGAATGAATGAATATATCAATCATTTATAACATGTTTCTACACCAACTTTGTATAGTTCCATATTAAAATATTGAATAGTAAATTTATTTGTTAATACACTAATTACGTTTATCACCGTGACACGTGTTTCTACCCCTTACTCCAAGCTTTCTACAGCCGTAATGATCCCGGTTTGTCAGGAGAGCAATGCTGAAATGCAATTGGTATTCTTTTTCAAGGGAACTGTATATGTTCCACTGAAAATTAGGAAAATAAATAGTTAATACTTTTGGTGCGGAAAGATTAATGGAGAAAAATGATTCAGTTATTTTTATTGATTATGCAAAAATGTTTTTTTTTATTTCATTGATTATTTTTTCCTTTAAATATGAGACACGAAGATCGTTCAGCAAGAAATGCCTAAAAAATAATGTTTCAATAAATACGATAAAATAATTTGATTTTTTTTTACTTTATTTTCAGTTCATTCGTTCGTCTTATGGTATTCTTCGACATGTCCGATTCGATGATGCGGACAGGTTGAAGAACGTGGCCGGGAGAAAACATTGCCTTTAGTTCCCGTGATCGAACCATCGGGTTACAAACCAATGAATTAGGCGAGTTATTCACCGTTCGCCATCGTGCGTGCTAGAAATACTACTGCACGTCGACATGAAATAACACTCGCACAATCTAGCGTGTTCGAGTGTTGTTACCAGATCAACTCTTAATTTTATGTAACATGAAATATTGAAATAAAATGAATTTTTCTCGTTAATACAAATTAATTTAACGGCGCTTCCGTTTCATTTTATTATCTTTCAATATGGATAAACTTAAAAATCGATAGTAGTTATTTACGTTTGTAGTCTTCTGGGACTCGATGTCAAATTTATTTCATCTAAGCCATGCACTCCAAATGTTCGATCTAGATGGCGGCGTATGTTTGTTTAATTTACCTCAACAAAGTGGATATCATATATCCTAAAACTCAGCCGATGTGAATAAACCAAACCATGCTTCACAAAAAGATTATGGAATTTATAAAACATTGAAGGGAAAGAAAATATTTCGCCACGTTCCTAGAATATAGAACTCCTTTACCTGATATACACCATACCATACCACAGTTCATTCTGAGAAAAATAAGTGAATCTAGAATTTTCTTCATATTTACGTATTATTTTTCCTCACAAATATTTTATTTATCATATTTTTAGAATTCTTTACATATAATAACAAAATACTGTTTACATATTTTGTATATAAATCTCCAGATACAGAGAGAATGAATCTCGATTCGAGTCTTTTTCTTCGGCACAATATTAATATATTTGGTTTATTACATTTTGTAAAAATGGACATAATTTGCTAGCCCATAAACAGTTATTTGATTTTTATGTCAAACGTTTAAGCTTTTTAGATCTACATATTACTCGTATATATAATAGTTAATTTGTTTTTCCTATAATGAAATTAATCCCAATCACACAGACGTCTACCTCTTATCTCAAGACTCTTCTAATGGAGTTTCTACCTCTTGTCTCGAGGTTTTGTTACTTGAGAAATATTCAGTTTAACTGCTATTATTTTTTGTCGGAAGTGTATAGTATGTGGTATATTGACCTAAAAATAAAATTTTACACTCGAATGAAAGAATATTGCGATCATAAATCTATAATGTTTCCGGCCTGGAAAGATCTTCAAAATGAAATAAATCTTATTTTTTAAAATACATTGACTGTTTTATTTTTTTACATATTGTGAGAACCTTTTTGATTAAGAAAATCCCATGTGGTTTTTGTGGTGACATAATGGATTAATTTTAATTATAGGGGATTTTTTCAGTAAGGTTCCTTTTTTGAAAAAAAAAAATAATGTCGATGGACATTATTTAAACTCCGATTAAAAGTTAAAGAGTTGTCTTATTTTTTACGAAAACATTCTGTTTTTATTCTCAGTTGTTTGTTTTCCATTCAGTCATTATAATAAAAAATGATTCAAGTCTCTTTTAGTCGCCTAAGTAGTAAACAGAGATCAAGTGAGAGAGACAACTGAGCTACACATTATAATAAACTACACATTTCGTGCGCTCCACTTGCAGAGGGTAAACGAGAAGAAAAGCCCCTGAAAGTGTATAAGAGTATGTTTGATACATACGAGCTACATACTGTTTTACGATCAATAAACGAATAATTTCTTTTAATTTATTTATTGATTATTGGGTGACGAATTTTATAAAACTTAAAATCACGGGGTTAAGAAAATATATTTTTTAAGATTCAAGGTGCACATATACGAGGAGAGGTCAATAAATTCGCGGAACGAAGGGGAAAAGGGGGATTTTTGCATTATTCCTTTCCAACATATTCATCATTAACTCTAATACACTTTTCAGACCAATAAGTTTATTTATACCCGCGAAAAAAAAAGTTTACTTTTGCCCTCAAAATAAGCCAAAATTGCACTTTTATCTTCTTCATCGTCTATAACTTTCTTCCCTTAAAGTTCTTTTTTCATATTTTGAAACAAATAATAGTCAGACGAAGCCAAGTCTGGGCTGTAGGGGTGGTGATTTTATGTTTGGAAGCCACAGTTGTGAAGAGCAGCCAATGTAGAATTGCTTTTGTGCACTGGTGCATTGTCATGCAATAGCTGCATTTCTTTTGTCCATTTTCCTCTCATTTTCTCCTTAAAAGCTTCTTTTAACTGCATTAATAGACCAGAGTAGTACTCTACAGTTATTTTGATGCCCTTATCTTTGTAATCTATCAGCAGTATGCCTTCCACATCCCAAAAAAATGTAGCCAACATTTTTCCAGCCGATTGCAGCACTTGGAACTTATTAGGGGGCTGTGTGCCTTTTTTAAGCCACTGCATGAATTTCTGCTTTAACTCAGGCTCATAATGATGAGCCCAAGTTTTATCTCCATTAGCAATTGGGATTAAAATCTTATGTTTGTTGTTTCTGCAGAGGTCCAAAAACTGCCATGAACGTGCGACGTGTTGATGTTTTTGAAGTGGCGTGAGCATTCTGGGTACCCGTACCCACCTTGCACTGACTATTGACATCCCTAGATGCTGATGGAGACTATTCAAAATGATTGTAGGTTATCGTTGGCTCCAGCCATCTTTGCAAGCTATTGTTAGTTTAGGTTGACATCTTCCAGCACAAGCTTTTCTACTTTTTTGACGATGTTTGAAGAAGTGACCTCAATAGGCCATCAGACTGTACACTTATAAACCATCGTTTGTCCTGGACAATAGTCCTTAAAAATCGCTAATATCTCTTCCAAAATTATTTGAAGTGTTTTCCCTTGTTTTGTGAGAAACTTAATGACGGCGTGATACTCATTTTTTTTCATACTTGGGATGTTATTGACGTTTGACATAATCTACCGACGATATCTTAAACAATACTATCAAAATTAGACTAAAACTTGGAGAATATATTATATTAATAATGAGTCAATTTATCGAAACATGTGCATGCCTACTACCGCTTCCACCCTTAACCCTTCCATTTCGCGATTTTATTGACGTTCCTTCGTATTATATTTATAAATTTCAACATTGAAAAAAGAGATGGAAAAATATTTCATATAAAATAAGAATATACTAATTATGTTAAAATAATCCAAAACCACGTACATATATCACTGTTTTACTCCAGTTCTGAAAAACCGAACAAGTCTTCGAATGGTGCCCTCATTTCTCCTATCTCGAATGGAACGAAATTGCTTCGGATGGGCGGTCCACCATGGAGCAGTTGTGCAATTCAAGATATTTTTACGACGGGACAAGTTGCACTAGATTGCAGATTGCGAAGTTTTTATGTTCCACTAAGTGTTATATTACGGTTGCTGAAGATGACTTCAGAAAACTGATAAAATTTGATGACGCGATTCGTATACTCGTACTAAGCAGTCTCAGATAGTATATTACGGTTCATTTTTATTTTGATAATACGTGGACATTATACATCGATATTTATGTAGAAATTTAATTTAATTATTATGCTCCTACTTTTGTGGCCTAGTAAGTAAGACGTTTGACTTCCACCCAGAGATTGTAGATGTGACATTTGAAAAAAAAAAGCTCAATCTGGTGTGTGCGAGTCGTAGTCCCGTTAAATGTGCAGTAGTATTACAAACATGTGAGTTCCGTGCTCATTCCGGTGGTTCTTGATCTGGAAACTCGATTAATTGGGCCGAAAACAATGTTGTCTCCTGGCCACGCATTTACTATGACCGAATCATTTGGTCAAATATGTTGTACATGAAAGAAAACAATATATATATATATATATATATATATATATATATATATATATATATATATATATATATATATATATATATATATATATATATATATATATATATATATATATATATATATATATATATATATATATATATATATATATATATATATATATATATATATATATATATATATATATATATATATATATATATATATATATATATATATATATATATATATATATATATATATATATATATATATATATATATATATATATATATATATATATATATATATATATATATATATATATATATATATATATATATATATATATATATATATATATATATATATATATATATATATATATATATATATATATATATATATATATATATATATATATTATACACGATAATACATGTAACGATCTTTCACGGGAGGCGTGTTGAATAATTAATTATTAAATAAAAAATAATAATGAATTCTGATTATGATTGATTGATTACACAGTTTACAACAAAAATCTCTTGCGTGTTTTCGGGAAGCGTAACATGACTTTGATTAAATAATAACTTCAGGAACTAAATACATAATGTCGCACCATTTCCTTTCCGGAGTAACGTAGCCGGGAGGTCTGTCATATCCATCAATTTCCTTTCCGGAGGGACGTAGCCAGGAGGTCTATCATATCCATCAATTTCCTTTTCGAAGTAACATAGCCGGGATGTCATTCATATCCATCAATTTCTTTTTCGGAGTAACGTAGCCGGGAGGTCTATCATATCCATCAATTTCCTTTTCGGAGTAATGTAGCCGGAAGGTCTATCATATCCATCAATTTTCTTTTCGGGGTAACGTAGCCGGGATGTCTATCATATCCATCAATTTCGTCATACACGCTCTTTGGTTTCTCAAAATTACCTTGCTTAAAATTTTTACAACAGTATTCTTCCATTTTTATCTCAGTATTACTTCAGCATTCCTTGTTGACATAAATATATTTTATTTTTAGTCTTTCTTATTAATAATCTGAAATATAAAATAAATCGCCTCAAGATTTTTATCTAAATTTTTCTTCCTATATTCATCTCGATTAAACAATTATCTCTTAAATGATAAATATGTAAATTAATGTTTCAATGCCAGTTAATATAAAATAACCATAGAAATTTTGTTTCAACTTGAAGTATACAAAATTTTAGAAAAATATTAAGTAATACATTATTAGAAGCTCTTCTTTCTATGTCAAATAAAATAAAAAATTGTCGGATTGAAATAATAAAATTATCTCGGATTTATTAAAAAATAGGAATAACTCGGTAATAGGTACTTGGAACGATTGAAAATATATTTTTATGGTGAGATTAAAGAAGTACCGGTTGAGTATAAAATGTAAAATAATTATGTTTAAATTGATGTAAACCTGTTAGTTTTGTAAGAATTATGTTAAAAATAAAGTGAAAAAATCAAATATTGAAATCGATCAAAACTCTTAAAATAAATAAATGATTTTATTTCAAACATTTTTTTTTAGGAAATTCAAAAAGGTTACACTCAAATAAATTTGAATAAATAAGTTTGAGATAACGATACAACATATTCCAGTTATAAGGAGGCTTTGGTATCGTACCTGAACTACAGAAATGGATTTTTATTTTTCGAAATTTCCCACAAATATGTGGGAAATTTCGAAAAATAAGTGTTGACAAAAAAAAAAGTTTCACAAGTCAAAATCAAATTGTTGGTTAAAATTAGAGGTTATTTATCACAGTAAATTACATTTAAATTAGTTAAATGGAGAAGTTATGAATATTTTCCACATAAAACAAAGGATACATACTCTTGCATAGCTCGTTTTCTCAGAATACTCGTAAAATATATAAGTTTTCCCGCTGAATGGAGCCTATACATGATATTTGTGAATTAACTAATTCCTCAAGGTTTCCAGTGCTTTGACTTAACGAAGTGCTGTGGGCTTCTTATGATATGTTGTCAGTTCCACCTTTCAAGCTTCTGAGAAGAGCTTATTTACAATAATCACGTTTAACTCAAATTCATAATTCTGAACTTTCGTGTAAGTCTTTATATAGTGTTGAGTTACAGAACATTATGTGATAAAATAGGCTTTAGTATATAGTTCAGTAAAGTTGCCTTTATGAGCTAAAATTAATGTTTCTAAAATTTTATGTGTGCAGTATATAAACTTTCTGATTTATCTTAACTACGTTTTATACAAAGAACTAAATATTTTTTTGGAAGATTATAACATCTTCTAATCTGAATATAGGAAATACGTCATCTGTTTTCATATTTTAAAAAGTATAAATGTGTGATTCAATAAATATATTATTTTGATAGTAAAAACTAGTTACAGTTAAAATATTAGTAATATTTTATTTAAGACATTATAAATTTTATTTGTTAAAAGTATACATTTTCTTCGATAACTAAGCCATTTTAATGAATAAAAGTTAAGCTTTGTGTTTAAAACTTAACAAATATCAGTTAATCCATAAATTTTATGTATTTTTTACAAATGATGTGAATTTTGATACGTTTTTGGGTCAAATGTGAAAAATAAGTTAATTTTTTTCAACAACAGAATTTGTAAAGATTATCTCTTTAAAATAAACCTTGAAAAACTTTATTTTAAAACGAACATCACTTGTGTACGCTTAAGTAAATTTATACACAGCAGCATTTCTATTCAAGCAAATCTTATATCCCGAAAGAGAGAAATTTTCGTAGAAAGTTATTATAAAGTCGGGCTTGATCAAGAGTTTTGAATGAAATATCTTTCTAAAGGTGTATAGAAAAAATATTGAATCTTGTAGCAATTTTCCGCCCTCTGCTCCTAGCATCTTGGACAGCAAAAAAGTAAATTGAAAGAAAAAACATCAACTCCTTACAAATCATGCGTGACAATTTTTATCCGTATTTTGGATACATGGATCAATTCATCTTAAAATAAGCTCTATTAATGTTCTGAAAGTTCAATGTAATATTATGTATAATGTTTGTATTTGACCACGTAAGGTACGTGCTAAGTATTTTCCTTTTGAAATCATACATTAAAAAAAATACTATTCACTATATTTCAAACACAAGAAATGTATTCGAAAAGTAGGTCTTTTTATATTTTAATTGCTTAAAAAATGATTATCATAAGAAATAAACGTTCATTTGTCAGGAAAAAAGTAAATTTATATTCATATGACAAAATTGTGGAAAATTTCTTCATAATTAAGCTTAATGAGGCCTGAATATCAAATGTTTTGACCAGTACTTTACACATATTTTTAAGTTATCCAATGAAAGTTATAAATTAAATCGATATTACGACCTGGTTGGTGAATTTCGCTCGTTTACGATTCAAGTGCGCTATTCGTGATCACCCTTTTCAGCCAACTCAACATTAATCAATATTTGTCCTAACGAAAGAGATTAATCCGTATTTCATTCATAGCAAATAGTTATCTTTGCCAAAAGAGAGGTCACGACTCTATCAATTAACAAAACTAAGAGGATAACTCTAGATATTTCAAAATAAACACTTTGAAAGGAAAGCACTATGTAGGTCGATCCGATTTCTGAAAGCTGGAGGGATTTTAATTGAAAAGATATTGATCTTGGACACGACACCACAAGTAATACGAATTAAGGTCATGTTTATTTTATTCAAAAAACACATCGAGCTTATTGGCAGGTAGTTAATCTTCAAATCATCAGTAGTCGTGGTCTTATTTTATAATTAGCATTCACACTAAGTAAGCGGGCGCCTCGAGTTCGAATCTCAGTGAATTCACTTACGGATTGTATTTATTAGACATTTTAATCCCGAAAATAGTTTTCATGTATTTCATAAGCTGCAATAGTTTTCATTCGTTTAATTAAAGTGTTGTATCCATTCATAGAATCTAACCCTCTGTCAGTGCCACCACTATCCTTATTAAACTTCGATGTGGCGTTAGCAGAATTGAAAAATCGCCTTTTAATGAATGTATTGAAGGGATATTATATAAATTTGGGTAAAGTTTGGGTTTCTCTGGGAAAAGTACAATATTTCATTAAAGTATCATTAAATTAAATTTTCTATCGTACTGAAACTTTGAAAATTTTCTATCATACTATCATACTGAAAAGAAACCGAATTCATTCCCAGAGACATTTTGGGTAAAGGAGGGACAATCGTATACCCCTTGTAAAAAAAATGTTCATATGTTACATATTATGATTTTAAGCGAAACAAAAAGTAATTTATTTAAAATTGCTTATTAACGAAATCTACTGATCATATTGGACGCGTATTTTCATGTTAACAGAATTTTGAGTGTTTATATATCAAGATTGTATGCTTGCTGAAATGCTAAAGAGTTTTCTATCTATATAAATACATAGAAAAATTTTCTATCTATAGAAAAAGAATTCTCAGCCACCCTATGGTGGCTGAGAATAATACTCGATCACGAGGGATTGCCAGTCGATTCTTCCAACCAACCAGATGGAAGTAAAAATGGAATGAATCTTGTGGAAAAAAAATCTAAAATGCGACAAAAAAAAATTGTTTTTTTGTGCTAATTATTTGTGGCTTAATAAAGTTTTGTTTAATATACCAGTTAATTATTTAAGCCATCCTACATTAAGAATGTTTTCGGTGCTGTGCGCGTGAACTGAGCTTTTAAGAGCGTTATCACTCGCACACATAAAGCTCTTATTGAATAAATTTCTCATATCGATATCTTCCAAATCTCGGTGGATAAATTGAGGAATTCTTTAATTTACTCATAGGGAAGCATTATTATCATTGCTCCTTATTTTTATTTTTTTTTATTAAACAAGTAAATTACTGTACAAACATTTGTCAAGGCTATACCTATATACAAATTTATTACTTAACTAATCTTAATTATATGTTATAATTTATGAACTTATTTAATCTTATTTTCCTACATATCATTTTATTTTATTTATTCAATCTTAATATATGAGATCTTAGAAATAATTAACACCTACATACTACTTATAACTAAATAACAATTCTTACACTAATTTTTCAGCAAAAACAAGTCCACTCGTTCAGGCTACTTGTATTCCATCACATTCACTCAGACCTTGGTCGTCCCAGCTAATACTGTAGGTGGACTAGTCAGGCAACAGATAATGCTTCGGGAGCTTGTGCTTATAACGGAAGGGTAGGTTGGATTTTCTCTCGTAAGCCCCCAGGGCAGCGACTAAGGGATTTCTGTGATTTTGTTGGCTTTTATAGAACTTCACGGTCCAAGCGAGGATGTGGTGTTGTAGGGTTTCTTCTCGCTGTTCAGCGTGAAGTCGGGTAAGATTTGTTCTGGGATGGGTGTTAAAAGATATCTTGAATGCCTTGTTCTGCACTCTCTGGAGTTTCAGGTGATCCGTATTGCTCACACTACCCCAAACGGGTGCAGCATAGGTCAAGATAGGACGAATAAGGGTTTTATAGAGGAGGAGCTTATTTTTGGGTGAAAGGAAGCTGCGTCTATGAAAAATCGAACTGATAGCCCCTATGCCCTTGTGACCCTTTTGTCTGATGGTATTCAAATAAGTTTTCCACGTCAGTCGCCGGTCAAGGTGCAGGCCGAGGTATTTAACCACGTCCTGCCACTCAACCAGGCAACCACCGATGAATAAGGGCATCGACGGCACTCTTTCCTTGATTTTTCGGGAGAACATGATGGTCTCAGTTTTGGCGTCATTGATTTTGAGCCTCCAGTCCTGGTAGTATTTCTCAAGGATCTCAAGAGCAATCTGAAGACGGCGACCAGCTCGATCCACCTTGAGTGACGATGCGTAGCATGCCGCATCGTCAGCAAATAGTGCGAGTTTACAGTTTAGGGGAGTAGGAATGTCGTGTGTGTAAATATTAAATAGACATGGTCCAAGATACTGCCTTGGGGGACACCCATAGGGATGGGCCTGGTGGATGACGTAGAATGATGAGTGGTGACTGTTAAACTTCTATTGGAAAGGTAGGATTGAAGTAGTTTCACGAGATAGAGTGGAGTGCCAGTGAGGAGAAGTTTGTGAAGAAGGCCATCGTGCCAGACAGTATCAAAAGCCTTCTCGAGGTCCAACAGTACCATACCAGTACTTCTGTTCCTATTGAAGCCCATCGACACGTCTTCCACGACACGGGTAAGTTGCTGGACCGTGTTGTGTCTTGTTCTAAATCCAAATTGCTCATGAGGGAATGTATTATTGGATTCGTGATGGAACACTAACCTTGAGACAACCACTCTCTCAAGGATCTTGCCAAGACCTGGAAGAAGGCTGATGGGCCTGTAGCTAGTTGGATTTTCGGTAGATTTATTTGGCTTGTGAATAGGAACAATATTGGCTACTTTCCAAATACTCGGAAAATAGCCATTAAGGAGTGAAGCATTTATTATTTTAGTAAGAAAAATCCTCGCTTTGAGTGGTAACTGTTTAAGAAGACTATTGCGTATATTGTCGGGACCGGGTGCTTTTCGTGTTTTAAGTCTGTCAAGGATACGACCAATTTCGGACGGGGTGCAAAGTTGCACCTCGTTTTGGTTGGTCGGGGAGTAAGCAAAGCTGGTGAGAGTGTCCTCGACAGCTTTGTTGACATCAACATTTCCAAGATCGGAAGTGATTGAGTACGTATTCTCATAAGCGTCCGCCAAGGCATTAGCCTTGTCAATGCCAGAAACAGCCAACCCTGAGGCTGTGCGCAGAGGCGGTATGCTTGGAGACGAGCACTTGATACCCTTGACGACTCGCCAGAGAGTACCGTTACCCGGTTCTAGAGCTGCCAATTTTCTCTGCCATAGCTGGTTTTTAAGTAGGCGGATTTCTTTTTTGATTTCATCTTGGAGGACGTTTAGATGTGTTTTGTCACGTTTGTCTAGTGTACGTCTGTAGGTCTGTCTTTGTTTGTTTTTTAGAGATATAAGGAGTTTGATATGAGGAGTAAGATTTATTTTGTATGCAGTGACAATTTTGAGGGGAACATTTTCATCACGGGCATTATGGATGAAGGTGGAGATGGTATCTATCGCTTTATCGATGTCCTGTGGACTCACCAGAGTTTCTGGTGATAGGCAGAGCTGGTTTTGGAGGTAGGCTTTGTAACCCTTCCAGTCAGCATTGGCGTAGTCGTACTGCTCCCTGAGGCTAGCAATCGGCCTCACTCCCAATGTGAAGTAGACTGGGAGGTGGTCTGACGAGAGAGCTTCTAGAGCAGTCAAGCCAGAGATGTTAGGGTAGTTTTTGAATACGGCAATGTCCAGTGTAGAAGGGCTACGGGGGTTGGTGAAACAGGTATGTTGATTTGGATATAGTATTTGACAGTTGTGGTTTTCCATATAATTGTACAGCGTCGTTCCGTTCGGGTTAGCTCTCAAGCAGTTCCAGTAACGGTGCTTGGCATTGAAGTCCCCGGCCATGATGACCTTGGGCCCCAAGGCCAGCACTGCCTCGATGTCCTTTTCCAGAAGTGAACGATAGCCGGTACAATATGCTGCCACAATTGTGACTGTCTCCCTGTCAACCTTGAGGCTGATGGCAGTAGCCTCCAAGTTTGTCAGGGCGGGCGTGAGGAGTTGGGTATGATGGATAGTGTCTCGGATGAGGATCGCGGTGCCTCCACCTCTACCGGAAACGCGATCCGATCTATAGACGGTGAAGCCACCGGTGCCTCTCACACGAGATACAGGTTTTAACCAAGTTTCCGTAACACGCACAATATCTATACCTGAATTGTTCACCAACAGCATCAGCTCCTCGATCTTCTGCTGCATGCTGTAAGCATTCCAGCAGAGCTTTTTCATTCCAGAGAAACTCGTCATCACGCTTATCCTACGAGCTGCTCAATGATTTCGAGGTAGATCATAGTCTTCTCGAGCTTAGTGGTGCAAGAAGCGAGCCTGCTCCGGGCTCCGATGACAAGGCGCATGATGGCGAGTAACTCGCTCTCTCCGTTTGTGAACGTGTTAATCGGGGGCGGGGGCAGGGGCTGAGCACGAGGAGGGTGGAGTGTTTGAGTAGAAAGGGGGGCTATAGAAGAGGCTGGTAGGTGAGGTGGTGAGGCTGGAGTACCGCTGGCTACCTGGCTCTACGAGCGATGGTCCATCCGGGGAGCCGGTACGCTGCGTCTCTTATGTAGGCTGGATATGTATTGTTGGCGGTGGGGGCAACCACCATAGTTGGCCGGATGAGCACCCTCGCAGTTACAGCAGGCCGCAGGGGTGTCCCGCTCTTTCTTGGGGCAGTCGGTAGTGGCATGCGCCATCAGGCACTTCACGCATCGTACTGTGTGGTTACAGTTCGCCGATGCGTGGCCAAAGTTTTGACAGCGGTAGCACTTGGTGCCTACCCTGCCACCGTTCTTGTATTTCTCCAGGCGGACGCGACAGTAGTTAATCACTGTCACTTCCGTCCGAAGAGCCTCAATGTTTGTGGCATTTGGGAAGAGTACCGTATAGAGCGGGGCACCCTTGGTCTTCATCCTGAAAACCCGGAAATCATTGCTCCTGTTGTCGTTAAAGTATGCAGCATGAGGCATTAATTTTGCTGCAAAGATAAATACTTTTTTTTTAATAACGTATAATTACTTTTTATTAACAATTATTTTTTGAAATTTTCGTTTTCAGAATTATTGGACTATGGTACATTAAATTGAACGCAGAAGAAATCAGGGTGGTTTAATTATGTTTTAATAGAAAACTGTGAGAGTTAAAGTAAATGTGATCTCCATTTGGGTAGTATATTCTTAGACGATGGAAGAGTTAAGAAGAATATCGAATGGCGTGTAGCGTAAGGAAACAAAGTCAATAACGTACTAAAACATATATGCTCGAACCGGACAGTATCAAAATCTGTTATGATGATAGTCCACAATAGTATTTTAGTGCTAGCTTTGATGTATGTGAGTGATACGTTGATGTGGAAAAAGACTGAGAGGAGCCGATTTAATGCGATAGAGATGCATGTATTGAGAAGAATACACGGAGTTACAATGTTTGACAGAATACGGAATGAAGTGATAGGGATGAATATGAATTCAAGGATGATATGTTAAGTAAGATGAATAAGAGTAGTTAATTTTCCATGAACAGTAGTTTTTAAGATAAGTTGTAGAAAAAAAAAGAAGTGTGATTTTTTTTTATTGAGAGCTCATGAAAGTTAGCGGATAAATTAAACTTGCAAAAAATTTTAAGATGATTTTTTTTCTTTCCAAATTTAGAGGGTTGTGACGGTAAGTGGTATTGTTGTACGTAAGGCCCATTATTAAACAGCTTCCAAAAAAAACACGATCGCAGAGCAAATAGTTTAGTCACACTTACGAAGTTTAGTTTAAAATCGGGTTTTTACTCAAATTTCAAAAAATCCAAATTACTTGTGAACCACTCAATATCGCTGAACATACATGGGAGTTAAATCGATAGGTATTGAGGTCCCCCATCACCCTGCTTCCGTTGATCGTTACCGGGTGTTACACCTTGTATATCAGTCCTTCGAATCTCTATTTATGGAGTTATTGCAAACAGGAGCTATTTAAAACTAAGCCATGCAATAGGAACGAGCTGAAGGTATCGATCAGGGCTGTTGTTGAAGTCATACCCCAGGTCACATTAGCTACTGTGATGAAGATGTTTTAGTTCGAAGAAAGCTTTGCTTAATGAGTGCGGAAGATATTTAATACAATTTATTAACTAAATCAAAAATAGAATAACTGAATTTAGAGAAAAACGGATTATTTAAATAATTTTTTTATCGAAATTAATTTTTGTAGCAAGATTCACGCCCCCACCATCTGTCATCAATGGTTGGGTAGAAGGTAGGAAGGGGACAAAACAATTGGATATAAATTAAACCTTTTAAACATCATGAATATAAAAACAACAAGGCGTATTTTAAAAAATAAACTTGACATAAGACAAAATATCACTTAATGTCACATCTATCCACTATGATTATTTCAGGAGTTTTTACGAGTTTTCTTGTAATATTTCAAAGGAAAGTACTTAGGGTACATTTTATTACGAAACCACTCTTTCTGTTTTCTAACTGTTTCTTGAGTATCTCCTCGTGGATAAAGGATCGCAGTTAATAAGGAGCCAAACAAGTAGGAATATCAATAGTCGAATATTTTCTTAAGCAAAGCACATTAATGATGCTTAACACACATATTTTTAAATTATTCTACTTTTTCCTCAAGTTAGAAATTAATCTTAGCAGACATCGTTTAGCTGATAAATTGAGTTTTTGATCAAAATCTTTTAAATCTAGCTACAAAAAATTCAAAGGGTCACTGAAAGTTCTAAGGTACTCGTATAAGCTTCCTTTAGCAATATTAAATAAAAGTTAATCGTATACATCATTCAAATGCCGGTTTTTGCTTTAAATATATGCACAAAAATTAATTGATAGAAATATTTTTTCTTAAATATCACGTTTGATATTTTAAACTAGGATTTCATAAACTAAAATGTTATTTTGAATGTATTGTAATTAATGGTAATCACTGTTGTATTATAAATTTTAAAATGGTGAAAAGCGCTGAGTTTTAATTTAAAAAACTACATTTCTGTGTGTGTTAAATATCACATGAACACTACATTTTTAATTTGATTCAAGGAAATATTATATTTTATATAAAATGTAGTTCTATTTTTACTAAGACCTACCTTATTTTTTTTTTATATAAAAGTAATAAAAACATTTTACAGCTTCTTGTAAAAGAGGACTTTTTTTAAGTACCACAAGGAGTTATTTCATTACTTTATTGGCTATAAAAAAGTATCACGGTATTTTGAATTGAAAAAACAATTTGCACAAAACTCTTATATATTGTTGAAATTATCGTTAAAATCAATTAGAAGTATGCCTCGTTGAAGCCTGAATTGAAGACTTTTATGGAGGGGAACGACAAGGGACTCATTACTTTTAACTATAATATCCAAGCTGAACTCCCAGAGGATTTTCTCAACGAGACAAAAACCATTTACACGTAAAAATGAACAATCCGCATTTAAGTTTACAAATCTATAACTTGTTTCCGATAGTGTTATCTTAATTGGAGGGTTAAATTTACAAAAACTCGGAACAGATGATAAAAAATATTGTATTTAAGATAAGAATATAATTCCTGAATAAATAAGTACCCTTAAAGGTATGTTTAAAGAATAGGAAGAGATTATTTCTTTAGAAAGACGATATTGTAAATTTTATTTCACATAAAATAGTTTTCTATTAAAAATCATTTACTGTAATAAATGGGATGCGTATGGATATCTATAAAAGGGTCCCAATGGGAATCAAAGGAGCAGTAACAATGGTCAGAAACAACTGGATGCTTAATCTTGGCCGGAATATCAAGACAAGAAATTACATAACAATTTATTGTTTCTTTATTAAATATGACAACATGAGGGGGTTGTTTAATATTTGACAGTAAGATAGAGGATATAATTTGATGGAATTTTTTTAATGTGATTAGAAACTGTGAAATGGAGACTTTATATTTTCTAGAAAAATTTGCTCTTGTAATTAAGGGTGGTGATAACTCTATTATACTTCACATACGATGATTAAATTGCTGTTGGAGATCTAAAACCTATGTTACAGTGTGGCATATTAAACAAATGTGCCACTGTTTTTCTTACGATTAAGGATTTTGGCTATACACCATGCAGATGAAGGAACATTTGGAATACCTCACCAGTTAATGTGGAGAGACGGTGAGGCATAGATAGACCATCAACCCAATGGATTGATAAATCAAGATCGCAACAGTGCCAGTATCACTCCGAGAGACCTAATTTATGGAGAGACGACTAATCATTGCGGACAGGGTTGGGCAGATGAACCAGAGAGATCACGACACTTAGTCACGGGGAATCGATTAAAAATGAAAAAAATAAAGTTTTTCTCATTCACTTCACTTAAAATTAAAAAAATTAAGACAGATACATTTATAACTTAACAATGCCATCAGACGGCGTCCTCCCACTTCTGAGTAAAAACCACGATTTTCACATGTTCTTGTTTTCGAAGGTTAGTCCCCTGCATTCATATCAAGCCAGGAACTAGAATTATATTACGTTGAAAGGAAACCTATGTACTTGTATGTATATGAGCGTAAAACGCGGGGCTGAC
>OX463841.1:32625742-32776976 GCA_949825065.1 Odontocerum albicorne | reverse complement strand
CTAGAATTATATTACGTTGAAAGGAAACCTATGTACTTGTATGTATATGAGCGTAAAACGCGGGGCTGACCAGACTTCTTGGCGAATCTTCAGCTGTGTGATAAATAAATTACTTATCGTAAAATTGTTACACCGACCAGCTTGTAAAACCTTTTGACAAATTAATTAAATCCGAAAAACTCTTTCTATTACGATATGAACATGTTGCTTTTGTAAAGAGTTTGAAATATATTTATGTATATAATGTACACTAAGAATACTTAGTTAATTTAAATAGTTTTTTTTACTTGTTCGTTGAATCTCATACCTTAACGTATAATATGTAATGAACATGTGCTCACATTCTAGTTTAATTTAATGATGACCATACAATCTGAATACTTAATCCGATTTCGGGTGAATTAAGCTAAAACTAATACATTTTTCGATAAAAAATGTTCAAAGAATTTGCATTGAAATGTGAGGTTCAAGTGTAAGAGAATTCATTTAAAATCATTTATAATCACCGGAGAATTCCTAAATAAATATTTGACTGCTGAGATTGAAACGTTTTCCTTCAACAGGCGAATTCTACACATTTTCCACCCGATGAAATCGTACGTGTTTCTCGTCGATTAAGGTACATATGATTTTGTATTGATTACAGGTTTCCAAATCTTTCACGAATTTTTACCACAATTTTTCAGAATTTAGTTAAAAGACGAGCTTGTGATGAATTGAAAAATATTTTAAGAATTTTTATATTAAAAAGTTACGTAGAATGTGTGGAAAAACAATGTTAAATGAATAAATAATACGGACAATCAGGTAAATTTAAAGAAAAGGCAATGTTTAAGACGAAGAAAGGACCATTGAGAATATATAGAATGAATGAAGAAAGGCTTTCAAAAATAAACTATGCAATTAGCATAGAAGTTACAAGAAAATTTAAGATTTATAAAAACTTATCACGATCAAATCAATCAAATTCAGAGAAAATAGTGAAAAGCTTTCATAATAGGAGGGAATGAATAACGAGGTGTATGAATGTTGTTGAAGCGAAAAATATGTCACGATAGAATTAAGTTGAGATATGTTCGCTGTGCCTATCCCAAAAAGGAATATGGTGTGATGATGATATTGTATGTGTATAATAATAATCTTTTTACATCCAGACAAACGATTTTAAATTCAATTATATAAATATTAGAAAAATACTCTTTAGAAATGATTAAGGAAATAACAAGAAAGTTTGTGACAAAAATAAGAATTTATAGAGAAGTACTAATTATGAGAATGAAGTATTGCATATCACATAGATAAACTAGGCTATTTCCTGTGTCTTGTTGGACACCTTCTCATCACTATTGTATTGTATGTTACCATATTTTATCAATTCAGGTGCAGTATAAAATACATTTTTGGAATTTATTTATTTTATTACATTTAAAATTTAATATGTTTTATTAACTGAATGAACATTTTATTTTGTGTAAAAATATTTTAACTCTCCAAATTCATTATTTTAATTATCATTGAATTTTAACGAGCTATATCATTTAAAAGGTATTCTAACACGTTGGTGCAGTGCATTATACTTTCACCATTAAATAAGATTTTTTTTAGAATAAAAGTTTCGGGCTTAGAGGTAATTGAATGGCTCAAGTTAAACCGAGCGACATTTTTTTTTTTTTGAAAACTGTTTGAAACATCACAGGCGTTTTACTATTTGTAAAAACAATACCTTACTATTCGTGAAAAAAAATAACTTACTATTCGTGAAAAGTAGAGTAGCGACGGTTTCCAAATGGCAGACTTCTGAAAAGGCCGGTGTTAACCGCACGTTAGTAGTATGTATACTAGTTTTGAGTCAGATGGTTCATATTAAATTTTCGGTTTAATTTTCACATAAATTAATTCTCATTTACATGTTTTTTCATGATTTTTACTTAGAAATATAGATTTTTAACAAATTGTAAATTCGAGTAAGTACTCAAAGTGAAAAAAAGTATCCTTTCGCTTTACAAAATGCGTGATACTTCACTGGATTAAGTTAACGTTGAAATGCTCTGGCTGATCCTTTATCTTGGATAGGGTGCTCGCATCTGGCCTGGCCTGGCCGAGACAAAATCCAGAAGGCGTGAGTAATTTGAAAGATTGTCTCTGCTTCAATATCCGTTTCTGAAAAAAATCGTAAAAAAATATTCTCGAATAGCGATATTTCTCGGTATAATTGATTTATCGATAGGAAAAAATACATGTTTTATAAAGTTCAGCCAAAAAACTTTGTAGGAAATTGAGGAATTTATTTTTTGGTTCAATAATAACAAATTTCTTTCAAAATGATATCTTCATAATAAATACTGTTTACAGAAATTTTGTAATATTGTTATTTGCTTCCTGAATGAAAGAAGAACTGATTTATTTGTTTTTTTTTATTAATAATCATGGTCTTTAATAGTCGACAGTCAAAAATTCTACCTATGTATTGCTTCTTCGTGAAAATGAGTTAAACTAGAAAAAAGTCATCAAAATAGAAATTAAAACATGACCCTGAAAAAATAGCGTATTATTGATTTCACTTTTAAAGGTTATAGTAGTGTTAATTGTGTAGATCTATAAAATAATACTTTTTTCAATGTTAGTGATTGTAAGGTTTGTTAAATTGTTGGATATCTCGTGTTTAATTTTCAATAAATTCTAAGTTTGTCTCATTTCCATTTTTCCCCCTGAATAATTGTAGTTTTTTAAACTTACATAAATGCTAAACACGTTCTAGTGATCTAATGTATTTATTTCTAGAAATAATTTTTTCTGCATATTGAGGTCACTAGACTTCTTCTGATAATGCCCATTGGACCGCGTTGTATCTTCGTTAAAATGAGTTCGTGTTCAGAACCTCCCTATACATACAATAAGAAAACGCCAGCTACGTTTGTTATATTGATTCTCTAGCTGGTCCAAATGTAATTGAATTTTATACATATCATCATCAAAGGCGTTGGTTTAAAACAAATCAATTAAAATATATATTTCTTTTCGTTTAGCTTTGTCATCAAAATGTTTAAATATACAAATACGCAGAAGTGTACGAAAACCCTCACACAAATATGAAATATTACAAATATATTTTATACAAGTTCAGACAAGTAAATGAATGGTTTTCGATAAATTGAGCAAACTGCAGAAAAGTATCAGAAAACGCAAAAACGAATGCGTGAACATTGGACGATCGAAGTGCGTTTACAAAGGGGCCTTTCCGATACACGTGGGAATGAAGGGAGACGGAGTGTGAAAACGCTGGAAACAGCGTATATCCATTAAAATTGTGAGTTAGGCGAAAAATGTTTTCCATGTTCAACGGAATTACGGCGGAATAAAAGAGTTTAATTAATAAAATCAATAAAACGGTAGCCGTGAATGGTTACTTTCAAAAGACACCCATTGTAGCTCTCGATGAGTTATTCTCAAAGAAAAGCATGTTTTATGTATATTAAAATATGTGTCGAAAAAAGGATTTTTAAATTTAGTTTTTATTGCATTGATCCAAATTTCCAGGGAAGTTTTAGTAGTTAAAGCTATTCTTATACCATTAGAAATGATTTCAGCACTGAAGTTCGGCGAATTAACCATACGACCTACTACATAAATAAGAATACCAAGCCTTTGGCATTAATCTGAGGTCATGACTGGATACAATTATTATGTTTATTTCATTATCTGATGTTGTTAATCATCAAAACGAAAGTCTTTTTATCGAGAGTCAGATAAATCGGCTACTTAGTCCTTGTAACTATAATCAGTCCCCGGTGTTGTGAACCTAAGACTCCTGCAATTTTGGCTTTCAACTTTCTCCTTGGTTATGAAGTGCTGAAGATCATACTTCTAGCCAAGTTAGACACGCGTCAAACATGATATTCTACGAACTATGAGGTCATGGGATTTACTTGCTTAGTCTACCCAGGTATTCTAAGTATCGTTATTCTGTGGTTTTTCATATTTTTAAATACTTCCAATCTATTCGACGTGGATACATTTAGGGTAATATTAACAATCAAGATGCTTTAGTGTGTTTTTGACAAGTGATCACTATCATTTTGTCACTACCCCTGTGGCCCTTTCTAGTGACTCAGGTAGTATAACGCTTCCAGTGTAGTAATACTAATAATAAAACTACAATTTATAAAGCACCGTTTAGAGAGCAAACTCTCTTTAATTGCTCGGGTCTCGAACCAAAGATTAAAAATATTACAAAATCATGTATGCAATTTGAGTGTAAGGATAGAGATTAAAAATATTACAAAATCATGTTTGCAATTTGAGTGTAAGGATAGGAAGATAGTGGCTGCAGCTATTATATATAGTACTAGTCCGTATCTGCATATTTTCAGAAAACCGTAGAAATTTACCAAGGGACGACGAATTACTACGATACTTTTGTACATCTTCCGATATGTAATAGTAATACATTTCGCTATAGTTGTAGTGTGTATGTTAGTTTCATATACAATCATACATTTTAATAAAATATATCAAAAGTAGTTATCTCCAAGTACTTCCTAAAGCTTCTCACGCCACCCATATATTTAACACTAAGAGACAAATCATTTCATGCTACTGAACCAGCAATAGTTTAAATTTTATTATAGGACCCAACCTAATGGATTGATTTGGAACAATCAATTTATTAGATGAAGAAAATACGGACATCAAGTTCCACTCCTTTCGTAACGAGACATTCATTGACTCTACATACTACCTTGATCAAAAAGTTTTAGGACTGTATTAATAAAATCGAAAATACAAGTTTATTCATCAAAATCGATATGGTCCCCTTCAAAGTACTCCCCATCGACTGCAACGCACTTACGCCAGCGCTTGATCCAATCCTTGAAACACCGCTGGTACTCAATTTTCGGTATGTCCATCAGAGCCGTCTTCGATATTTTCATGACATCCTCTCGGGTGCTGTAACGCGTTCCTCGAAGCGGTTTTTTAAGTCGGTTGAACAGGAAAAAGTCGCAGGGAATTCAAAGGCTGCCGGAGAGTAGTCGTGTTGTTTTTGGTCAAAAACTCGTGGAAATCATGTCTTTCGCGATTTCAACGCGGTCCTTTTTTTGCATGAAATTGAGGTCTTTCGGCACCAGTTTTGCAGCGACACGTCTGAGGCCCAAATCACTAACCAAAATGTCTTGAGCGGATTAATAAGCGATGTTCAAGTCCTCTTCTAGCTCTCTGATGGTCAATTAGCGGTTTTCAGCCAACATTTCTTTGATTTTATCAATGTTTTCATCGGTTTTCAACTGCCACTGCGTTCGTCATCCTCGACCGACTCACGACCACTTATGAAGCGTTCGTGCCACGAAAAAACACTTCTCCAACAAGGACTGCGGACCGTTAAATCCGTTTTTCACACAAAATTTAATGCACACTCGTTGATGCACAGTTGATGCCATTTTCAAACTTGTAAAAAATCGAAAACACGCACAAAGGTAGATGTACTCAGTACAGCGTAACTTTTACAAAAGTCAAGCTATGACGCTGAAATTTAAAGGGAAGTGTCAATGATAGATGTGGTAGCCTAACAAAAAAAAGAATTCCAATCGGGTGACTGACAGCGCCACACGGTGGCCGGTCCTAAAACTTTTTGATCAAGGTAGTATATGTTAAATGATCTGCACTTCAACGCATACGAGTAGTGGTGACTTTTCAAGATCCCATTTATATACTAAGTAAGTACATCGACTCTGGCATATGTGGATTTGGTTCAAACCACTCCAATTTTTTTTGGTAGGTTATTTCCAGTTTGCTGGACGGTTGAGTCCACTAGTTTCAAAGAGAGCTATCTTTAGACACATTTCTTATATTACTGTACAAGGATTGTTAAAAAGTTTATTGTGATCATTTTGTGCCTCAAAGTGCGATGTTTTCTTTTTTCTTATTGTATATTAATTCGTTTATTTAGATTGTTAAAGTTTAGCGGAATTAAGTTGACTCTTCTTCGTCAGATAAGAGAAGCTTTTTACGCATAATTCAAGCTCATCACGACATCAAGCAGTACCTGGGAATACAGATGGCCCCAACATGAAGTCCTTGCCGCTGTGCTGAGGACGTGTTTGCCAGCGCTCCTGTTATACCAGTGATCTAAACTTTAGTTTTTAACAGCCTCTCAAATTGACTCAGTATTCATTAGTAGACCAACCTATGCAAAACCACTTGGAACTTGCCTTTAATACTTGTATTTCACTTGAAAATTGTTTTACTTTTTTTATACATTTTTCTTTCCCCATTTAACAAGTAAATGAAACTTCATTATATAATGTCTATTATTTCTAACACCCACATTTCATTTTTCGTAATAGAATATGAGTATATAGTACACAACGGCACATCTTGATACTCTCTAACAAAATAAATTTGATACCTCTCAAAAATAATAGATAAATTCTTCGCGCAAGAGGCGCTCGTATTAAATTATTGAAATTCTTGAATATTTTCGATTTACCATACATGACGATATGATCGACAAATGTTACATGATGTAATTAATTATTACAACATTGAATTTTCGTATAATATCTCAACTTCCTCCGGCATCACATATTTTTGTTTTATGCTACACATAAAATTATCTGTTTGTAATGAAACGTATATTTTCCTACAAACAAAAATAAATATTAACAATTTTATTATATTTTATAAGGACACACGTGTAAGTAACATCAATTTACGATGATTTTAAATTTTCCTATTTAAGTGAAAAACTTTTGAAATTTAAGTTAAAATTAAGGTGGTGAAATTAAACTACGACTGGGAAAATGAGTGAGATGCTTTATATATTCATGCTTGTTGTTTTTTTTACTCATTGAGTTTTTTTTTACTTTTTGTATATTCTTTTACTTTTTGTATTTTTCTTTCCTTAAGCTTTTTATTACTTTTTGTATTTTTCTTAATTATGAGTAAAACCCGGTATGATAAAAAGTGAAACAAACATTTCATTAGTTATCTACGTCAAATTGAAGTACAAGTGCAAAAAATCGTCTAATTTCTAGTTTTGATATACATATTTGAGAAAATAACATTATATATCACAGTGACAATTATTAAACAAAATACCACCCACCAACATCTAAAAAACGAATAATTGAGGATACATTTATGTTAAATGGTTGGAATAAATTTATATATTTTCAAATTACATTCACAATAATTCATATAATTCCACGGGAAACGTTAAAAAGAGAGTTTTCTCCAATTTTAAACTCTAAATAAAATAAGAAATAAACGTTAAAGGTTGCGTTATTTTCAGTAAAAACGTTCATTTTATGCCGTAAAATTGCTTAATATGAAATTGAAGTAAAAAGATTGCCGCTTAAATAATTGATTACACTTCTTCAAATGGAAATGCCGAATTGTACTTTGAAATGAAATTTAAAAAATGGGGTGTGAGAACAGGGTGGTAATACCTACCTTATTTTCTTTGAACACTCATTCAATTGATTGACAAGGTGTTTGTGTAAAGCTTTCGGCACAAATCACATAATTGAAACATAATATTGAAATGAACAAAACAATTGCCATTTCAAAGTTCTTAATTCAAAGCCAGACACAATTTGCCTGAGTGGTTGGAAGTACAAAGATCGATTAAGTGGAAGATTATAATTAAGTTCTATTAAATGAAACATCAAAGATGATGAACCATTTCTAAACATCGCGTAATTATTATTTATTATACAATAGAACATATGAATTGAATCCAAAAAAATTAATTAAGTCATTTTAAATTTCAAATTTACTTCCGAAATAATTTTGAATTGTAATATAAACTAATTATATTTATTTACAATATTTAATTACATGTAAATATAATACTTCTGATGCACAAATAGCTTTACAGCACTTGTTTCATGATTCCAGCTTTTGTTGCAAAATAACTATAAGTATCCATAACCATGTCTTTAATTTAGTGTATGAAAACAATATTTGAGAAAAAACACAAAAAAAAATAGCACCTAAGTAAAATATGTATAAGGATGGGAATCGTGAGGGAGTTAAGGACGAGGAATATGTTGATGCTTGTTTTGTTTATTCTTGAATATCGATAAGATTGATTGAGTCAGGGAAATCATCCGGAAATCGAGCTTAGTGAACCGTAAAATATGTGTGGATTGGTGTGATGCACATCTGATTAAGCCAAAAAGATCGTTCGTAAATGAATAGGTTTATTCATAGCAACATACGAGAAGTATCTTCATATATTCCGAAGTCGCACATAGTTCTCAAGATAAATAGCACAGAATACATTAAAGGGAGAAGATCAAAAGGTCTGGGATCATCTCATAACATCTCACCGGTTGAAATACACCCCACCAATATAGGGCGAGTCCAACCTAGAGGACATCAGATGTTTTTCAGCCCACACCATTGTACATGTAGATTAAGAAAAAAAAACAGAAAATTAGTAGATGGCAGAAATAAAAAAAAAATCCACTAATACCCCTTCAGATTAACTGTGGCGAAAAAAAAGAAAAGCTTATAGGAGTTCAAATTTTATCAAAACAAAATCACAAATAGAAAATGATGATCATACACACACACACACTACAATACAAAAAATGGAAATAAATAAGCAGTAATATACATATTAATGTGAAGAGAACGCTTAAACATTCCTCGATTCCCCGCCAACGAAAAGAGAGAAAGCAAATAAGAGTCAATATTAAAAAAAAACCCTTACTATTTAGAAGGTGACCTTTCAGAGCATGTCTGAACATGCAACGATTTATCCGCTTTTTCAAGGGTACGGGCAACTCATTATAGTCTTGGCTGGCTGAGTATGAGAAGGATCCCTCGAATAATGTTAGATTATGACTCTAGATGATTTAAAGAGTTTCTCTACTTTTAGTTTCATAGTTGTGAAAATCTCTAGCCTAATTTAGTTTTTCAAAGAGATAATGTAGCATTTTTATCCGAGTACTTTTAATTGAAGAAACCGTCTCTGTTTCATGTCAATCATTTTAAAAGCTCTCATAAAAGGATAGATACGTCCTCTGGAAGGGACGCTGAAACAATATCTACTGCAATCATTTTGTAATTTTCGCGACTTTTTTCTGTTATTTTTAAAAGGCACGGTCAATAAATACAACCACCATACTCGACTATTGGAATAATAAACTCGTCGGTTATTCCACAAAATTTATTATTGTTATTGTAAAATTAAGCCGAACAATCATGTAAAAGATGATGTGTGTTGTGTTGGTTACAACATATGATGCGTGTTGTGTTGTCTACCTTCGCCAGATCGGAGGAACAGTCCAAGCTTAGAAAGAAAATATAATATTTCACAGATACAACGGATAACTTGGATATCAAACGAAATTTAAAAACTATTGATTCATGAACACTTTGAATGGAGAATATTACGAGTTTGTTTGATCAATATAAATGCCTTTTTCCTATTGATTTTTAGTATTGCCAATTTTACACAACACATTTATTAAATTGTGTTAGCTGAAAATCTAAACATGTGTCAGACTGTTTTCCGATTTTAGGTTATTTAGTTAAGGATAATGTAAATTTAAATAATCAAACATTAAGACTATCGGAATGAGTCATAACTCGAGGTCAGCTCAGCGGTAAAATAAAGTGAACGCAGATCTCTTTTGTCTCAGGATTTCGATGAGTAACAATATTGGAAATTCTCACGCATTCGTCTGAGGGTAAGGAATAACAATGAAACACAGTAATCGATTAAATTAGATTATTTATTATCACTACCGGATCAATGATCTCGGTAGGAGTAGGTAGAATTTGAATAAGAATCTGACTCTAATAAATTCCCTTTAAGAGTTTAGCTTTAAAATTATTTCTAACGATCGCTCTGGAAGCGTCGTGACCAAAAGAAGCAAGGTAGGTTAAAATGTGAAATCACCAAAGAATTACAAATAAAATAGGATCACAATACCTTCAAGATTATAATGACGTAACATTAGTAGCCCTGGCCCACCAAGAATCCTTCGTGTCTGACACCACTTGAACGCGAAGTATAGCAACTGTAGCTGCGGATCGATCCGTAACGGCCGGGAAGACGACCTGTCCTGATACCCGCTTGGAGAACGGCGTAGATCTCGTTGATGGAATTGAGGAACGTGAAATCGTCTCGGAATATGACGCAATCGGCACGTGGCGTCTTGGGTAGAGAAGAAATCTTGGTGACGAATGAATTCCAGCAGAAAATCTCGGTAAACAATGAATTGTAGCACAAAGAAATTTCGCGCAGGAAATGAATTCGAATTGTATAGATATCAGAACTGAGCTCGAACCATAATTATTAAATAAACGAATTACGAAGTGCTAGCACTAGACAGACAGATGTCTGTGGGTTCGAGGTCCGGCCGTGAGTGGGAGCGAAACGCTCGCCCTCAGCGAAGCTGAACGGGTAGCAGGGTGGGAGAACGCGTCATCCCCCACCTGCACTTCTGTCGGTTTCCTTGAAAGATCAATCCGATTGACGCTGGGCTTGCCAACTTCATTGATACTGCCTTTATGAAACAAATAATATTTCGATCACGTGAAGTTACTTCTAGAACACAACAGAACATCGTGATTCGTATTGATTTTGACACGCTTTACGTGAATGCATAGAATTAACGACATTTTAAGATTCTATATTTTGCAGGGCTCACCCTTTTAGATCAGAATGGCGTCATCTAGTTCTTTTGGAGAGTTTTGATCCATTTTGACTTATTTAAAATAAAATACTCCTCACACATGTTAAATTTGAAGCTTTCCTTTCCCCATAAATATTTGATAAATCCATTTTTCAAAATAATTGTAAATGGATATAATTTTTACCTCTCAATAAATTTTTTGGGTCATTTATGTATTTAGTAATCTTTGAACGAGTCGCTACGTAAAAACACTCAGTAAATATACATTAAAAATAACACATCCCGTGCAATTGTAATTGATCCCACTCGATATTTCGGTATTCTTTAACGTTTCTCCATTAACTTAAGATAAAGCATGATGTGGTTTTATAACTTTTATTTTCATTTAAAAAAACTGATTGTCTTAATATATGTTATTATATACATAAAGTTATAAATAAAAAAGATTTTCTTTATTTTATTAAAGTAAATTTTTTTCAGAAAAAGTAACAAACGTAGTTAATAGTTAAATTATACAATACTAGGAGTACTAAGAGGACAGGGCAACTGTTTTACCTCCTCTTTGCGTCAAAACAAGATGAAAGCGTGCTCATTAAATACGTCTAATATAAAAGTTATTAAGGCTAGCTTCGCTTATGCTGCTAAGTGATAAGGTCAAGTGGGGATGTCGCAAAACTGAGAGAATTTTAAATGAATTCGACGTGAAATATGAACCAGCGAAGAAAAAGCGGGATAAAATGGAGACTTGCCATAGAAAAGTTATTGTGAGATGGGTATTTGATGTGATCCAAAAGTTTCAACGTAAAATCTTAGTAGTTTTTAGTGACTAAGAATCAAATTAATGTTCTATACGATTCAATTTATTTGAACCAATTTTCATGTCCATATATTTTTGGGACAGTGGTAATATTTAAAAAAAATCCTTTATATATCGTCGTTTCGAGAGAAGACATCCAAGGATACTCGAAAAATATATTCTCTCATATATTTCTGTAATTGAATCCACTAACTAGTATTAAAAATATCCCAATAACTAAAACATTTTGAGTATGAAAATAGAAAACTAACAACTACGTCCATTAGATTGGGCCCCTATTCGGATTTACATACGTGTATGTTTAGAAAAAAATGTTGATAAGAATTCTCAGAAAACTTACAACGGAAAACAAATTGTAAATCTTCTGATATACGACAGCAACGCGTTTGTCTTTAGGCGGAGTGTAGTGTTTGGTTGTATTGTCCATATATAATCATACTAAAATAATTGTATTTTAATATTATATAAGTGCTTCTTGAAACTGAACACGTCACTCATATCTTTAACACTGCGAGTCAGAGCATTCAACGCCATGGGACTACAATGGTAAAGAGCCTTGTCATAAAACTCTGCCTTGTTGGATCGATTTGGAAAAATTAATTAATTTGATAAAGATGAGATTGACAAGAGACACCTCATTAAGGGACTGGAATACAAAGGGATAATGTTTGAAATCAATTCGTTCGCGACAATTTAGCGATCGTTGTCTTTTTAGTCATCTCCTATCTCTTTTCCACCCTAGCCCCCAGTTCGATTTTTTACCGTTGGAATTCCGAATTTTACAGTTAGGTGCGTCTAATCTGTCGGTGCCAGCCCGAACATAAATCAGTTATGTTAGAGCTCCTCTTATTACGAGGTGAAACCTTTGAAACTGGTAGTCTTACCGTTATCCTTAGTCGAAAAAAGAGTATTTTTGTAAATCAATTAAAATGTCATGAAACCTCCACAGTGGTAACGCCTTTACCAAAAATTATAAAAAGGTAAAATTTTTCCTTAATTCATTTGTTGCGTAGCGTCTGTATTATTGTATTGTAACTATATTTAGTGTGATCTGATGAATTCACAAATTACTAGAATTTGGTTCGTTTTCAATGTAGCTGCTAAGCTATTCTATGGTAGTATATTAGTGTATAACTCCATTTCTAAAAGTCTTCATTAGCTGCAGTAACGCGAACGAAATAATTTTAAACTTTGTCTCCCCGTTGTTGCCGAAGTCATCTCCTTTCTACCTCTTTCCCAACCTCCAGTCCGATTTTATACAGTTAGAAGTCTGAATTTTATCGTAACATGCGTCTTGTCCATCGGCACCAGCACATCATCCCAATTTCGTATTGTTTGCGTAAAAATAGTATTGTAGTAAAACAATTAAAAAATTAATCTCATTTGTTGGAAGACATTGCCATATAAATTTTAACTCTCTAAGATTATAGAAGCTCGAAAAAATCATAGAACCTCTTTACTTGCTTACCGAAAGAAAGTTTATTATCAAGATACATACGAGTACATATGTACCAAGTAACTTGAGGCTATTTTTTGGGAAAATACTAACACGTAAGATCGATAACTCATCCAAATCCTAATCCTGAAAGTTTTGTTTGCTTACTCAGAGAGATTCCGTTTTACTTATTCCGATTTAGTTTCAATTTATTTCTAGTTATCCAATTTGATACTCTTGAATGCCATAAGAATTACCTTGCTTCAAGAAATCTTGTTTTTTTTAATCACAGAATTTAAGATAAACAGAGTATCATTTACGCAAACATAAAAACCGAAACCATCTATACAAATTTAGCTCACTGAAATAATTGGTGTAAAAGAAGCAAAAAGTATTGGTTTTAACGTGGACAGTTATGTTACATAATATTTAAAAACATTAGGGATTTTTTTTCTGATAAACAACATCAGATTGCTGTCTATTTGGCTGACAAGGTTCAACTCAGCAGCTGGGAAGAGCGCGTTCAACAACACGATATGATTTATAAAGAACACAAATTGACCGTAGGGTATAAAACAATTTCTTATGATACTTGATGCTTTTAAAAAATAACAAAACTTTAAATAATTCAACAGAGGAAACTATTAATACATAAAATGATTGAAAACAACATTTGTTTTTCCTACAATACTTAAGACTAATGAAATAAGGAGTACTTATTAAATAATTAAAAATTAACGCTGAAGTTAGAAAAAAAATTAAAGAACATTAGCATAGAAATTATTGTAGTTTACAGAATATCAAATAAAAATAAAAATCTTTACTCTATATTATTTTTTCCATACAATTAAACGATTAAAAATTGATAAATAAGCCTTTTCCCAGGAGAGTAGATAAATCGACAAATAAGGAGCCCTTGTCTTACCCTATTAAATCCTTTCTCAGAGAGAAAGTATGTTATATTTTTTTAGTTTTAATGTCGTGGAAAATTTGCAGTTAAACCTCTTAAATCCATTTACATTAAAAAAATGTTAGACTCGACGAAATGAAAAAAAAGAAAAGTACTTTTTAAAATATTTTATAAGTCTAAGAATAAAATACTGAAGACAGTAGAAAATACAATATAACATTTAGTTGATTTATGTAGAAATAACTTAAATTATTTTTTCATACATTTGAGCACTGTGTTGCATTATTTCTATTTGTACAGAGTTTAAAAATAATTTTATGAAAAAAAAATGATCAATTATTTGCCATGCTTTAAAATCTCGTAGTTAAGTTGTATTTTTATATTCAGCTTATTTATAATATTTTTTTCCATTTTTAGTTAATAGAGTTTTACAAAAAGATAAATAAATCTTATATTTCAAATTGTTTCACAAATAAATTATTACATAAAATGAGAAAGCAATTATTTATATACCTCATGTCTCATAGTACGCGTCGGTTACTCCCGAACAATCATAATTGTGTACATTGGAACAGCAGTAGCCATCAGGCCGCTTGGTCACCCACGTAGTAGTGGGCTGACAATATCAAAAGAAATGCTGAAATTCTTGAAGTGAATGGGCCGTGAAGGGATATTACGAGGTATCGGTAGATTTGAAGGACTTTGGTACGGTCGTATTTGTATTTTCAAGTCTGAAAGGCAAAGAAAAAGAGAAAATGTTGTTCCATAAAAGTATACTAAGTTCATTTTATGAAAAAAATCAAGGTTTTCTTCTTTTATATAATATGACATCCTTTCATTGAATCTGGATACGTTATTTGGCTATACTAGAGATCGTGTCCGGAATTTTTTTTTGTATTCAACCTCATTCATTGAACTTTTCGCATAAAAAAACCACTTGAGTAGATGCAGAACTCATTGTTCACCATTACACGTGTTGGAAACACAACCGCATATGAAGAGGCAACAACACTTGCACACGTTCTCTGTCCATGTGAGTATTGTAACCAATCCAAATCTTTTACCACACTATTGATGGACACTGTTGATGGCTTGTGATTCATCCGACTTATGAGACAGACGTAGGATATTTAATAGATCTTTCACCAGATTCATATAATTTTTTTTTAGTTTTATTCATAAGCTATACTTAGTTATGGTGTGATATTTAAAAGTGAAATTAAAACAAATTGATTTGCAAGAAAACTTAAGAAATCTACTATCTACTAGATAGCTACATCATTGTATCGACAATACTGCAACTAAAATTCGAGTACATAGTAAGAAGAAGCAATAAGGTAAATAAATAAGTGGAATTGACCAAGTAAAAAATCAGTTGTGTTAGTAATTATAGTGCCTAATCTACTTAATCAAATTAAAATTAATTGTTTGAAAATAACCATAACACGTTATTAGAGGAATCCTAACTAAATATAACGCATTTTATTTAATCAACAGGATAATATGTCATTTAAAATAGCTGGTTTTTCGATTCGGGAAAATTTTGGAAAAAAAATTAAAAACTGTATTTTGAGTCCGAAGTAATAATTATCACTTGGAAACGGTTACTTCTTCAAAATGTATACATTATGAATTCAATTAGTCACAAAACCAGTGTATAAAACTTATTTACGGTTCATAAAGTTTTTGGAGTCAGGGAACGACAAGCTTTGTTTAAAATCTTTATACAAAATCACATTTAAATTTGAGGTGTCCCAAAATCATCATCATCATCTTTACCCTATTCCATCAATATATGAGGTCCATGGCTACGCGGTTACGTACTGGACTTTTGTGTCGAAGGTCGTCGGTTTGAATCCTGCACTGTGTAAGTCCCCTCAAATGATACAGGTACTTTTTCCGCCCAGTATTCGGTAGAATAAGGACATCTATGACATTGGATATCCACAAATCGATCCACAGCCTGGCATTCCACATTAGGCCTATATAGCGAATCTATCAGAACACTGGTGAATGGTGTTTGATGAAAGTCCGATTCGTCCAGTCCCTTACAGGCGATAAAACGGCGTAGCACTTGATTAACTACCAGGCGACATCTTCATAACGTGATTCAACAACCTCAAGCACTGCAGTCTTATTGTAATGGTTGATGAATTTTGGTTATTTACAAAACAATCTGGCAAGTTTATTGCCAAGTGAAAACCTTTTTTAACTAACTAGAAAGAGGCCTTAAGTGAAAACCATACTTCGACAGTTTGAAAACACAGGTGCCAACGGAAATTGAGCCCGCAACTCTTAGGTTGTAAGACGTGCATCCTACCGACAAAGCCTTTGCTATTGCGTCCCAAGACGAACCGTATCATTTATAAATATACTGTTGAAAATTATGCAAAGACCATTGATAGTATCGACCCACACGAGGCACTGAACATTGATTATCTGCCTTTTGTACTCGTACTGCTGGGTCCTAGTTTTTGAAAATATCATGAGCTTTTGTTTAGATATTTATCAATGAGATTTTTGACCAAAGTTTTATTTACGATATCAGAAGAGTTGTGTTTTTACAAATATAATTAATATATTATTTCAACAGAATTTTTCATGAGATTTTTGACAAAAATTTTAGTTAACAAGAATCAAAACGAGTAATTGTAGTTCCTTCAAGTCCGCAGACTCTTGATATGAAAAAAAAGATATTGATATGACATTGGAAATTTTACTACAGCGCTGATTCTATCATCTTAGATGACCCCAGTGATGAGTGAGTTCTCAAACAATCAAACTTCATTAAGCATGCCATCGCACATTCTGTTCCTAAAAAAATAATTGAATTACAAAAGATAGATACAATATCATAGGACGAGCTAACTCCTAGTTAAGTGAATATTCAGTTATTAATAGTTTCTTTGTGTTCTGTTAATAATTGAAGAATATTATCGGATATTTTTTCGTGAAATCAATATTTTCACATGTTATTTATCTGTCGCACCCATTCCTGTGACACCATAGTAGACACTTGAGTTAAGATTCATTCGTTTTCATTTGGTCTAGTATTAGCCTTATTTGCATGGTGAATAAAAAATGTGTAAACCAATAAATACTATGAAAATATGTTATCTAACATAACAAAAACATCAATATATAGTACTCGTACATGCATACAGTGGAAAATACCACGTAACAAAAACATCAATATACTCGTACATACGAGTATTAACAATTTATTTACGTAACTATAACTTTCCATTGCACATGCCTTCAATTCAGAACTGTCGATTTGAAAACCGTTCACAAAACCTTTACATTTCCATCTAAGCAAGTAACATACACGAAAATAGAATATATCACAGCGTACGCGTTAAATTTAACGAAAATTGTTTTGTTAGAATTTCACTCGACAGATGGCTTCCCCAATAAATCAATAATGAAATGATTTATGATCAAAGCAAATGTTGAGTTTGTTCAGAATACCTTGACAGTGACACGTGTACTGCGGATTGATCCTAATTGAGGGATGAGCCGAGCTTTCTGCGAGGTTCCAGAACTCTTTTACAGAACTCGGCTCAGTGTAAATTTATTAGGGCAGCTATAAAGTCAAAGGAATTTTTTGAAATTGAATTTTATTCAAGCTTACTTATCATTAGCGATTTAATTAATGAGATGGATGACTTTTTCAAAACATAATTAATTGCTTTTGACAGGGCCAGAAAACTTGATTACACTAATGGAGCATTTAAACAAGCTGTGTTTTATAAAATAAAAAAATTAAACAGTTGAGGTGTGCAAAAAGCTTTCATATTAATTAATTTATGTTCAGGAGTTTTCAACCGAATACAGATTTCCCAATTTCATATGCTTGAAAATGTTAGAAATGAAAACTAAAATAGGACAACATTTATGTTAATTTATAAGGATAGTTTGATGACGACAAAGTAATATTTTTAATATTATTTTAGGTTCATTACATAATTTAAAATACGGTGTAACCAAATATGAACTCATATAAATTTTAGACACTGAGATTCATTTTAGTTTTAGGTTATTGAAAATATAACGTTAAGATGCAGACTTTTAATTTCTGCCAGACTTTTCCGTTTTTTTAAACATACTTAATTAATTTTATTAACATTTTTTTTAATCTAACGATACAATACTTCTTCTATCAGCTTTGGTTGACATAAAACCTAGGCTAGTTATCAAACTTTATCTGTAATATCTTCTGGCAAGACGGTGGACGTGGTAGGTTTGCATACACGCTCTATCTTGTCTAGGCCAGAAACTTTTGGACTTTAGTTGTATAGTGAGTTTTATTTTCCTTTATAGTTAAATAACTAAGAATAAATATACTGAAAAGTCGCTCTGAAAAATATCGGTAATATTTTTTTAGCAATAACGAAATTCATATGAATTTCATTCTATTTTTTAATGAAAAACTCTGTTGAAATGTCCTTATTTGCGAATGATGTGTCTTCCATTCTTTTTTTATCAGGTAACCCTAGTCATGACATATCAGGTAAACCTAGTCATGACATATCCGGTATTTATGATAAGTCTAGTGAACTGGTTTAACACGAGTGCTTGAGTTCGAGGGATAATTTCTGTTTGGAGGAGCGTAAGCTCAGACGTCTAAGTACGGCAAGCAGTAGTTACAAACAAAATTTTTGCTCCACACTTAATAAAAGGGGTTTTTATAAGAACAATTATTTGTTACAAAGCATAAATGAAATTGGTTAAGGATATTTTTTAATTTAATCAATTCCAAATTTCAAAATTTAAGATTTTTTTCACATAAATTCAGATATATTTAAATAAAAAAAGACAAACCTTCCTCGAAACGAATTTCAGGAATATATCATTACGGTTGAATTTCAGCAAAAAAATGAGTTGTTTTATAATAAATGAATATTCAAAAATCGTTCGCAGTTTTTATGGTTTGCTAAATTTATCTTCAAAATATGTAAAATTGGAAAAAAAATGCGCATAAAACTGCTTCATTCAGTGATATTGACAGAACGGAAGAAGTTGCTTGTTTTTTAAATTCATTTTAAAAACCTTGATAGGTATATTCCGATTGACAAGGACTTACTGTATTAGATTTTTGGTGACATTATTGTATTGAACTATATTCAACTTTGATTGTGAACTGCAAAACCTCGTGCGTTTGAGAGTATATTGCCAGGTGAGTTTGTTTCAATCAATAATAAAAGTAACATTTAAATTTTTTTGGTCACCAACGGGAATTGAAACCGTAAATCCCGGGTAAAAGTCAAGTGTTCTCAGCTAAGAAGGCCGTACTAGTTTATATCTAAGGGAATTATCATTATTTTTAGACAACAACGGGTATAACTTATATGTACTATGCTTATCCAGAAAGTAAGTGTACTGAGGCTCTCACGACCGGATGGATTTTATTTACGACATGTTGGCTACACTTCCGTGTAGCCTGACCCTTCCCCTCCGCAACGAGACCGGTTCGAGGTCAGTACGTTGAGAAGTGTCGACGCGACAACACGTTTCGTGAAAAATGTCAATCCAATCTCCCGCCAAGTGCGAAATACGCGGCGTCATCCGTTATCTCGTTTGGAAGGGAAAAGCTCCGGTTGAGGTTTATAATGAGGTGAAAACTGCATATGGTGATAAAGCTATGAATCGTACGAGTGTGTACAAGTGGTGTTGCGAGTTTAAAAACGGTCACGTCACACCTCTTCACCCTCCGCCAAAAAGTTCAAAACCACAATTTCAGCCAAGAAAATCATGACATCCGTGTTTTGGGACTGTCAAGGCATAATTTTAATTGAATATATGCCTCAAGGGGAGACCATCAACTCTGCAATATACTGTGAGACCCTAAAAAAACTGCGGAGGGCGATTCAGAACAAGAGGAGAGGCAGGCTGACAAAGGAAGTCTGCCTGCTGCACGACAATGCCAGACCACACACGGCCAACGCCACGAAGGAACTGCTCGCCTCGTTTAAATGGGATGTCCTGAACCATCCCGCGCATTCCCCTGACCTAGCACCTTCAGATTACTACCTCTTTACCTCCCTGAAGCTGCATATGGGTGGAAAAAGGTTTTCAACCGACGAGGAGGTAAAGCAGGAGGTGGAGAAGTGGACGGAGGGGTTGGCGGGAAACTACTTCGAGGAAGGCATCAAAAAGTTGATACCCCGCTTCACCACCTGCATTGAGAGGAATGGCGACTATGTCGAAAAATAGCTTACATATGTACTACGGTAACCACGTAACTTTTTTGTTTAAATAAAAAAAATTGTAACCTACAAAAATTCAGTACACTTACTTTCTGGATATGCCTCGTAATTGGTGAAGTTTTATTTGCTCCTGAAATATTTATATTTTTATAAGTAAGTATTATTTTTATAAGCATTATAAAGAAATAAAAAAATATATCAACATTATTTATCTGTAAGATACACAGGTGTCTAATTTATTTGAGAAGAAACAATAACGCTGATGACCAATCCAGTATCACTCATGGTTTTATAAATAATATAGCCTCTATCAAAGTCATTCATATGTCACAGGACTACATACAATTGATTTACTACGTAATATGTAACACTGCACAAAAACAGACACTCATAAATAAATGGGTGTAGGGTGTTTTTTTTTCAAGGAGTAAATAATTAAAATTCCACATGAAATAAAAGTTAAAAATCGCGAAGAAGGTAAACATACTGTAAATATCATAGATATTGTCAAATGGTATTTAAACAACTTCTGAGAAGTTTATATTCAATTTATATATTGTATAAAATACAGGATATCCTAACATCTTAACCCTTTCCTGAGAATTCATTACAAGGGAAGCTTGACATGTGTGAAGCTTATTGTTTTTTTTTGTTAGATTTTGTTGCTTTCCATAATCTTTGTCTGTTTGTATAGGGAATGAAGGAGAGGAGATAATTTAATTAGAATCCTCATCGAATCCCTGAAATCGAATATCCACGTAAAGCGCGCAAATATGTAATGTGGGTGTTAATTTTGAAAGGACAAGTAGTTGGTAATGTTTGTTGAGATCATTGAGAAATTTCTCCAAAACTACTTTATTAATAAAATAAATGTTAAGAAATAATTTAATTTAATATATACCAGAAAAAATATTTATAAGGTCAACTAATCCATCATTTAAGTGACTTTAATGATTTAGATAAATGAGAAAAGACAATATTATTATACATTTTTAAGCATTCTACAAAAAATATAAAAACTAAAACACATCTTTTGGACTTTTATCTACGATAAATTCATATACTCGTACAGAAAAGAAAAACTTGCTTAGTCTATACGCTTGAATGTATTATATTAAAAAATGGGATTTTCTTTGCTGTTACTCTACTTATGTACAACGGCTATTGATTTAAATCTCATATCAACCCTATCCTTGAAATTCATCATATACTATATGTCAAAAAGCACTCTAGCCAGAGTGAATTGCTTTCAAATTTTAATTAAAGCTAGCACTTCTATTTTTACACAAAAAATTAAAATAAAAATTCAAAATCGGGTCAATCTTACTCGCAGTTATCGCTTAATATTCTAAATTTGTTTACAGTGTGAGAATATTCTTGTTGAGGCTATAAAAACAACGTTGATTGAATTTCAAATGGCTTATTATCCCTGTAGTAAATAAATCAGTATTCTTCTCGTATAATTGTTACGCTTATCGCAAATACGAACACAGAAAACTCAATTTTAAAATTATTAATGAATAAACAACTTATTCATTCATTCGTATGGTACCCTTCAACTCACATTGCCATCGGAACCATTAATTAAGCCTTCGGGTTTGGAACCACTGGAGTAAGCAGGGAGATGGTTGTTCGTAATTGCACGTGTTAGCCGAAATAATTCGTAATTACACTTAACATATATGGTAGGGGCAAAACAGTTAGTTGCACGTCTAGCATGTGAGTCATGTCAGCAGACTGGGATTTTGTTTTATTTTTTTTTCGAATAACATCGGGAGTCCACCCGAACTCCTGGGTGGTAATCAAGCGTCTTACCAACTTTGACACGGAGGTCAACAATAATAATAAAATGACAGTTTATATTGCACCGTTTAGAGAGCAGACTCTCCTCGAGGATATTCTAACCGTAAGAGGTTCCCAAATAAAAAAACTTTCTGCATTTCAATGATTTAAATTTTCATCATTTATCTAATGAGACACGTTTATCTTTCGTATTTTTATTACCAGTCCTAATAACTATTTCCGCTTATGTCGTGAATGGATAAACTATCTCGTGTCCTGTACGTTGTTCGGAAACCTGTATGAGTATACCCATCCGTTGGGATGGTTTGAGTTTACTTCCGCTTTGTTTCAAAACAATTTAAATCTCATTTAAAATTAAAACACCGTCTCTTTGTATAATTCCACTTTATTTTTGCACATCATAATGCATTTCAGCACTAGCTGTGTCATCATCAAGTGAGTTGACAAGATCTGAAGTATGCACTCATTACATCATTATGTGTGTTGTTTATGGTAAAAAAGAATAACATGTCTTTACTATTTTTTGTTAATGGTACTATAGGCATATAGAGTAAGAAGGGGAGAAAATGATAAATTTAATAGATGGTTTATGATACTTTTGTTTGCCTTGTGCATTTTTTTAGTTTTGACTGTTTTTACTAAAGTAATATTTTTGAGTTTAATGGGTGTATAAACAAATTATTATGTGTTATTAGGTATTCAGCGAACTCAGAAAAATAATTGTTTTTTATTGCTTTGTGTTCTAAAATTCATATACTAGAGTTTCTTGTTGTCATATAACTGTACCTGAAACAAACTTAGACCTCAAAACAACGGAGATATAAAATATCCGAAAGATCTTACTGTTAGTGCATTGCAATCGTTACAGCTAATCTAATAAACTCCGTTCTTATGATAGATGTTATGGTATTTCAATTTTATATTTTAAATTTTATACGCGTCCAGGTATCTGCACTAATTTGTAGATCGATTGATACTATTAAACATATGTAGATGATTTCTTCACTTTAATATTTCGAAAAGCACGTCCAATATCTATACTTATTAGCATGAAAGATAAATTGAATCTCCTAATTGAATTTCCTGCGTAAATTGACTGAAAAATATTTAAAAACACAAGATTTTTTCGCTTATCTCGTTGAGAAAAAAATTAATTATATCATTAAAAACCGACACACGACACGAAGTATATTGACAATGGTAATGGACTAAATCCTTACTTTGTAAAGGGCTTTCAATCATTTTTGTGTTTTGTCACACGTAAAGAGATGAAAAATAATATTCGACACCAGAAAAATCTCTCGGCAAAATAAATTTAATGAATAATAATATTATGATTACCCTTAATGGAACACGGACTGCGGCAGAAATGTTTTTTTACAAAGCGGGTCAAATATGGAGGTAAAACATAAAGTAACTTTTATGACGTTGAATAATAAAAGTCGAATATACGACCATCAGTAGTAGATTTTTTCGTCCGGGAAACTCAATTCTTCATAATAATGACAGCCATCTTATACTGGCGGACAAAAAGGATTTTCTTATACGTTAGTAGGGTAGCCTTGATTTTTATGGGGGTATTTTTCATATGACAAAAAAATGATCCAAGTCATATGGCCCATTATGATGTCGAGTATGAAAGTACCTTTATTATCGGATTTGAATTATGTTTGTCTGTTATTCTAATCTTGTAATAGATTATGTAGTCAATATGGGGTTTTGAGGAAAAATATGAAGTTAAAATAAATCGTTTAAAGTGGAATATTGTTTTGTTATGGTATTTTCCTATCAGTGTCAGAGATAGGGAAAAATAAATGAAGGGTTTAAAAATGTGAAAAAAGGATGTCTGTGTCTCCATGGTGGTTTTACGAGTATATTTATATTGATTTATTTGTAAATGAGATGCAAACTGAAAGAATCAGATTTGGTCACGAATATATTGTTGTATGCATACGATATGATGATAGTGGCAGAGAAAGAAAACGATTTTACAGTTTAAGTAGAAAAATGCACAAAAGGGTTAAAGAATAAATAAAAAAAATCGAATTAAACGGTCATCGAAAACAGTGAGGGCTTGTAATTGGTGAATAATAAAAAAACTAGTGGAATGTACGAAATCAAGTGGCATATTTTCGAGAGGTGGTACAACGGTGATAGAAGCAGAATAAATGCGGAAATATTTTCTGGAGTTTTAATGTATGTCAGAGTAATTGATGAATAAATATGGGAACACTGTTCGCAATAAGGAGAATTAAAATAGGAATCTTGAAATGGTTTGAATACATCGAGAGACTGAGGTCTGAAAGACTTACAAAATTAATGAAATATATATGAAGCACAAAATTAATATAATAAATATGATATATGTTTTACTTTCTGCCAATTTCATCGCCATATTTCCTTGGTTTCCCTTCATATCCTCATATCTCTATATAATGCTTTACTCAGCTAAATCTCTGCTAAGTCACAGTGACGCAGTTTTTGTGGAGTCGAAAAAATATTATACTTTTAGCTAACAGAATATGGTCGGGGGAAAATTATGCGGTCGGTATCATTTTTATATCTTCATACAGCTACATAAAAACGACCCTTTTTGTTAACAATTATTCGTAATGTGGTTTTTAGGATACATTTTGATTTTTTTAAATTTAATACTAATTGTTCATTTTGAGCTCCCATTTTCCCTTTAAATATAGATCTAAAAATACCTTTTTTGATTGAAACATTTCGTACTCTGAATGAGAATGGGAAATATACCTTTTTGACACTTTCAAAGAGGCAACTAAGGGAATTTAAAAAAAGGCTTTTGTCAAACACCTACGCAATCAACGGCTGAATAACCAAATTCGGTGACAAGTGAATGCTTTGAGTAGAAGTTGAATTGTATCATATTATTGTGTTTATACTATATAATATATGGTAGATACATTTAAAACTAAATATGTTTGATAGTATGAAACAAATATTTCCTTCCAAGGTAACTTTTAAAAAATCATAATGTTTGATTGAATAATTACATAGACGTCAGATTTGGGGAAAGATTTAATTAAATTTGTAAAATTATGTCCAAAATACGATTGAAAAATTGTTTTTAGTTTAATATACTCGTAGATGTAATTTAAAAGAAGAAATTTTGAACAAATTTTTAAGTGTGTATTGTAATATTGTATTACACTTTCATATTGTACCTGGTGGGCTTATTGTTATGAGAAAATCTCTCCCAACCAACCAGAAAAAGCCTTTTTAAAAATATCTGGGTTCAAAAGGTAATCGAACTATCCTGTCCGTACTCCCAAGCTGAGAGACAAGGCTTTGTCAATTAGGCCACTGAGGATGTTTTGATCATGTGAAAAAATCGTGAAATTATTTTTATTTTCCATTACAATTTGTTTAATTTCAAATGTTTTACAATGTTTAAAATCTCACATATTTGTTAAATATATCAATAAATATTCTTGAGAAACTTAAATTCTTATGCAATACGGTATTTACGCAATCTAAATTGATAAATAAAACAAATAAAATACTTTATAGGGAAAATAATATCAAAGCTTTCAACGTTCTTTTTTCTTCAATAATCTCAAAATATAAAAAGTTTTTCGTCGAAAGAGTCTGTCCCAAAAATGCGCCATATAATCCAACTCAGTTAATATCTTAAAATATAAGATAGCAGCATAATTGACTTGACATTTTAATCATTCATGTGATTTTCAAAAGTCCCTAAGTTTTCCATTACACTAATTGAACTAAACTATGAAGGAGTTACTACAGATCATTTTGGAGCGAGAGGGTAAAAGAGTTATTGTGGGTGGAAGAACTATTTAAGGCGTATTGTGGGGACTTAAATTGTAAGGATATAAAAAACAAAAATGCTATTTAATATATAACCTATGTGGTAAAAATAATGTTTATTTTATTTTTAAGTACATGTGTAAAATGGAAAATCGAAGAAAAAAATATGAATTGCTTAATCAAGCATCGGAAGAATTAGAGTATGGAAAAGTTCTCTAATTTAATGAGGAACTGATGGTCCTGGAACTTTTAGTCTAACTTTTACAAATTTGTTCGCTTCAGTGGTAAAGTTTTTTTGAAAGATTTAATGAATAATTAATTATCGAGTCGAGGCTCCCATTAATTAATTACTTTATTAAAATATGATTACAATTTGGGTACGATGGTGTTATTGAGAATTATTCATGAGATGTAAAGAGGAAACATTAGCTTTTTGAACAATTTTTTTCACATTATTATGAAAAAGGTTCCTTAATTACACCACCAGATACATCGCATAATAATTTTGAATTTTTAAAATATATATTGAATAAATATAAATCAAACTTGTTTATTTCAGTTCACCTTACTTTACAGGGGAGTGTTTTAAAGATACCAGTCAACTGTCAAAAAAAGGAAGGATTATATGTTGAAAATCATGTGTTTTTCTGTAAAGAATATGATGATAATAATAAAATAACAATTTATATAGCAGCATTTAGAGAGTAAACTCTCTTTAAGGGCTCTCTTACTCAGAACTGCAATCTTGAAATATGAGAATCAGGCAAACCAGAATAAATTGTTACAATAATTCAGACGTTACTCAACAAATTAAATTTAAACGATTTTATTTCCCTTGTCAGAAAACACCAAATGTACAAATTTTAAGTCTCTAAGACTATAAAAACTAAAGAAACCACATAATCAATTTGTCTTTCAAAGGAGAGCTTACTTTCAAGAGTGACACCAAGAATTTTGATGCTATTTTTGGAAAGATACTAACACCCATAACTTATAACGCATTCCTTATCAAGATGTCTACGCGGTGAAACCACCCAGAAAAAATCTGTTTATCTTAAAATTCATTTAATTTTCTTTCTTGGCATCCAATTTGAGACTTTGAGGCTGGAGTTAGATCTATTCAGTTTCAGAATATTTTTTTCATTTGGATCATAGAATCGATAAAAAGCAAATTATCATATGTATAAACCTGAAAACCCTCCGTGCTTATGAGATTACTGATACGACAAGTATAAAGAATTAAACGGAGCGGCCCAATACCAGCCCTTGTGGTACACCATACTTTAACATATCCTGAGAATATTTTTCTTGATTAATAACAACGAATTGTCTTATATTCGACAGATAAGATTTAACCCAGATGAGAACAAAAAAGTGTTTTATTTGACATCTGTCATCTAGAGACCGAGTAAATTCATCATGCAGCGTTTCAAAACGGAAGATCGCATAAAAATCCTGGAAACCATTTACGAAAATTTGCGATCTGTTGAAAATACGACTTGCAAACTTCATGTTACTTTTGGTCGTAGTCATGTGCCAAGTGACACAGCAATGCGCAACCTAATTACTTAATTAGATAACTCTGGTTCGTTTTTTTATGTTAAGATGGTGCGTGGTCATAGTGTTCGTTTAAATGAAAATATCGCTAGAGTGAGTGAAAATGTCACTAAAAATTCATGGACCACAATTCATCACCTTTTTTAAATACTTGAAAATTTTCAATAGCTCCGTGCAACAAATTTTTACCAAAATCTTGGTCTCAATGCAAAAAAAAAACATTTAACTCAATAATTTAAGCCTGCAGACCGTGTGCACCGCCGTGTATTCATCGATTAAATCCTAGATCGCACTGAAGATGATGCTGAAATTTATAAAAAAATAATTTTCAATAATGAAGCCCATTTTTATCTCGGTGGACACGTTAATAAAGAAACATTGTCGTGTTTATGGAAGTGAAAAAGAAAAACCGATACATCCACACCGAGTTACAGTATGGTGTGGTTTTTGGGCTAGAGGTGTCGTTACATGATGACAAACAGTTTGTTAGGACTATATTTGTTAAATTGCATACTTCACGTCCTCGAAATTGTTAATTCGCGACATATCATAATTTATGAAACTTGTGGTGTTGAGACCATGTGCTTGCCTTGAAAATGGGAAGATTAAAATATTATGAAATACTTGAATATTTTAAAATACTAAAGACAATAAAATAAGGGTAACTACCCTTGCAGTCAGGTACATTTTTATTCAATGACAACATTGTCACGGGCGACTTTGGTCGAGATTGGCAGCACCGTCTCTTTGTACTTCCTTGCCAAGGGGAGGCCGGCGCTAGCTGGCTCGTCCTATTCCGTGCAGAACGTGGTGAGATTCAGACGTGAGTCCGACGCTACTCTTCCTCATATATCACAGAACTCCAGGACGCCATCTTGATTACGGGTGAATATTATTCCTCCTATTTTTAATGTGGATTTCATCGCCACGCTAAATACCCACCGAGTAAAAATAATTTCAAATTGTTATTGAAATTTTCCTTGCCAAATACAACACATTTCTTCTTGCCAGTTTTAAACTTTTTTTTCTCGACATTCGTCGAGTTTTTTTTTATATATTCTTTTTTTTCTTTTTTCTTTTTTTTTACAATATAATAAACTGTTTCATTACAAATTGTTCTTGTTTAATTGTGTCGCCTGTCCCAGCGAGAGTTGAGAGAGACTTATTCAGAGTTAAGAGAACCCAACGAATCCCAGAGATCTAAAGAGTTCCTGTCTCGTTAAGAAGCCGACTGACCTGTGCGGGCCTGTCGCTCCTTGGTAAGATTGATATTTGGTGAATTGATTTAAATAATCAATTGTGTACATATATTTATTGTTTCTTAAATACAGCAGAAAGGCGTGACATAATTGGCGCCCAACGTGGGGCAGCAAACTCTGTATCTCTTGATATCTCGCTGGACAAGGTTTTTATTTATAATTTGTTTGTTTTAAATAATAATTTGTTTACAGGAAAGTGTTTTATATGTATTTTTTTTTCTGTGTTTGCAAATTTGAACCACGTGTCTCCCGCGTTTGTTTTCGCTGTTCGCGACCACGCGGCCATCTTGTTGTCGCGTGCATACAGGCTCCGAGTTGGAAAGGCCGTTTTTCGAGTCTTTTTGGAATAGATTTCTAGTTAACTTTTTCCAAATATTTTCTTGTTAAGAATTGTGTGTTCCTTATCAAATTTGATTTAAAAAGTCAGTGTGTTTGGAGATTTGAACCATGCTTCTCCCGCGTTTGTTTTCGCTGTTCGCGACCGCGTGGCGGTCTTTGTTGTCGCGTGTATACGGGCTCCGGTTTGGTAAAGAGCCGTTTTCGAGTTTTTTTCATAATTTGAATTGTGAATAGAATTTTACTTAATCGTGAGAAGAAAAAGAATAGATTTTCTAGCTAACGTTCGCTAAAATATTTCGTTGTCAAGAGAATGGTGTTCTGATTTATTTGAGACCAATCTCATATTAAGAGAGTTCGTGGGTAGGCAAAGCGCACGAAACGCCTATCTTTCGTGAAATAGTTCGCTGTTCAGTTGGCCCAGTCTTTCGGGTTTTCTTGCAAGGATTAATCATTTCTTGGTGCTCGGTTTGTCGAAATATGGGGAATTTCAACGGTTTAATATTACAAAGAAGTGGAAGTTTCGCTTAAGTTAGATTCCTCTTTTACTTAAAAAGATTCCGTTGGAGCAAGTTATTTTTGGTTTCGATCTTGGTTCTATGGACGAATCATGCATTGATTAGTTTCTTTCTGTAATGGATCTATAAACGATACAGTTGTTTATAGAGATTGAATTACATTTTGGTCTATAGTTGTTGGTAAATTTGAACTACGTTGTTTAGAGAAACCTTGTTTGTTTAACAAAGCGATCGAGTTAGAATTGTTGTTTTGTTAGTGAGGTCTTGATTTGCTTTGGTGGAGCCCTGTTTTATTGTTTTATTTTTGTGGTGGATGGCTAGGCAAAGTGTTATGTGCGCCCTACTTTCGTAAGAAATATTCCAATCGCGTAAATGATCCAGTTTACGAATTTTGTTTAAGAATAAATAAGAATTATTATCTCAGTGGTCAGTTTAGTGATTTTGCGGATCGTAGTAGAACAAGAAGAAGATAAAGGATAGGAGTTCAATGTTAAGAAAATTTAAATTATGGAATGGTCGTGCGTAATGGACGGACGCCATTTTGTTTTGCGGCTGGAAATACTGTCCGATGTTTTTCTTTGAGGAAGTTGATTCGCACTTGGTATCGTGTTTTGAAACAGATTAAATAATACAGGAATTGCGTCGTAATTATGGATAGTTTATTTTGTTAACGGTGCAGCGTGTCAAGCAGTAAAAACTTGAAGAAGGCTTTAGATGTGAATAGTATTGCGTCATAGTTGTTGTCGTTCGGTAATTATTAAACAATATGTTGGTATAGAGAGAACTGGGATTGAGTTCTAGAAGAATTCTTGTAATAGGATATTGCAAATTATTACGCGGAGCTACTGTTGTTATGGCGAGTTTGTGTAGATAGTATTGCGTCATAATTGATGTCGTTCGGTGATATTGGCTATTCTTATTGACATAGGGATTGTAGAAAGGGCTGTTGTATTTTATTGATAATCAGTCAGTCGATGCTGAGTTTTCTTACATGCGCTGTTTTTAAACACTGAATTGAATTTCGGTTGGTTAGATTCCTTTGTGTTTTTGTATCAATACGATTGTTAACAAAGTGGTTTATGGGTTTCGGTAGGAATATGGTTTTAGGATAATTCCTTTGTTTCTGTCAGTGCATCTGGATAACACGGTTGGTTTCGAAATTCGAAAAGAATTTCGTTTTGAATAGATTCCTTTGTTTTGTGTCGGTGCATTGGGTACAAAGAAGATGGCTTGTTTATCCTTGAAGTAGAAGTAAATAGACTTCCTTCAACTAGCCATAGTTCCTGTGAGATGCAACATTAACCTTCTCAGAATTAAGGTTAAAAAGGTAGTGATTGCCAGGTAGTCTATAGGGTTTTCCTAGAAGGGTATGGGTCGAAAGACTTTAGGATAAAGTGCAGACTAGACAGGCTTATGTATAGAAACAGTTGAGTCCCTTACAGATTATATTCCAAGAATAGAGAATTTAAAATCATTCTTTAGAGCCACCCTTGTCAGATAACGAATTATCGCGGGTGTAAGAAGTGATAGCATAAAGATGGCGCAGTGATTGTCTGTCCAGTCGTGATTAGTTGAGGATTTGTGAAAACTCTGCTCAGTTTTCGAGGTAATAATTAAGGAAGATAAAAGATCTCGCCTCGCTTCCTTTTACGTAAGAGCGTGGCCAGGTAGTCGGTAGTCGAGTGACCAGTAGTCGAGTATAGAACTGTTCCTCGTCGTAATAGAGAGAGCGTAGTTGAGTATTCTCTCTTTAGAAACTAAAGAGCGTGGTCGAGTGACCAGTAGTCGAGTATAGAACTGTTTCTCGTCGTAATAGAGAGAGCGTAGTTGAGTATTCTCTCTTTAGAAACTAAAGAGCGTGGTCGAGTGACCAGTAGTCGAGTATAGAACTGTTTCTCGTCGTAATAGGGAGATCGTAGTTGAGTATTCTCTCTTTAGAAACTAAAGAGCGTGGTCGAGTGACCAGTAGTCGAGTATAGAACTGTTTCTCGTCGTAATAGGGAGATAGTAGTTGAGTATTCTCTCTTTAGAAACTAAAGAGTGTGGTCAGATGACCACTACTTGAGAATGGAACTCTTTGTCGGCGTAACAAAGAAATCGTTAGTTTGTGTTGTCTCTTTTGAAATTAAAGAGTGTGGTCAGATGACCACTACTTGAGAATGGAACTCTTTGTCGGCGTAACAAAGAAATCGTTAGTTTGTGTTGTCTCTTTTGAAATTAGAGAGCGTGGTCGGGTGACCACTACTCGAGAATGGAACTCTTTGTCGGCGTAACAAAGAAATCGTTACTTTGTCTTATCCTTTGAAATTAAAGAACGTGGCCAAGTGACAAGAAGTCGAGTAAAGTCACTTTGTCGTTTTGATAACGAGTGAGTTAGTTTGATATCTCTTTTGAAATTAAAGAACGTGGCCAAGTGACAAGAAGTCGAGTAAAGTCACTTTGTCGTTTTGATAACGAGTGAGTTAGTTTGATATCTCTTTTGAAATTAAAGAACGTGGCCAAGTGACAAGAAGTCGAGTAAAGTCACTTTGTCGTTTTGATAACGAGTGAGTTAGTTTGATATCTCTTTTGAAATTAAAGAACGTGGCCAAGTGACAAGAAGTTGAGTAAAGTCACTTCGTCGTTGTAATAACGAGAAAGTAGTTTGTATTATCTCTTTTGAAATTAGAGAACGAGGCCAGGTGACGAGAAATCGATTATAGCATTCGTTGTCGTTGTTATAACGAGTGAGTTAGTTTGTGTTGTCTCCTTTGAAATTAGAGAACGTGGTCAGGTGACGGGAAGTCGATTATAGCACTCTCTTGTCTTTGTAGAATCGAGAGAACTAGTCTGTTATCTCTTTTGAAATTAAAGAACGTGGCCAAGTGACAAGAAGTCGAGTAAAGTCACTTTTGTCGTGGTAATAACGAGAAAGTAGTTTGTATTGTCTCTTTTGAAATTAGAGAACGAGGCCAGGTGAGGAGAATCGATTTTAGCACTCTTTTGTCTTTGTAAAGAACGAGAGAGTTAGTTTGTTATCTCTTTTGAAATTAGAGAACGTGGTCAGGTGATTAGAAGTCCACCATAGCACTCTTTGTCGTTGTAAAAACGAGAGAGTTAGTTTGTTATCCTTTTGAAATTAGAGAACGTGGCCGAGAGACCACAAGTCGATCATAGCACTCTTTGTCGTTGTAAAAACGAGAGAGTTAGTTTGTTGTCTCTTTTGAAATTAGAGAACGTGGTCAGGTGATTAGAAGTCGACCATAGCACTCTTTGTCGTTGTAAAAACGAGAGAGTTAGTTTGTTATCCTTTTGAAATTAGAGAACGTGGCCAAGAGACCACAAGTCGATCATAGCACTCTTTGTCGTTGTAAAAACGAGAGAGTTAGTTTGTTGTCCCTTTTGAAATTAGAGAACGTGGTCAGGTGACATGAGGTCGAGTGTAGCATTCGTTGTCGTTGTAATAACGAGAGAGTTATTTGAGTAATCTCTCTTTAGAAACTAGAGAGCGTGGTCGGGTGACCAGTGATTGAGTAGAGAACTCTGTCTTGATGAAGAGAGCGTTAGGGGAGTATTCGCTCCTTAAACTAAAGATCGTGGTCGGATAACCAGTGATTCAGTAGAGAACTCTGTCTTAATGAAGAGAGCGTTAGGGGAGTATTCACTCTCCAAACTAAAGATCGTGGTCGAGTGACCAATAGTTGTGCATAGAACCCTCGATTGTGTTAATAAACGGAGCGTTAGATGACTACTCGCTCCGTAGAACCAAAGAGCGTGGCTAGGTAACCAGAGTGCGAGTATAGCCTCTTTGTCGTTGTAGTAACAGGAGAGTTAATAGTGTATTCTCTCATTGTAGACTGGAAAGCGTGGCCAGGTGATAGCTGGAGATTATAAAATTCTGGTCGTTTTACCAGAAACGGAGTTGGGAACTCAGTTTTGAACTCGGTTGGAACTGGGAAGCGTGACCTAGAGTCAAATTATTTGATTTACCATTCTTGTCTTGTAAGAAGGAAGGAATACCGGGGTTATTCTCTTATTAGAAAACGATTGAAGTTTAGTAGCTGCATAAATATTATATAAATTGACTATTGAATACAGTATAGCTTAGAATAGACCTTATGCGGTGAGTCCGTCGTCACACGATAAGGACGCGAACATATGATATGGGTCCGGTCCTGAGCACAGCTTCTGTGCCCGGGTGGATTATAGATAAGCTAATAGTTGACAGTGTAGTGATGGGTTCGTCAGCGCCTAATTGGGAGTCATTCATGGTTAGGAAAATGGTTCTTAAAATAATTAAATTAAATATTTTGTTATAATACCTTGAAGGTATACACTGTCGATTCCTTGGTGAATGGCAGTTTAGTATGTCAAGTCACGTCACCGGTGCGAATTTATTATTGCACAAGGGTGAATGAATAAGTGGGCTGGCCGTGGGCAATCTCGTATGGATTCATTTCCATATGTTTTATGTATGGGCTGGTATTCAACCCGGTGACTTAACCAAAGAATACCTGGCGTTCAATGAACCTGAGCCTGGACCACGAGTGGCGGAATGCTGAGAGCCTAGAATAGGATTGTCTTCCTAATTGTTGTCTTATCTGGTAAGAATTCGTGAGGTATTCCGAACTTCTTAACGGAGGGGTGTACCCTTCCCTCGGGAGTAGCGTTCCAAAGATTGTACTGAGGATTCAGTAGAGTATCCATCGTGGATAATTGCTTTGCGCAAATGCTATCGCTGGACAGTGGTCCGTAAGTTTAATAGCAATAGAATTGTTCAGTAGTGCTATGGAGTAGGTGTTGCTTTCCACCGAGTTGAATTTTGGAAAAGGTTGTACAGATGGTACAGTGGAATATCCGTTTCGGATAGTTGAACGCAGTAAATGTTAGTTTTTGGACGGGGTTCCATGATGATAATAGCCGTTGATGTGTTCGGAGTTTTCTTGTTGGGGAAGTGTAGCATTCCACGGTGTTGAAGGGCTATAGTATTGAAGCAAGTCATCTTGTTGACGAATTGACTCCTGTTGAGTGTGGAGTATATACTTTGTAATAAAAATTAATTATTTTTTTGTTGTTGTTGTGTATAATGTTATAAAATAATTTGTTCTGTCAAAGCACTCACCGAGTACGGGGTCGCAAGTTAGTCTGTGAGGCAGCGCAATGAAAGGTTTATGGGTAATGTGGAGGTCGTAGTGGTGCTGCTGGGAGGAATAAGGATAAGAGTATGGTGCGTTCTCGAATGAACTTTGACAGAATTTATGTAACTGTTACGGTAATTGCCGTTGTATTTTTGTTCTGTTTAAAACTTGTACTGATTTTATGTAACTGTTACGATGATTACCATTTTATTGTTTGCTCTGTTTGAGTTTTGGGATAAGAGCTCTGGTTACTGTAGCGTTGGCAGCATGCGTTATGACTGGGGGCTGCGTTTCTTGGATAATGAAATCTCGAAACGAACCCGTGCCCTTGTGGTCGGACGTATGGTGGGTCTCGCTCGGTAAATTGAATTCCCAGTTTTGTTGTTTATTATTGTCTCCTTACTTTGGCTCGGTGTGAATCACCGAGAGGCCCTGGGCAGCCTTAAGAGTCCGGGTTGGGGGAAGCTAGCCTCCCAACCGATAAAGGTTTTGAAGATGGCCTGAGAATACATCTGGGATGGATTGCTGTGTGTCTCCATCACGGGCCTCATGAACCCATATTAGCAATTGCGAATACAGATATGTTCTGTCATGTACACGTTTCGGGCCAAAGTAGCTTCGGTTCGTGAGGGTCGCGTGTCTGTCGCTCGGATCCTAGATGACCAAAGTTGTGTATGTGGTATCACGTGATTCTTGGCTCTGTTCTGGGGGTCCGTAGACGCGTCCTGCTTTCAACCGGGGCTACTCGCCAATTTTGTATTATGTTTTGTATTTTCTTTTTAAAGGGAACTAAGGCTCCATTTATACAGTTACCATTCTGTGTGGTGGTGAATTGTTACTGCAACGGTTGTCCAGACCTTGGAGTCTGAGGAAACCCAAGTTATGTGTAAAGTTCTGTGTGAACTTAAGGAGATATAAGTCCTCGAAAATGGTTCGGTGTGAACCATAGGATATTTGTTATTCAATGTATAAAGTTCTGTCTGAACTTAAGGAGATATAAGTCCTCGAAAATGGTTCGGTGTAAACCATAGGATATTTGTTATTCAATGTATAAAGTTCTGTCTGAACTTAAGGAGTTACAAGTCCTCGAAAGTGGCTCTGTGTGAACCATAGGATATTTGTAATTTGACGTATAAGGTTCTGTGTGAACCTCTTGAAATTTTTAAATGATAAATATTGGCAATTGCGAAATTTATTGTTATCATTGTTGTTATCACTACGCCCGGTAGTGGCCGGAAGTTTGGACCGTCTTGTGCTGTGTGCCAGGGGCGGTCGTATTGTGGGAAGCGCCCGTGATATGGGGCCGCTTTAGAAATTATCGGTTCCCGACTGTGCAGTAAAGGGAAGGGCGAGGAAAAGAAATGTGTTGTAAAGTGTTGTCTTTGGTGTATCAAGGGAAGTGGGATTGTAATTTTGTGTTGAGCCATGTGGATGGTTGGTTGGACGGAATCCACATTGAAAGGGGAGAATTTCAGGAATCACCTTTGAAGATAATCCACATTGAAAGGGGAGAATTTCAGGAATCACCTTTGAAGAGCAGCTGGTTCATAGGTTGGCCCGTGACCTACAGTGAATCCGCTATAGTCAGCCTTTGGGAGAAGACTGCAGATTTGTTTTATTATTTTTGGTTAAGCTGTGTCCATTTATCAGAAAATTGTAATGAGAGAATGGCTTAACTGATTTGTTTCCCTCTTGGTCAACATTTGATTGTTAGTTGACCTTGCAGTTTAATATTTTAATAATTATATTACCCGATTGTATAGTATTATTTTAATTTCTTTTTGTGTGATTTGATTTTATTAATATTGTATCGATTTCCTGTAATCTTGTACCATTGTGCATTGTTTTGTTTTGTATCAATTCCTGTAATCTTGTACCATTGTGCATTGTTTTGTTTTGTATCAATTCCTGTAATCTTGTACCATTGTGTATTGTTTTTTTTTTATGTGTAAGGAGTTGGGAAGGATTGTTTCCCGCTCCTGTGTAACCGGCTATGTGTTGAAGTTAAATTGTTTAGGAGCCTAGTTAAGGAAAGGTTTTACGTGGTTCCCTTCCTCGTGGTCGGTCTTACACCAATTAAGACTACACCTATGGCAAATGCTGACTAGAGATAAATCGGCCACGAAACCGTATCCGGTGAGGGGTACATACACCCCTCGCTCCTTAGAAACATCTCTCGGACTGATGCGTCTGTGATATACGGAGGATAATTTTTTTTTTTTTTGTTTGTTTTTTTTTTGTTCTTTCAATAACTTAGGGTGGGGTGTTAGGACTATATTTGTTAAATTGCATACTTCACGTCCTCGAAATTGTTAATTCGCGACATATCATAATTTATGAAACTTGTGGTGTTGAGACCATGTGCTTGCCTTGAAAATGGGAAGATTAAAATATTATGAAATACTTGAATATTTTAAAATACTAAAGACAATAAAATAAGGGTAACTACCCTTGCAGTCAGGTACATTTTTATTCAATGACAACATTGTCACGGGCGACTTTGGTCGAGATTGGCAGCACCGTCTCTTTGTACTTCCTTGCCAAGGGGAGGCCGGCGCTAGCTGGCTCGTCCTATTCCGTGCAGAACGTGGTGAGATTCAGACGTGAGTCCGACGCTACTCTTCCTCATATATCACAGAACTCCAGGACGCCATCTTGATTACGGGTGAATATTATTCCTCCTATTTTTAATGTGGATTTCATCGCCACGCTAAATACCCACCGAGTAAAAATAATTTCAAATTGTTATTGAAATTTTCCTTGCCAAATACAACACATTTCTTCTTGCCAGTTTTAAACTTTTTTTTCTCGACATTCGTCGAGTTTTTTTTTATATATTCTTTTTTTTCTTTTTTCTTTTTTTTTACAATATAATAAACTGTTTCATTACAAATTGTTCTTGTTTAATTGTGTCGCCTGTCCCAGCGAGAGTTGAGAGAGACTTATTCAGAGTTAAGAGAACCCAACGAATCCCAGAGATCTAAAGAGTTCCTGTCTCGTTAAGAAGCCGACTGACCTGTGCGGGCCTGTCGCTCCTTGGTAAGATTGATATTTGGTGAATTGATTTAAATAATCAATTGTGTACATATATTTATTGTTTCTTAAATACAGCAGAAAGGCGTGACAAGTTTATGGTCTCATTTGGAAGATATGGATCTCGATGATATGTTCGTTCAGTAAGATGGAGCTATGTTTCACACTACTGGAGAAAAAATGGCTTTATTGCAGACCAAATTTCTTTGTCTTGCCATTAACCAACATGATATCAATTGGGCGTCAAAACCGAGCGATCTCATGCCTCCAGACTTTTTTCCATTTAGGTTTTGTAAATAACACAATCTACAAAAACACTTCGCAATTGATAGGCGAGCTCAAAAACAACATTCGTTTAGTTATTGGGCCTCAGTTGTGCAAAAATGTGATTAAAAATTTCTCAAAAATATTAATCAAGGTACAACCGAGAGAGATATTTTATTTCACACATAATTCCCACGTTAACCATTTTTTTAGCCTGGCAAGTTTATTGCCACGTGGAAATCTCTTCCAACCAACCCTTTCTTCCCTGTAATGTGTAACTAGTACAAATTTCTTCTAAAAACTTTAATATCTCTATAAATATAATAAATACTGGGTTCAGATTTTAGGTATTCCTCCGTAATACATTTACGCATTGAATGAAAACAATAATATTAATAATAATTAGCACGTATCAGCCACATCAGAGATATTTTGTGAAAATTGGGAATAAATTTACCAATACAATCAAATGTATGGCAGTGTGTGACGTAGGTATATTCATTCTTAAAAACAGCCATGGGTAAGGAAGTGAAGCTATTCCCATCTCACTCTCACCCTACTTCGGTATATGGGAACGCATGAAATAGAATCTCAGTTCGCTCGCTTCAGTAGCTTTCGGGCAGCCATTTGAGGTGGTCGCATCGCCCATTTTGTGAACGTCGGCCGATATTTTTTTTAATGTTTTCAGCACTTTTGCCTTCAAATTTAATTATTTTAAGCGATTGGCTATGAATATCCTTATTTTTTCGATTTTAAATCGCTCATTTTTATATGTGTATTGAATACACAGCACTGAAACGCGTGGATTTTTTTAGCACAGGAAGGGAAAGGTTAATGAATAAACTGAATACCTTGAAATTAATAAACTGGTTAGTTTAAAAAGATGAGGTTTTCTGAAAAAACAAATCTGCAAGTTTAAACTGATTTTGTTATTTATGAGTGAACTTGACGTATTGGATACATTTAAGAATAACAACTTACTATACAAGCAAAGAAACTAATTCAATTCTACACATAAAAATGCGTAACATTAGTGGGAAAATCCAAACACAACTTTTTACTGCTGCCTTAAGTTTGGTTTTGAAATACTTAGAATGCGTAAAGAATGCTTTTCTAATGCCTTTTCCAAAACAGCGTTGTAACCCCATGGGTTATAAATAACCAAGTTATACAAAGGACACTTATCGATAAACCCAAGGATATGTACTTTAGCCTCTGAATATTTTACCGTCTCACATCTGCCGACCAAAGAAACAACCTAAGAGTGGGTTTTATAATAAAATCTATCGCCTTCAACTTTCGGATGATGAATACCCGTATGCGTCGGTTTTTCCTGAGATTATATCTAGGTTTCATCTATTATTATAGTTGCCGGGAAAAGTTTTCAAGGAAATCGAGATCTTACGAAGTGTTTCTTAAATGAGTCTGGGTTGAATATTTTGACAAACTATATAATAACGAATTAAAAGAAAGCAACTTTGTCTTTTAAGTTGTTTCGAGGAATATTGCGATGAAGTCATTATTGTTAGTCACGAGATGAAGTTTACTCTTTAGTAGATGTGTTATTTTATATTTGATTCATCTTCCCACATTTTTTATTTCATTCTCGTTTCTTGGTAGTTTTCTTTTATTCAATACATCTTGCTTGATATACTCGTACAAAAGATAGCATCACGTGCTTAAGGTTAATAAAATTCGAAGAATAAAAATATTCTATACAATTGATTATTATTATTTATTCCATACGCCGTTTGCCAATGGTAAAACATCAACTGAATTATTTTTTAAATCCGCAGAGATCGTCTTTTATATTCCAGCATCCATAATACTTTCAACATTGTATTTACTCAATTGAGGCATCAGATTATTCAACAATACATACCTGGGACCTTTCCATCAGGATATAAAGGTGATTTATGGGGAATCATTTCCGATTCGGTATACTGAAAACGAACCAGGCCCATAAGAAGTTTGGGCCGATATATATGGTATACAGCTCATAGAAATGTGGGATATTTTTGTTTACCTCGGCTGAACGGTTTTAATGAGGATAGTACTACCGGAATAAATTATGGAAGATTTTAGGCAGAGTTACGAAGGTCAGCGTTTGCTGCGAAATATGACAAGAAAATTTATCTCCCGCTACAGCTCGACGGCCATTTGACAAATAGACTTTTGATAATGTCGGGGGTGATATATGTCCGTGTAAGCTTTCACGTGTCAATTTTTTTTGACAGGATGAGAAACTACCTATTTTAAGTATACTCAACATTGAATTATATGATATGTACATCTTCAGATAGTTGATTATACGAGTACATGAGTATTTTCATAGGAGCATTGTTATACGCATATACACAAATTTTTATATTTTTGAAAATTTATATTAAGTTTGTACTCGCATGTTTTAACAAATGATCAAGGTTTTTGTTGACAAATATTTATAAAATACATTTTTTTATTGAATGGAATCATTTACAACATATAAATGCTAAAGAAATCCATTCTTGGAATTAATAGTTAATGGTTTAAATGAAAATCCAAATAATTGTTCAAATTTAGTATATTAAAAATTTATTTGTAATTCAACTAATAACACTAATCCCCGCAACATGTGCTTCTATTTCCTTTTTTCCAGTTCCACAAAGCTAAAGCCTTTGATAATCCTTCATTGTCATAGGTGCTAAAATAACGAGGTTGCGAAATATGTATTCTATTGCCAACATTTTTTTTTTAATTATACACAAAATTCTAATAAATAATGTGATTTTAACCCAAATATTTCAATGTGTTAAAATAATTTAAGCATGTATATATTAGGTCCCCACATACGAAACCGGCGTTTTGCCGTACTGGCAACTTTGATCTCAAATATCTTCTCTTTGGTTAGGAATTCCAAATTCAAATTTATACAGCTATTTACTCAAGTATTTGTATTTCGAAAATTATAATTCATTTGTTTTTTCCTCAATTGTTTTTTTTCTTTGCGTCACTCAGTTTACAAAATGGGAAACTTGAAATATCGCGTTATTTACGAGTACGAGTTCCACCGTGGCACCAGTGCTGCAGAAACGGCTCGAAGGATTAATGATGTGTATGGTGACGGTGCCGCAAAAGAAAACACAGTGCGTTTTTGGTTCCAACGTTTTCGTTCAGGAAATTTCGACCTGCAGAACAAGCCCCGTGAAGAAAGTTGATAATGAAGAATTGAAGGCTATTGTGGAAGCGGATCCATCGCAAACCACGTCTGAGTTAGCTGCAGGCTGCGGTGTTAGTGATAAAACTGTTTTAATCCACTTGAAGCAAATTGGGAAGGTGAAAAAGCTTGAAAGGTGGGTACCTCACAAATTTAGTGAAGCAAATCAACAAACGCGCGTTGACTGCTGCGTTGCATTACTCAACCGGCACAATAATGAAGGGATTTTGAATCGAATCATTACCTGTGATGAAAAGTGGATCCTGTATGATAATCGGAAGCGCTCATCGCAATGGCTGAACCCTGCCGAACCAGCCAAACCATGCCCCAAGCGAAAATTGACTCCAAAAAAGTTACTTGTGAGCGTTTGGTGGACTAGTGCTGGTGTCATTCACTACAGCTTTCTTAAATCTGGCCAGACGATTACGGCAGATGTCTATTGTCAGCAACTGCAAACCATGATGGAAAAGCTAGCTGCTAAACAACCGAGGCTGGTTAATCGCTCTAGGCCACTGCTGCTTCATGATAACGCTAGACCACACACTGCACAACAGACGGCTACCAAATTAGAAGAGCTTCAATTGGAATGTCTAAGACATCCACCGAACTCTCCGGATCTTGCCCCAACAGATTACTATTTTTTTCGAAATTTGGATAACTTCTTGCAAGGGAAAAAATTCAACTCCGATGGGGCAGTCCAAACCGACTTCAAAGATTTTATTGATTCCCGTCCGAATGGTTTTTTTAGTAAAGGGATCGATGAACTACCTATGAGATGGCAAAAGTGCATAGATAGCAATGGTACATACTTTGATTAAATAAATATATTATATTAAAAAAAATCAACTTTATGTTCCTCCCAAACAAAACGCCAATTTCACATGTAAGGACCCAATATTTCGAATATTGCATTGTTATTTTATTATTTTCTTGCAATACATTGATATAGTAAGAATCATGCAAAGTACAATATCATAAAACGATAATTTATTTTTGAATGAAAATAATCTAATTATTTTTCTACAAAAAACAATGTAACAAATTCTTTGATAACAGATGATTCAAAATCAAAAAAGTTTTTTTTACAATACAGGTACATGAAAATCAGAAAACAACGTTTTAACTGTTGTATTTATTGAACTGAACCAATTTAAAAACAAGTGGTCAAACTATCTGAATATAAAACAATAAAAAAATAATGTGACGTTTCCCTTGACGTTTCATGGTTGAATTTAAGTAAACGGATTGTTTATGAGCTTTTATTTGATTCAAATTTCCCCATCATATTCGTTCCCAAGTATAATAAAATCTTATACTACTCTTTTACTGTTAACGGTATAACTTGACAAGATTACTGTCATGTTGCAGTCTTTTTCTTTTGTATCCAATCTAAAACATATTAATGAGCTGTTTTTGGTGACAAAGTGACTAGCGCACACTCAACACGATCAATAATTAACACATCTGAGTGGAAAAAAAGCGTTCTACGAGTATGCGATAGACTTGTGTCTTGTTTGACGGAAATTTGTATCATTTTGCATGAATATAATATTTATTATTTGGACATATTAAACAAAAGTTTAAGATATATTTTTTAAAAGTTGAATATAGGTTGGATTAGTTATCAAAACTGTGGTGTTAAAGACAAAACATATTCCCATTTGCATTAATATAAACTTCTTCTTATAATCAGTAGTAAGTTAGGCGGTATTCTCTATGCTTTTTAAAATCTTAGGTGAAAAAATAAAATAAGGATAACTGGAGCTATTTGAAACTTAAATAACAGTTCATAAAAAAAGTTTATACATTATATTTATAAAGATTTTTAATATCTTCAAAAAACATTTTTATTCCTAACGAATACTATAGAACATTCAAATATGATTTGGAGGTAGAATAGAACATTCAATTATGATTTGAAGGTAGTATAGGAGCAACTTATGAGTCCTGATTTTTTGCTTCACTTTTTAATAGATTTTTTTGAAAAATTGTGATTTAATAAAATTATTATGAATGAAACAAAGTCTATCGATTACATTATTCTCTCTTCGATGCATAAAAAATAAAACATGTAAGTTTAGCGCATACTCGTATTGTATAATATGTACGTGTATTTATTAATTATTTCATATTTTTATTAACTACTCAAGACTGGAAGAAAAATGATTTCTTGTGATCTATTTTTTTTTCAAATTCAATGAATTTGCTTAGGAAAATATTTCCTTTCCTTTTTACAGGGCTTGTGTCGTGACGGAAAATGTCAAAAGATAACCTTGAAGTGGCAAAAAGATTCAGTTTCCCACATTTGTATTCATGGTTTATATTTACTTTCTATATTCACAAATATCCTCATATTTAATTTTAGGGGTTGTATATACATGTGTACGGATAATTTCTTGTTTGAACATAAACCAGACAGTGAATGCTCAGCTTACGAAAGAAAATGGAACTTTCATCATGTTTAAGTTACTATGAGAAATATTATTTCCTATTTGATTAATCAAAATAAAAAGATTAACATAATATTCAAAAAGATTCAACCTGCAATATTTACTGTCAAAAAGCATTTTAATTAAGTGATGAATTATAATAAAACAACTAGTTATGTAAGTTTACCTCAGTTTAGTTAATCAGATGATTTATTTTCCATAAAATCTTAACTGAGGTTACCATTTTTTTTAATAAATAACTCACCTTTTTACTGGGAATCAGACAGTATACTGGAAGATTGGATAAGTGCAGTAGACACCGAGTTATAATCTGAGTGGAGTATGAAAACCGTTTGGGAAAATTTAGATAGATAGAGGAAGTTGTGGCATGGTCAGTGTGCCTTATATATTCAAGTGAAAGAGGATGCAAGAACTATATATATTTTCTTTGCGTACGAGTGTGAAAAATGTATAGCGAAAGATAAAAAGTATTCTGTACGTTAGAAGATTCCGAGTATGCATATGGCTGTGTGATACAAAGCTAGTTATATAATGTACGAGCACATAATATTTAATTTAAGTTAATACACAGAATTGCATCGTTGTATACTGAGAGTAGAGCATGCATTAAACTAAACGGTACCTCACAGTCCAATGTATGATTTACCCCAGTATATCTTTCGAGGTTTAATATCATATAACGGGTGGAGCAAGAATGTTTTATGTCACACTGGTTATTTAAAATGTACATAGGATCATATATTTGCAGCTCCAAATGATATTGGGGGGCATTAAAGCGTCGGACGGTAATGTATGTGGACTGCTGTATGTTGATAACACTGTAATGCTAGTGGAGAATGACATGAATTATAACAAATAAATAACATATATAATAAATTTCAAGAGAAATACTAAACTTAATATGAATGTTAGAAAATCCAGTGTTAAAAAGTGTAAAAAGAAAATTTGTTGCAGTATTTTAGTGAACAATAAACGATTAGAATATATTGAAGAAATAAACTTTTTGGGAAATATATTATTCGATGACGAAAACAAGGTAAAATATGTTGAAACGTGAGGAGTAAAATCAAAAAAGTCATAAGGGCATTAAAACCGATACATCTAAAAAAATTAGGATCTGTCAAAATGATTGTTTATTACAGCATATTAGTGCCATCGTAAGTGTACGGCTGTAAAATGTTATATGAACAATTAATAAAATAAGCCAAGTTCATGATATGGTAATAGATGCACTGAGCAAAATATGTGGTTTGATGTGTGACAGAATATGTGTGGTTGTAAATGACGAATATGAGCATCAGTTTGATATATAGTACTAAATAGGTGAAAAGAACACGTTAAAACATTTATAGCTTGGACATGTTTAACAAATGGTTAACCAAAGACTTACCGATCCCACACCTTACTTAAGTCCACAATAAAAAATGCTAGAATTTCGTGGCATGATTTGTAATACCCTGTCTTACAACTGGGAGAGTGTGAGTTCGGTTCCCGTTCGTACCCATTGTTTAGAAAAGAGTTTCAGTCATGTTTTCACTTAACTCATCTTTAACATATTTCTGGTTGGCTGGAAGATATTGCCACATAAAGACCCTGTCCAGCTTTACTGTAAATAACAGAAAAAAAAAATAATACCTTGTTAGATTATGGTATAAATCAAATTATTAATATAAAAATACTTTCAAATATCATAAATAATAACTAATTATTAGGGGTGTTGCGGATGCAGATTTTTTAACATCCGCGGATGCGGTTGCGGATTTTTGAAGGCTCACATCCGCGGATGCGGATCTTAAGATTTTTTTTAGCGCAGAAATAAGATAAAAAGATAGGAATCTTCAATATTTTTATTAAATAATTAAATATTTAGTAATTAAAACTAAAAATTGGTGCACTATATTTAATAAAAAGTAATATCACCGCCTTTTCAGGTTCCAGTCTGTTTCGCAGAGGTTCATAAATTAAACCCGCGCTACTGAACAACTGTTCACTAGGAACACTGGCTGGTGGTGGCGATAAAAATCTGCGTGTTATTGTTGATAATATTTTCAATTCTTCTCGATGAACGCTCCACCATTTAAGTGGATTTTCATTTATATTGACCCTTTTTTTATTGCGGTAAGATAGCAATTCCTTCCTGAGTACAGCGTCAGCGCTACCATTTTCTGGTGTTTCTTGGCTCTCATCTTCACTTGACGAATCCAGCATCATGGCAAGATCGTTTTTTAAGCATGGCTTTCTGACCGTACCGGACGCCCCTGGTTGTTCCGTATCTTTTTCTGAGGAATTTCTCATTCTCATTCTTTTAACCCCTTCGGAATTAAGAGAACCTGAAACGTCATCCTCAGTGTTTCTCATCTTCAAAATATCTTCTTTAATCTTTTCCTCGGTCACTGGTGTAAAAAACTTGTGCTTATAGCAAGGGTCTAAGTAGGTGGCGATGGCATATAAATTGTTCTCTTCCAACAAAGTAGAAAACTTTGCTGAAAGTTCAGTTTTCAGAGTCGTTACGGCCTGTCGAATAGGATCAAAACCGTGTAATCTTGTTAAATAGTCATCAAGTTTTTTTCCAAGCATTTGAATTATTGGAATTACAGGTGAAATAAGGGCATGATAGTTGCATAGTTCCGGCGCGGCTTCCTCGAAAGGTTTTAATAACTCAATATAACATTCAATGATTTTCCACTCTTTTGGCAAAATAGGGTCAACTTCACTGTCATTGATATAAAGACTTAAGGCATCCTTTACCTTTAAAAAAACGTTCAAAGATGTAAAATGTACTGTTCCATCGCGTTTTCCAATTTTGGAACACTTTGAGATGCGGTTGATTCAGTCTGTCCTGATATTTTTGCAGTTGTTTCTGAGCGATAGTGGAATGGTTAAAATGAGTCGAAATTTTCTTACATTTTTGTTTGACTATTTTTATGTTTTCTTGCGAATGTAAACAACTGCAAATAGCAAGTTGCATTTTGTGGGCTGTACAATCCATGTCATTGAATGCTGCTAATCGCATAGCTCTTTTCATATTGGAGCCTTCGTCTCGAGTTAGACAATGCACTTGTTCTTTTTCAATATTTCATTCAGAAAGCGTCGTGTTAAAATTTTCAGCAATTATATCACCAGTGTTACGGTCATCGAATGTCTCCCATTTCAATACAATTGATGATCTGTCAAAGTTTTCTGCTATTTCATGACAAGTCAGGCTAAGCAATGAGGCATTTGAGCTTAGATCTGACCAAATGTCAGAAGTAAACGACATGTAATCAAATTTTTCGATCAGTTCTTTAACTTTTTCAGCAACTTTGCCATATAGTTCCTTGCACACAAAATCAGTAAAAAAATTGCGCCCTCTAAAATTATATCTTGGAGCTAATTCTTGTATCAGTATGCGAAAACCAAGCCCCTCCACAAAGTTAAACGGTAAATTTTGAAGTGCAATCATTTCTCCAATGAGTTTGTCATTTTTTTTCGAATTTGAATTGTCAGTGTCCCACTTATTTTCCTTTAGAACTACTTCCTCTAACGAGAACTGTTTCTTTGCTTCTTGTAGAGGAGTGACGATTTTATCTAAAAAAATACACACATAAATTATAACTTGTGAAAACTGACGAAAAACAGATTTAAAAAAGCGCGTGGTAGAACATGAAATTGCACTGCAATTGGAAAACACTAATATAAGAAGCTAATTTGGCTATTTTGTTTTTTGAATCATTAGTTAATTTTTACGGTTAGAGCTAGCCATACAAATAAATGTAAACAATGCCACAAGAACAGCACCAGGTAAGGTTACTTAACATTTTTTATGATAAAACTTACCTGTGTCAGCTTTTATTTTCTGCAATTGTTTTGTTTTATTCGAGGTTTCAAAGAAACTAAACTCTTCTGGGTGCATCGACTTTAGATGATTTTTCAAAAACGAGGTGGTACGGCCCTTGCGAGAGAAGGTTTTATTGCATATTTTACAATGAGCCTTATCCTGGTCATGTGCATCTAGTTTAAAATAAGTCCAAATCTCACTTTGTGTCGGTGGTGACATTGTGAATTCACTTGTCCAATAAACTATTAACTGCAGAAAACTCGCTTAACACACAATACTCACTCACAACAACACTCAAAAACTGAAATGTTCATACGATAAGCGCAACTAAACACGTTGTGATTGATTTACGAGAAACAAATGATAAATAATAACAAACACGTCGGATCTTGTCACCGAAATCTTCGCTCCTATTGATCAATCAGCACGTGTTCACCGCACACGCCACTCGCCGACCCCACCAAATTTCTTTCTTGTCGCGAACTGCGGTACATCTGCATCCGCATGAACATCCGCATTGATTATTGCGGATGCGGATGCAGATGTCCAAATCCATGCGGAAGCTCCGCAATTGCGGATGCGGATGCGAATATCCACAACATCCTTACTAATTATTATACTCATTGTATTGATTTTTAATGCATTTCAAGGACAAATTTGTTCAAATTATGTTAGGATTCTATTCCAACACGTTGTCGATAGTCTTTATGTAATGTCTAATTTTCGGGTGATAGAGACGTTGGGACGCTTCGCGATCCATGGGATACAGAGCATTCACCCCAACACCACATATTTTCAAATATCATGTTCAAACATTATGAAACATTTTAATTGGATTCCCAATTAATTATTTTCGTAACGGTAGTAAAAACATTGTTTTGAAAGAAAAAAAACGGTATCACTAATTAAATCAATTCAAAGTTTTCAAACAAGCTTTGCTGAAACTTTTATTTTCTTATGTATCATTTAAAATATTCATTAAATAAAATACTCCAATAAACTTCAAAGCGAAGTCAATTTGCGTTCAGGAATGTTTTAAGCGATAATTAAATTATTTTGATCGCAATTCTAGCATAAAGAAAGCCAATTACAAAACTTTTATAAGCGTATAAACCTTCATTTAATAGGTGAAAAACATCTTGTAAAAACAGTTTTTTTATTATTGATTTAATATTATTTTCTTCACTAACCTCGTGAATAACTAACCTTTCTTGACTAACCTACTGAAAGTCTTATTTTAATTTGTAAAACATGCTTAAGTAATACGTTTTTGTTTAACAAGACTAAATCAAATTAACGGATGTTAATCGGAATAATTTTCATTCCAAGGAGAGTTTACGAGTAGTGTACATTTCCAATTTGCTTTTTTAATAAATTGTTGTATAGAAAATTTTAGAATAAAACTATTTTTGTTTGTGTTACAAGATTATCATTCTACATAAATTTAGTACATGAATTGTTGACGATTTTTATAAGGCAAAAAAATATATACATCTTCCTGCAGTATATATTTTTTTACAAGATGTTTTTAAACTAGTAATAACATGGTATTTATGGAAACTAGTAATACCATGTTATTACTAGTTTCCATCATCTTTCTTTCCAAGCTCAATTTTCTTCTACTCGCCATTGATATCACTCTTTAATGTTTGTAATCGTTTTTTTTTATTTTGTTGTTTGTGTTTTTGCTTTCATTATCCTGCTATTGAATTATTTTTTTCCTCTATATCAAGCGTGATAAGAAGCAAGCTATGAAAAATGTAGTACGAATATGGTGTTGAATATAAATTAATATGTGGTATTGCTTTATTATACGCCGAAAGAAGAGCATGTATTAAAGTGAACGATACCTTGATGGAGTATGTAATATTTCTAAAGGGGTAAATCTAGGATATGTTGTCACTTTGAATGTACTCGTATAATATTTACTAAGATCTATTAAACGAAAACTTCGTTGTAAAAACAATCTAGTGAGCTCATTGCCAGGGAACAATCCCCTCCAACCAACCAGATGAAAGTAATTAAAGGAACTTATGTTACATGGTCGCAAAACATATTCAAATGATTATTCACCTTTTCAAAATGTATGAAGAATACATAGTTAAAGTAAAAGTAATATATCACGAAACAAAGGAAAAGGAAGGGATGGTGGGGAGGTAAGAAAAATCAGTAATGAAACGCTTTATATTACTGACTTGAAATTAAGAGTTTTCAGTCGCTTCTTAACCGGTTCACTGCCAGAGACGAGATATGCCGCCCCATACAAATGTGCGCACCACGCCAGTGACGAGATATCTCGTCAATGCTTTGATGCCTAATTACTGCGTCACAACTAAATATTAATGTCAAATTTATAAACCAGCTCACGCACTGACATCTATCCAAATTAAAAGCAAACGTTTTATATTGTTTCAAATTATCTTTGAACCACTTATCGACATATTTCTTCGACAGCTGTAGACGTTACTATTCAGGTATGTCCCTTTTTGAAGTTGTAAGTTGGTTCTTTTTTCAAGTTTATTATTGGTAATTTTACGTAATTCTTTTTACCTCGCTGGGAAATTATACTATTGTTATTTTTTTAGTTCTTTAGCGTTATTTTTTTAATGCTTTTACATTATTTTTGGAGTGCTTTTGCGTTATTTTTTTCATTATTTTATATCGAAATCGGACTATTTTATGTACAATAGTGAACAAAAACTAGGTACTCGCACATATTTCTTCTCTGTTTCTTGCTGTATAGTGAAATATTTTTTGCATGCTGGATATTGAGTTTTAAGAAAAATAATGGAAATTGATCGAGTTATTTTTTGCAAGTTATGTTCGGCCTGACGGGATACACCATATTTTTTTACGGCAGAGAAAAGGTTTGAGTATACCAAACATGAAGCGAGTTTAACATTGGCTTGTAACTGGTTCCTATGTCTCGCTGCATGGACAGTAAAGGACGACATAAAAAAAAGAGCGATGTACTGCGAAAGCCAATAAAAAATCTCTGTTTGATGAGTAATGTGAATAGCAAAGATAAAGGTCAGGATGTGAGAAACCGAGGGCATCAATTTGTTCATAAGTATAAACTCCAGAGGTGTTAGAGGCAATGCTCGAATCTAGGAGGTTTTGAGATTATTTGTAAAAGAACTACAGAGGTCAACGTGTGGTATAAAAATGTCAAACGGGAATGTATGCGTACACTGATGATATGGTGGTGTTGGTGGAGAGTGAAGATAAATTGCAGAGTTTGAAAGGTAAATTAAGAGATGCAACGAGAAAGATCTGAGAATGAATGTCGCGAAATCCAAAGTCATGGTGATAGAATAGTGTGAAAGGAAATAAAAATGTGATATATGGGGGAAAAAATAAAGATTTAAGTAAATGAGGAATTCTACTATTTGGATATTATTTTTTTAGATAGTGGAAGAGTTAATAGGGATAAATTAAATGTAGCAATAGGAAACAATGTCAATGGTGCACTCAAACGTATACAACTAAACCGGACAGTATCAAAGCCTTCTAAGATGATAGTCCACATCAGTATTTTGGCGCCTACTTAGATGAATGAGATTGAAACGTGGACGGGAAAAATTCTGATAGAATTCGAATAAATGCGAAGAACAAGGCGTAACAATGAAGGGCATAAAATGGGAAAAAAGGTATAAAAGTTGAATGTGAATTTAAGGCTAATGTGTTGAAGAAGATAAATGAGAGCAATCTAAGACGGTTTGGGCAAGTGGAATGAATGGAAAAAAGGCTTAAAAAATAAAAATACAATAAAAATCGGAGTAAAATACTGTGATAAAAATGAAGACCAAGGAAAGCATTGTTGGATTAGGTGAATTATATTTTGAAAGAAGGAAACGTAAGAAGCCAGAAATCGTAGTTGTATGTATGAGAAGGTATATGGATGTGGAAGAGGCTAAGAATATTTGTCGAGATAGGAAAGTCTGACGCTGTGTCTTATCTGCCTACCCGATAAGGAGATGGCTCGATGATATGGATGTATATATAACTTTAGACCTATTTACCATATTTCTGGTTTATTGGGAAAAATTGAAACATAACAGTATGCCCGTAAAAATGGAAATAATCAATCTTTGACTCAAAAGTTTTTAAAGTAATTAAATGGTTGGTTCGAATATATTGCCACTTTGAAATACGCCCACTACATTTACAATGTAAAATAAGCTATTAATATAAATAAAAGTAAAAAATACAAATAAATTCTCCACGAGTATAAATATATTCCTCATAAAATCTGTGGTTTCATCGAATATAATAAAATACAAAGCATGAATTTCTTGTTCTGTAATATGATGTCCCTCTTTATGCCATCCATTGTAGTAAGGGACGTGACGTTATGTGTCGCCCAAGCCCAAAGCACGGGTAGCCTCTGGGCTGACCCGGGGCCATGAGGCGGGATGGCCCGAGGCGTGCTTAGCATTGAAACTGCCCCAATTCTTGCCCCTCACATATTTCGATCGCTCTTTTGCTGTACTTAAGTAAATGTAATTTCATTTAACCTATACAGAAGTCACATTTAAAGCGGTTGTCGATTGTGTTTCTTTTCTTCAAGGAATATATGTTGGTAAGTAACTGATAAAAATACCATTTCTCTGGTAAATATAAGAGTATATTAATCGAAATGGTATTTTAGACTATCTACCATTCAAAATTATTGTATTACGCTTTGATTGAAATTTCTGGGAATTGACCGTGCCGACTCGTATCCGGACCCTGTGGCTCTCATATATATTGTCCCTTCAACATATGTTGCCGAGGTCCATACACCAGTACGTTACCGCCCTATCTCATTTTATTGTATAACGTTCATTCTAATTACGAGTACTTTTTCTATTATATTATTTAAAATTCCGTTCTGAAATTATTAACGAGGACTCTTTCTATTATATTATTTAAAATGTCGTTTGAAATGTTAATTTTAGTGCTTAACTTTTAACTATTAACACACATGGTGGTTCTAAGAACAAAAGTCCCGAAATCCTCGGGAACAAACTCGAGCCGCATCATGGACGCCAAGTCACGTGCCACCCCCATGAGGAAGAATTCCGCCCTCTCCTGTCCTGGTGTAGCTGCAAACACCAGCACCAGCAACTCCAGTGCGTGGATCACTCCACGCAATGGAGCTAAACAATCAACTCCAGTCCCGGCTCAACCGCTACCGAACCAAAACCGATTCGAGGCACTTCCGGAGGTCGGAGACGCCCCTGGAACACCTGGCTTCCGAGCGCCAGTAAAGAGGATTACCTCGAAGATCCCACCGGTAATTATTACCTAAGGGGACAAAACACATGGCCAGATAATAAATCTGGCCAAATCTTTTACAAAGGCGGGCATCACGCTCTCCTACAGAGGCAGAGACCGTGCAGCTGTCAACTGCTCAACGCTGGAGGACCACAAAACTCTCGTGGCTGGCCTGAGAGAGACCCAGGCACCCTTCCACACGTTCACCGCGGAGGTGGAGCGCAGCAAGCGATCCGTCATCAGGGGCCTCCCAGAGCTCCCGGTAGAGGACATCGCGGCTGATCTGGCCGCCCAAGGGTACAAGCCTCTCCGAGTTTTCAGGATGAAGACCAAGGGTGCCCCGCTCTATACGGTACTCTTCCCAAATGCCACAAACATTGAGGCTCTTCGGACGGAAGTGACAGTGATTAACTACTGTCGCGTCCGCCTGGAGAAATACAAGAACGGTGGCAGGGTAGGCACCCAGTGCTACCGCTGTCAAAACTTTGGTCACGCATCGGCGAACTGTAACCACACAGTCCGATGCGTGAAGTGCCTGATGGCGCATGCCACTACCGACTGCCCCAAGAAAGAGCGGGACACCCCTGCGGCCTGCTGTAACTGCGAGGGTGCTCATCCGGCCAACTATGGTGGTTGCCCTCGCCGCCAACAATACATATCCAGCCTACATAAGAGACGCAGCGTACCGGCTCCCCGGATGGACCATCACTCGTGGAGCCAGGTAGCCAGCGGTACTCAAGCCTCACCACCTCACCTACCAGCCTCTCCTATAGCCCCCCTTTCTACTCAAACACTCCACCCTCCTCGTGCTCAGCCCCTGCCCCCGCCCCCGATTAACACGTTCACAAACGGAGAGAGCGAGTTACTCGCCATCATGCGCCTTGTCATCGGAGCCCGGAGCAGGCTCGCTTCTTGCACCACTAAGCTCGAGAAGACTATGATCTACCTCGAGATCATTGAGCAGCTCGTAGGATAAGCGTGATGACGAGTTTCTCTGGAATGAAAGTGCTCTGCTGGAATGCTTACAGCATGCAGCAGAAGATCGAGGAGCTGATGCTGTTGGTGAACAATTCAGGTATAGATATTGTGCTTATAACGGAAACTTGGTTAAAACCTGTATCTCGTGTGAGAGGCACCGGTGGCTTCACCATCTATAGATCGGATCGCGTTTCCGGTAGAGGTGGAGGCACCGCGATCCTCATCCGAGACACTATCCATCATACCCAACTCTTCACGCCCGCCCTGACAAACTTGGAGGCTACTGCCATCAGCCTCAAGGTTGACAGGGAGACAGTCACAATTGTGGCAGCATATTGTACCGGCTATCGTTCACTTCTGGAAAAGGACATCGAGGCAGTGCTGGCCTTGGGGCCCAAGGTCATCATGGCCGGGGACTTCAATGCCAAGCACCGTTACTGGAACTGCTTGAGAGCTAACCCGAACGGAACGACGCTGTACAATTATATGGAAAACCACAACTGTCAAATACTCTATCCAAATCAACATACCTGTTTCACCAACCCCCGTAGCCCTTCTACACTGGACATTGCCGTAGTCAAAAACTACCCTAACATCTCTGGCTTGACTGCTCTAGAAGCTCTCTCGTCAGACCACCTCCCAGTCTACTTCACATTGGGAGTGAGGCCGATTGCTAGCCTCAGGGAGCAGTACGACTACGTCAATGCTGACTGGAAGGGTTACAAAGCCTACCTCCACAACCAGCTCTGCCTATCACCAGAAACTCTGGTGAGCCCACAGGACATTGATACCGCGATAGATACCATCTCCACCTTCATCCATAATGCCCGTGATGAAAATGTTCCCCTCAAAATTGTCACTCTATACAAAATAACTCTTACTCCTCATATCAAACTCCTTATATCTCTAAAAAACAAACAAAGACAGACCTACAGACGTACACTAGACAAACGTGACAAAACACTTCTAAACGTCCTCCAAGATGAAATCAAAAAAGAAATCCGCCTACTTAAAAACCAGCTATGGCAGAGAAAATTGGCAGCTCTAGAACCGGGTAACGATACTCTCTGGCGAGTCGTCAAGGGTATCAAGTGCTCGTCTCAAAGCATACCACCTCTGCGCACAGCCTCAGGGTTGGCTGTTTCTGGCAGTGACAAGGCTAATGCCTTGGCGGACGCTTATGAGAATACGTACTCAATCACTTCCGACCTTGGAAATGTTGATGTCAATAAAGCTGTCGAGGACACTCTCACCAGCTTTGCTTACTCCCCGACCAACCAAAACGAGGTGCAACTTTGCACCCCGTCCGAAATTGGTTGTATCCTTGACAGACTTAAAACACGAAAAGCACCCGGTCCCGACAATATACACAATAGCCTTCTTAAACAGTTACCACTCAAAGCGAGGATTTTTCTTACTAAAATAATAAATGCCTCACTCCTTAATGGCTATTTTCCGAGTATTTGGAAAGTAGCCAACATTGTTCCTATCCACAAGCCAAATAAACCTACCGAAAATCCAACTAGCTACAGGCCCATCAGCCTTCTCCCAGGTCTTGGCAAGATCCTTGAGAGAGTGGTTGCCTCAAGGCTAGTGTTCCATCACGAATCCAATAATACATTCCCTCATGAGCAATTTGGATTTAGAACAAGACACAACACGGTCCAGCAACTTACCCGTGTCGTGGAAGACGTGTCGATGGGCTTCAATAGGAACAGAAGTACTGGCATGGTACTGCTGGACCTTGAGAAGGCTTTTGATACTGTCTGGCATGATGGCCTTCTTCACAAACTTCTCCTCACTGGCACTCCACTCTATCTCGTGAAACTACTTCAATCCTACCTTTCCAATAGAAGTTTAACAGTCACCACTCATCATTCTACGTCATCCGCCAGGCCCATCCCTATGGGTGTCCCCCAAGGCAGTATACTTGGACCATGTCTATTTAACATTTACACACACGACATTCCTACTCCCCCAAACTGTAAACTCGCACTCTTTGCTGACGATGCGGCATGCTACGCATCGTCACTCAAGGTGGATCGAGCTGGTCGCCGTCTTCAGATTGCTCTTGAGATCCTTGAGAAATACTACCAGGACTGGAGGCTCAAAATCAATGACGCCAAAACTGAGGCCATCATGTTCTCCCGAAAAATCAAGGAAAGAGTGCCGTCGATGCCCTTATTCATCGGTGGTTGCCTGGTTGAGTGGCAGGAAGTGGTTAAATACCTCGGCCTGCACCTTGACCGGCGATTGACGTGGAAAACCCATTTGAATACCATCAGACAGAAGGGTCACAAGGGCATAGGGGCTATCAGTTCGATATTTCATCGACGCAGCTTCCTTTCACCCAAAAATAAGCTCCTCCTCTATAAAACCCTTATTCGTCCTATCTTGACCTATGCTGCACCCGTTTGGGGTAGTGTGAGCAACACGGATCACCTGAAACTTCAGAGAGTGCAGAACAAGGCATTCAAGATATCTTTTAACACCCATCCCAGAACAAATCTTACCCGACTTCACGCTGAACAGCGAGAAGAAACCCTACAACACCACATCCTCGCTTGGACCGTGAAGTTCTATAAAAACCAACAAAATCACAGAAATCCCTTAGTCGCTGCCCTGGGGGCTTACGAGAGTAAATCCGACCTACCCTTCCGTTATAAGCACAAGCTCCCGAAGCATTATCTGTTGCCTGACTAGTCCACCTACAGTATTAGCTGGGACGACCAAGGTCTGAGTGAATGTGATGGAATACAAGTAGCCTGAACGAGTGGACTTGTTTTTGCTGAATAATTAGTGTAAGAATTGTTATCTAGTTATAAGTAGTATGTAGGTGTTAATTATTTCTAAGATCTCATATATTAAGATTGAATAAATAAAATAAAATGATATGTAGGAAAATAAGATTAAATAAGTTCATAAATTATAACATATAATTAAGATTAGTTAAGTAATAAATTTGTACATAGGTATAGCCTCGACAAATGTTTGTATAATAATTTACTTGTTTAATAAAAAAAATAAAAAAAAATGATTGTATAAAGTGAAATCTGACGGGTGTTTTACCGTGTGTCAATCTATTATGATAGACAAACGTATGTTTAAGAAACCTGAAATTAAAACCAAACTGATATTCTTTTAAAAAAATGTTAGGTACCAACGGAAATCGAGCCCACATATTTTGGGTAAGACACGTTTTTAATCAAGTAAGCCACGAAGGTCGTGTCGTATTCAATTAACTGAAACAAAAATGTATACGTGTTTAAAACTATATGTATTGAACGTTAATCTATTGTTGAACCGAAAAAAATGAAATTATCTCTTAAAGATGTATTTCAAAACTTATGCAATTGTTGATCATAATTACGAATTTTGCTTAATGAAAAACAATTTTGAGTTTTTGTAATTTTATTATGAAAAAAATGTTTTTCAAATGTCATTTCTTGCAGTACATTTTTGATCTGTATTATCAATAAATCTTATTATGGTTATTGATATCCCCTCTAAGGTATTTAAAAGACGTCAATTTCTCAATCATTTCATTGTATATTACTAGCTTGCATCTTATTCGTATGTATTCTTTAGATATTGTAAGAGACTGTCTTTTAAATTTAAATGATTTTATTATATTTAAATGGTGTAATTAAAATTTTTTGAAGCAATCTTTGCAAGTCATTTTCAGCTTAAGTCATAAGTGGCATCGTCAGTATACATATTTTCTTCGATTTTCAAAGATTTTTTTACGAGCATCTGATTTTTTAAAAAGTATCGTTTATTTTTCATCAAATATGTGTAAGTAAGGAAAATTTCGGTTTCAAAACCGATTGGTGGCCTCTTCAGGAATTTTCTTTGAGCATCCCTGAAGAAGAAGCTAATCTAACTAAAAACAACCTTCGTGGCCTAGATGGTGAGACGCTCGACTTCCACCCGGGGACTTTGGGTTTGAATCCTGATGGGGCCTGAAAATATAAAAAAATAAAAAATGGTCTCAGTCTGGCAACAAAGCTTGCACAATAGTATGACCAACATCTCTAATGACGAGCTGTTAGTTCCGTACGTACTTCAGAGACTCTGAATTCAATAAATTGAATACTGGGGCTGGAGACCATGTTTTTATTCGCTTACGTGCTTCATTATGGTCAAACCACCAATTCAAATATGTTAAAAAACGAGTATACTCCTACGAATAAAAATTGAACGAAATCGGATTTTTTTTTGTTTTATTACAAATGACAAAACAGCGACCAAAATGTAACCTTTATTATTTATAAAAATATTTGATATCCATTAAATCTGAAATATTTAAATCCTTTTGTTACTTACAATACATATTTTCGGCTTCTCAATATAAAATATACTGTATAAAAATAAACAAGACAAATAACCGTTTTTAACATATAAAACCTTAGGATAACGTATAAATAAGTAATTACAATCGACTTTCGTGAAATCTATTATACTACTTAACAGAAACTCCTCTTATGGCGCCTGCTTAGAAGCAAAAACGAGTCAGAAAGAAAAGACTGAGTAAATTACTGACGTCTAATATTTTCCTACGATTTAGTTAAAGAGTCTATCGGGACTATACTGGTAAACATATAAATAAAGAAAGAGTCCAGTCCGATGTGAAATACAGTTAGAGTGGAGAAGGGAGGGCCACTTGAATGGAAGATTTCCTGATTTTTCCAAAGCTAAAGGGATTATTGCTATTCTAACGTGATTACGAATGATGTGAAGTCGATCTTTATTTTAAGATCTCTGTTTATTTAAGACGATTGTGAAAATAGAAAAGCAATAAAAGATGTTATTTTTCCCAAATACAATACCTCAAGGTTCAATACTAATACTTGTTAAAATTTTGAAATTATTTTATTTATAGTATTTTTTATTTTATCTTTATATATTTAGTTGCAATAATAATATTTCGTATAAATACATATTTTTTTCTATTTACAGTGTACATTGGAATTATAGTTCAACCGGTTTTGATACAACTTTTATCTTCAAAGGACAATCATATGCTGAATTATTATATATTAGTGTGCTTTGAAGATGATACGTATATCGAAAGTTTATATAGAGCCGTTTGGAAAGCAGACCCACTATTACTGACAGATTAAAAATATTATAAAACAACAAGTTGAGTGTATGGATAGGAAAGTGATGACTGTGTCCACTAGATAACGAACTTTCCCGCATCTGCAAATGTTAAGAAAAATGGTAAGAAAACTGCAGAAAATGTATTAAGGGAAGACGAACTACAACGAAAGCTTTTTAGAACTTTTAATATGTAGTAGTAACACATTCAGCTTTAAATGGAGTGTAGTATACTTTGTAGTGTTCATGTACAATTATGCAAGGTTTGTCCTTAAGTGCTTTGCTGGTATGTCTCTAACACTTTGTAGTGTTCATGTACAATTATGCAAGGTTTGTCCTTAAGTGCTTTGCTGGTATGTCTCTAACACTTTGTAGTGTTCATGTACAATTATGCAAGGTTTGTCCTTAAGTGCTTTGCTGGTATGTCTCTAACACTTTGTAGTGTTCATGTACAATTATGCAAGGTTTGTTCTTAAGTGCTTTGCTGGTATGTCTCTAACACTTTGTAGTGTTCATGTACAATTATGCAAGGTTTGTCCTTAAGTGCTTTGCTGGTATGTCTCTAACACTTTGTAGTGTTCATGTACAATTATGCAAGGTTTGTCCTTAAGTGCTTTGCTGGTATGTCTCTAACACTTTGTAGTGTTCATGTACAATTATGCAAGGTTTGTCCTTAAGTGCTTTGCTGGTATGTCTCTAACACTTTGTAGTGTTCATGTACAATTATGCAAGGTTTGTCCTTAAGTGCTTTGCTGGTATGTCTCTAACACTTTGTAGTGTTCATGTACAATTATGCAAGGTTTGTCCTTAAGTGCTTTGCTGGTATGTCTCTAACACTTTGTAGTGTTCATGTACAATTATGCAAGGTTTGTCCTTAAGTGCTTTGCTGGTATGTCTCTAACACTTTGTAGTGTTCATGTACAATTATGCAAGGTTTGTCCTTAAGTGCTTTGCTGGTATGTCTCTAACACTTTGTAGTGTTCATGTACAATTATGCAAGGTTTGTCCTTAAGTGCTTTGCTGGTATGTCTCTAACACTTTGTAGTGTTCATGTACAATTATGCAAGGTTTGTCCTTAAGTGCTTTGCTGGTATGTCTCTAACACTTTGTAGTGTTCATGTACAATTATGCAAGGTTTGTTCTTAAGTGCTTTGCTGGTATGTCTCTAACACTTTGTAGTGTTCATGTACAATTATGCAAGGTTTGTCCTTAAGTGCTTTGCTGGTATGTCTCTAACACTTTGTAGTGTTCATGTACAATTATGCAAGGTTTGTCCTTAAGTGCTTTGCTGGTATGTCTCTAACACTTTGTAGTGTTCATGTACAATTATGCAAGGTTTGTCCTTAAGTGCTTTGCTGGTATGTCTCTAACACTTTGTAGTGTTCATGTACAATTATGCAAGGTTTGTCCTTAAGTGCTTTGCTGGTATGTCTCTAACACTTTGTAGTGTTCATGTACAATTATGCAAGGTTTGTCCTTAAGTGCTTTGCTGGTATGTCTCTAACACTTTGTAGTGTTCATGTACAATTATGCAAGGTTTGTCCTTAAGTGCTTTGCTGGTATGTCTCTAACACTTTGTAGTGTTCATGTACAATTATGCAAGGTTTGTCCTTAAGTGCTTTGCTGGTATGTCTCTAACACTTTGTAGTGTTCATGTACAATTATGCAAGGTTTGTCCTTAAGTGCTTTGCTGGTATGTCTCTAACACTTTGTAGTGTTCATGTACAATTATGCAAGGTTTGTCCTTAAGTGCTTTGCTGGTATGTCTCTAACACTTTGTAGTGTTCATGTACAATTATGCAAGGTTTGTCCTTAAGTGCTTTGCTGGTATGTCTCTAACACTTTGTAGTGTTCATGTACAATTATGCAAGGTTTGTCCTTAAGTGCTTTGCTGGTATGTCTCTAACACTTTGTAGTGTTCATGTACAATTATGCAAGGTTTGTCCTTAAGTGCTTTGCTGGTATGTCTCTAACACTTTGTAGTGTTCATGTACAATTATGCAAGGTTTGTCCTTAAGTGCTTTGCTGGTATGTCTCTAACACTTTGTAGTGTTCATGTACAATTATGCAAGGTTTGTCCTTAAGTGCTTTGCTGGTATGTCTCTAACACTTTGTAGTGTTCATGTACAACTATGCAAGGTTTGTCCTTAAGTGCTTTGCTGGTATGTCTCTAACACTTTGTAGTGTTCATGTACAATTATGCAAGGTTTGTCCTTAAGTGCTTTGCTGGTATGTCTCTAACACTTTGAGACAGACATTGTTTATACTAAAACTAGACTGACATCCTTTTTAATGAAATTGGACATAAACGGGTAATAAAACCGGCACAAATTTTAAGTGGATCCACAGGTTCCTCAAGTGGGCTATAGATTCCAGGGATATATTCATGTACTTGAAGATCGATTCAATTAAAATATAATTTAAAAAAAATTAACGGTCACAAAAAATATATACTATTAGTTCAATAAATCACACGTGTTGATAATATGATGGCCGCAATAGCAAATAAACACTTTAAATGACGAACAATACACTGAAATCGACTAAAACCAATCAAGAAATACACTTAAAATACTCGTATTATAGAATACTGAGCACAAATTCAGAAATACTCAAATATTTAATAAATCATAATTTACTTTAAAAATCAAACAGAGAAGAATCAATCACATGTCGTAACTCAGTAGCGCCTAAATGTATTGTATTTGGTAATTCCAATACACTCGAAGTGGAAAAATCTGTGTTTATTTCAATAATGGTTTTGAACATCAAATTTCACATTGAATATTTGAGTATTCCCGAATTTCTGTAAGACTACGATAAACGTTTATCTTATCCAAAAATATTATTTTCTTCTTTTATTTAGAGATGTTATAATATAAATTGAATAAAAATGAACATGTTACAAAATAAATATAAAAAAGCAATTTTTTTAAATAGGGATTAATTTTCTTTTAAAAAGTGATAAAATTTATTCATTTAGTATAAACGCTTCTTTTTGATGATATAAAAATTGAAGTTAAAGCGAATAAAAAAAAATATATAACTAATATTTGACAAGTATTTTATTTAAACAAACACCATTCATAATCTACCTTGGCGACTTTTTAATTGATTTCTTATTAAAATTACTTCAAACTATATGTTGACATTTATATTGCAAAGTAAAATATATTTATCTCAAGTTTGAAGAACTTTTGTTATGATGCTAATCAACGAAATTTTGTAAAAATCTTTAAAAAAATTGAAGATGCAAACAATGAAAAGTCTATGATTGAGTTTTTGTGTTTAAATTTGGATCAATAAATATAACAAGGTTTCGATTTGTCCTGATACTTACCCTTAGTGAAGTTTTCTTCATTCAATCAAATTGAATCAACAAAAATATTTCTGTTCGATTTAAGTCATTATAAAAGGAAAAGGTAGTAAGTAGGTAGGAAGGTAAGCTTGTCAAATATCACTCATCGTCTTTGTAAATAACTTATTTAAAAAAAATTATGATATTCAAAATATCAGGAGAGAATGCTCTCCAAACGGCGCTGTATAAATTTTCCTTTTATTTTTATACAATTCTACTTTTTCTCAGTTGTGCTAGGGAGGATGATTTGTTATCGAAGACAGTAAATTGAGTAAGAATTATAATGAGAAGAAGTATGAGAATACGGCAACAATAGTCTTCCAGTAGATTTAGTTTCTATCATTAGCATTGCTGGATGGTTATCAAATATACGAGTATAATGAAAAAATGGTAAAGAATTAGCAAAGCTTTGTGGAAATTATTTAATAGTTTTTATGTAAAGACGAAATCAAAGAAACGTTTTCGATACCAAAAGAAGGCTCATAACAAAAGAAGCTCATAATAAAAATTAATACACAAAATACGAGTATGTTACTTTTAATGTTATTTAAAAAAAATCTTCCAAAAATGGTGTAAATATTGATGACTAAAAAATATATTTTGTTGCTAAATGTGTTGTTTTTGTATCCATTTTTAATTTTAATCACATGAGTTCAAAACTTGATATAATTATCACTTTTGAGATGCTCGTTAAGTTTTATTATTACGTATTTTTGTGTATGGGAAGGAAACTTAGTTTTGATGACCTTCTTTTTCAGATGCCCATTGAACTCATGCAGAACTTTAGCCTCCCGGATGAATGTTCTCTAAGCTAATCGTTCACTTGCTGTCTCTTTCCAGTTTTCCTCCATTCTCCCCCTTCTCAAGATCTTGCTTCACGTTATATAAAAGCCTCGGTCTAGGTCTGCCAAATTGTATTCTTTCCTACTATTAGGTGTGCAATTTGACTTTTGACGATAACGGCGTATGTGAACAAGCCATGCCAGCTTTGGGAATCTTATATACTTGTATGTAATGAAAAGTAGTCTAGTTTATTTTTGAGATTCTTTGTTAGATCTCTAGGTTTCCTGCTCCTGCAGTTTATTTTGAGTCAAGTATTTCCTTAGTATTTAGTTTTTAAAACTCAGTGACTTTTGTTATTCTTCGTGTGTCAAAAACGATAGAGTAATTTAATCAAATTGTATTTAATTATTTCTAAGCGTTGTTCTCCTAGCAATAGTTTTACAGTTAAGAAATTTGTATAGTGATGTTTCGGCTCTTCATTGGATCATTGTTTGAATGTACTCACCTGGTTTTTTCTGTAACAGAGTGCACATAGATATGTGCATTTTGAACCTCTTTCCTCACACCCGTTTTACCATAGCGGGATTGAAGGATTCCCTTTTAAGGAAGTTTAACTTCGAGCAGTGTGTATCATATATAGTATATGGTTTAATCTCTGTAAATATCTAACTTGAAGGTGGAGTATATGATATTAAAACCACTCAAGTTATTGTTTATCATTAGCAGGTAATCTCCGAACCCAAATATATTTTGTTTTGTATCTAACAATCTAACTGAGAGTCCACGTGTTGATTGTTTTGTAGCCCATTTAGTCTTTCCATTTAGTCTTCCCAAGAGTGGGGTTAAAAAAGCTGATGACAAAAGATCACCGTGTTAAAGCCCATCTTGTGATTTTTATTGACCTAGTCGATGAACATCTCAAAGACGAAAATATGTTCGTGTAATATTCATCGATATTTACAGCCACTTCTAAGGCTTGGACATAGGCTTGAGTAATTTTGATCAACTTATCCAGGAAACCAAATTTTCTTTTAATGTTCCATAAAATTTCTTTGCGTATACTACCTAAGATCTATTTGAAGTCAACAATGTGCCAAAAATATCCAACGAATAATCTCAACGTTTTACCAGAAATTGAAAAAATGTTGGAATTATCCGTAGTAATTCACTTTTTTTTAAGCCACATTGATTTTATCTAATGGTGCCTTCTGTAAGTGAAGTGAAAATTTTAAGAAGTATAGAAGATTGCTTTCAACATGCGACTTAAAAAACTCTCCGCAATTCAGTCTATATAAACAAGAAAGGAGGGATGTAAAAAATGTATGTTGTGATTAAGTATTGCGAACCGAGTTTATAGAGTTTGACATTCATAGAAGATTAAGACTCTCCTATCTCTACCTGCAACGAATCCTCCTATTCTTCATTCGAGTACAAACTAAAGAAAATTGAAAAGCACTGAAAAACTGATCGACTGCAGTATCTGACCAGATAAATGAAAATCGCTCATTCATTGTGTAGAAGTAAACGTTAATACCTTATCTCCTTTAATAGGAAACCGCTGAATAGGGTTCAGAAGAACAGAGGATACGGTAAAGAGGAGAAAAGTTATCTATCAAATGAATTATTACTCAGACCAATATAGATAATGCAATACATTGTAATAAGATGCAAGATGGAAAGGAGAAGAAAACTCCATAAATAATTATGCACTACGAGTATATGACCCATAATTCTCCACTAATGTGTTTTCGACTTTACCAATTAATGCTATTATGGTTTTATACTTAAAACACATAAAAAAATATTAACAAAGTTCCTTACTCGCCTATTTTTTAGATATATAATTAATTTTGAGAAAATTTATTCTACTGATATTGCATATTTTTTCCTGTATACGTAATTATTGTCTTTCACTTTTCATGCAACCCGTACATGAATTTTACACAAAATATGCATGAAAATAAAGATTTATAAAATTTTGAAACGTTTCGGATTTTACCTTGTGGAACTCCAGAATAATACTTAAAAAACTATACCTGGTTAAAATTCGATTATGCTTCATACTTTCAACAAAATCGTGAACAAAAAAACGAAAGCATAATTTGTGTTTCCAGCCTTTTGCTTAAAATGTTTTTTTTCATATAATAAATATTATTATACTGTCTTAATCATTTTTCTTTTATTTGATCATAAATTTATGAAATATGTCAATTACAAAAAAGAACCCTTATTCTAAGTGAAAGATTGAAAAGTTATCTTTGTCATTGCTTTAATTTATATTTAGCCTTTGTGAGCCATTTCTGATCTCTCACACCCAATAACGGTATAGCCTTTCTTATCAGACAGGCATATTACTTGGTCAAAGACAACTCTCAATCAAATATAATATTCAATACCCTTTATGAACTTTTGACCGCAAATAATAATAAATTAGAAGTGTTTATTTTATCCAGGTCCATAACCCGGCAAAATATAACCTCCATAACAAGTCAGAAAAACTATTTGCTTAGGATTTACTTTGATTATTCTGTTTTAATTCAAATGTGTTTAATTTAAACACTGTCTCATTTGAACCATAGTTATCTTAAAATTATGTTTCGAAAATTGTGTGATCTTAATAATAATATAATGTAAGTGTAAGAAAGCGAACACAACAGATTTTTGATCTTTGAAATTTTAATTTGTTTCTTTCTTACTTTCAGAAGTACACAATAATCCAATTAAGTCGTAGTTTGTTTGCTTATATCTGTATACACAAATTTAACGATTAATTATTTTCCGAAATCAATAAAAAATAATTTAATCAAATGTTCGCATTTTAATCTCTGTAATAATAATCTCTGTAATCTTTTAATCTCAAAGATCCAATTCAACATCATCTAAAGAACAATAATTAGAATAAATGTCTTGTCACGTATTATCTGTAAATAAAACAAACAACTCCGTGACTTGGCTGGTGTTTGTCTCCCAGCCCAAGAGTTACAAGTTCGGTTCTATCCACTTTTTAAGGGTTTAGTCTAGTTTGAGGCCTCATTAACATCGTTCTAGTTAGATTTATAGAGATTATCAAGTTCACCAGGTTGCGCAGAATACAACGAAATTATAAATACAATTCAATGCAATAAACCTATTGAGAGAATGAATTTCGAAAGACTTAAATTAATTGCAAGTTGGAAAGAGATTAGTTGCCAATATTTTTAAATAATGGAAGTATATATTCGGAAATGCTGAAGTGAACAGCAAAGGCTAGAGTTCTTATAAAATTTGAAAATTAATCAAACGTACCATTAAAGTTCACTAAGGATGAGATGATTAATTATTTAAGCACAGCTTTATGGTCTCGAAGTTGCTAAGCGTCAAGTTTTCTCCACATTTTATTACGAGTATTATTTTTGTTACAAAAACTAATTTGAAACATTGCTTTTCGTTAACTTAATTTTACAAAATGAAAAGTTCTTTGTGTTGTGATAATTAAGTTTCCTTCACATATAAAATCATTTTATATATGATAGGTTGTCATGACTTTTTTTCGTACTTCTCAGATAGTTGTCGCAAGGATACAGTTTCGTTGCTAACTTCCGGAAGGTGTTAAATGTATAATATATTCATGAAAGGCAATAATTTAATATTTGTTTTCGGCTCTTATTTATCCAAATTGCATTTTTTTTGTCTTAATGAAAATGGAACCAAATAAGTTTTTCTTTCGGAAACATTCATGAACAAAAAAATATATATGTATGATGACGATGCAGCATGTGATTGTGTGTTTAATGTTGTTTAAAAAATTCATCTTGATAATACGTCACTCAAAGGTGGTGTTCACTCTGAAAGGCCAATTACCACTGATGACGATCAAATCAAGGCTTTAATCGAGAATGAGGAGCGTTCGACGATATGAGTGATTGTAAAAATATTTAAAATATCAGATAAACCGAAAATAATTCGTATGAAAAGTTCAAATATTTTATTATTTTAAGTCAATCTAAAAATGTATTTAAATAATGATGACATTAAACGCCCACTTTAACATGGACCCATCCGTTAAAGTGCGCATATTTTATTTGATAAAAAACATAAATAAATGAGTAAAACTGTAAAGTATGTAATTTATTTTGTGCAAAATATTGTAGCTCAAAATCCCTTAATTTTATTAAGATGTAAATATATTAAAATAACAAACGATCGTTGGTGACAACGATATTGTATTAGAAATATTCTTCTGGTTTTCAATGATATTTCAAAAATATAGGAGTCTTTCGGTTATTGTTTCGCCCAACTAAGACATACAAAGGGATTGTGTAAGTTCTGAGGTAAATCTTTGTTTCATGTTTTTGAATTTCTCCAATGTTCTTTTGTATTTCGTCCTTTCCACTTATGCTGTCAATCCTTTTTGTAATTAATTATTCAGAATAAAAGGAGACAAAGATTTTTCAAACAAACTTTTTGTTTTACATTCTCTTCTGTCGTGTTCATAGATAAATCCTTAATATTGTTCATAAAACAGATATTTTTTATTTGTTTTTCAACTTTTGCCGGTTAATTTTTTACTTAATAGTATCAACCAACTCATTTCACTATTTTTTAAAATGAACATTTGAGAAATATTTTAAAACTTATAGGTTCAGTACAATTTGGATGGTGTTTAGTACAAATTGTATTTCACATGGTATATTAAAATTAAATTGTATTTTTTTTAATAAAAAAACGACAAAAATTTTAATATGATGTTTTAATGTGGAAAAAAGGTGAAATTATATATTTTTATTAAAAAATACGTGATAAAATAAGCGTGTAGTCCATATAAATACAAAATAACCTAACTTATATTTTTAACGTTGAAATACAATGAACTAAAATGTATGTATGCAAACGATTTGTTTTCCCAAATATCTTAAATGGGAAGAATGTGCAAGATTTTTTTGCATGTATGCGTCCTAATAATAACTTTTAATTCTTTATTAAATTTTCAAAAATAGAACTCGTTTTAAAATTGAATTACGAGTATCATATGTAATAAAATATTGAAAACGAGTTTATTGCCATGTAGCAATTTCGTCCAATCAGTCACTAAACCTTAAGTGAAATAATGACTTAAACACTTTTAAAAATAAGTTGAGTTCCTGTAATAAGAATATAATAAACGAGAACACATGCGCCATGGATAAAAATCTTACAGATTTTGGAGGGATTTTTATTAATTTTTAAAGGAAAATGGTTGATTTTTATCAAAATCAGTAGACCAAATGACATTTCAGTCTACATTGTTACTAACTAGTTAATTGATATATGAGGTTTGATCTGGACAATCAATTGATCCACTCAGTGGTTCAATTGATTATCCAAATCAAACCTATGGAATGGTAAGCCTGGTCCGTGATGTTTCTCTGGAAAATGTTTCTAAATAGTTTTTAATAACGCATTTTTTTTAAAGTCTCATTTTCAAATTTGTGATGGTTTTCAGAGAAATATAAACTTTACGAATTGTATCCTTAAAGTAATAAATGCTCGTAAAATGTTAAATTCGGATTTATTTTGAAACATAAGAATTTTATCAAATAGATTTTTTATTGCTGAAGCGTCTTAATAAAATGAAATACATTTGCATGTGAATGTTTTATTCCCTATGAAATCGAGGATTTTGGTACTTACACAATGCTTTACTCGTAATCTGGCAGGATGTTTCCTACGTGGAGCAAACTATTATATTTCGTTTTCAAACATTTTGAGAACTTTTTTTGAGTATTTATTTCACCTTAAAACTTTAAACGGAGCAATTTTCCATAATATTTCATAAAACGGAAACTTTTATAAACATTAAAGCGTAATATACTCGTACATATTACTTAACCTTAACACGCAATAAGCCCGCCAGATTGTATGCAATAAAAGTGTTAAATAAATAAATAAACACAGTTTTAAACAATTTATAATATGCTTAAGTGACAAAGAATACCACTTTTCCGTCATTATCACCCAGTAAGGATACTACACAACGTAGTTAGTTAGTTAAATAATAAAAAAAATCTTGATCATTTTTAGTAATTGACAAAACACAATGCCATAGAAAATTACCATAGTGATATCATAAACAATGAAGTGTAGCAAAAGGCTCATACTTTGTGAAAGTTTCCATCGTTCCCTAGAATACTCGTACAAGCATATTCAAGTAGAATAACTGAATTTGAAATCGTTTTATTATAATACTTTAAGATGTTGAATAGGAAATAACTTAATTAAGGGTTTGAAAAGTTACATAAGTTATACTGTATTATGGCGCGTGAAAATTGAGGAACCAAGAATTGCTTTTTATACTGAACTCAATTTACATCAATAATGTAAAAGATCTAGCCCCACTGTGTAGATATGTCCTAGTACTATATTTGAAGGCTACGTTATGTAAATATTTCAAAAGGTTTCCCTAAAAACGCGAAAATGAGAAGGGTAAAATATTCAAGGCACAACAATAAAAACGGGCGTATTTTGTTTCTCGCTGAGAATCATTTCTTAGTATTTAAATATTAACTCCTGCCAAGACGGATACTAAAATATTTAGCTAAATTTATAAGATTTGAATTACGATTTCAAAGATAACGAAATGTAAGGTATATAATTTTTAATACGGATTTCGAGTTATTCGTAGTATTTTTCAAGATATACTCGATAATAAAGAGTGAGTTTTATTTGTCTTTTGTTGACTTTTTCTTTATTTCCGTATTTATTTATATTTATTAACAATACTTTTATTTGAGCTACACATCACTTTACTATACTTTAAATTATTCATTTATTTAAAATAAGGCATTTATTTAACAGACGACCTCCGTAGCCTAGTTTGAAATATGCCTGTCTCCTTCGGGGGATGCGGGTTTGATACCATCTATCCATTTTATTTTAAAAGGGTGGTTTTACTGAAAATCTGGTTTCACTGAAAGCCTAGTTCTGGTTTAGTTAAAAATATTGCAGGTAACCTAGCCGCCAGGTTGTGCTGTATACAATAAAAGCACTTTGCAATAATGTGATGTAATATTATATTTTCAATGATTTTACATTGCGCTGTCTTGTGTCTAAATATTACTAAAAGGGCGCCTCCATTTCAAAACAACGTTTTTTATAATTTAAACTAAAAAATCATCTGACATGTCTCTATTTCATCAGTTTGCCTATACCCCAGTTAAAATATTATTCATGGCACTAGGCCAGCCACTTTGAAAATCCGATTGAGGAACTCGGTCTGTTCACCCGATCCATTTTAACTAGACTACTACAGACTGCTGAGACCTTGATGATCTCAGTATAGCATATCTCCCATAGGTACATCCCCAATGCATAATTTCGTTGTAAAATATGGCTCCTAAATCTCGCTGAGCTTTGAACACAACAAGACAGACATTTAAATTTTACTTGTCAGGATATTTCGAACAATGAAATTCTTCCAACAAAAATAATTTGTTAAACAACCGTACCGCTGTCTTGAAAACTGTTTGTAACATACCAAGGTCTGTTTGATGAAGCGTAATATACTCGTAAACATGATTACAATAATTAAGTCAAGAGAAAATAAATTCATTAACTATAACATTCATTGGACTGAATCTCCAAATGGAATTAAATTTTTGTAGTACAAATAATCTAGATCTGACCGTTCTGGATAACCAACTATTAAAACACTGGTGCCAGTGAAAGTATAGAAGGGTATCCTTTTAAGGTGCAATATTTCTTCTAGATACGTAAAAGTAACACATGCAATACTAAATATTTGGACGTAATATATGTTGGACGTAAAAGCAACACATGCAATACTAAATATTTTATATTAGCGCCATTTTGTGGGAATCTGTACTGTGTCGTTAGCGTTCATTTCTTGGTTTAATTTTTTTCTTTTGTCTTTCATTTAATTTTTTTAACTATTTTTCTTATTTTTCAGTGCAATTAGCGGTGAAATTGAGCTGTGTCGATTGATTTTCGTTTGAATTCAAATTATATCGTGAAATGCGTTAAAATTGACCTGTGTCGATTGATCTGCGTTTGAAGTGAAATATTTCGTTAATATTTTTGCTTTTTCTTTGTTTTTTAGTTCGTGTATTCATTTTTTAGTTCGTTCAAAGCGCAATGAACTATTATTCATACCGATTAATGATTCGAGAGAATGAAGACAACCCCATTTTGAAATGCCGTCAATTGTTTCATCGTAAATATGTATGCAAAAATCGAAACAGAACGTTCGATATTCATTCGAATCAGACCAAGCTTCGCTCTGAAGAATACGTTCATTTGCGAGATGCAGTTGTAAATGACGGTAATACAACTAACGTTGGAAGACTAACGATTTTGCCATCTTCATATACATGCAGTCCACGTCATATGCATAAGTACGCTCAAGATGTAATTGCGTATGTTCGTCACCACGGGTCTCCAGATCTATTCACTACATTCACATGCAATCCAGCTTGGGACGATATACAACAGCTCTTACTTCCTGGGCAATCGCCGGTGGATAGACATGACATCACAGCACATGTTTTCAGACAGAAGCTGAAATCGCTGATGGATTTCATGGTAAAACATGAAGTGTTTAGGTCTGCGCGCTGCTAGATGTACTCAGTGGAATGGCAAAAGAGAGAATTGCCACATGCACATATATTAATCTGGCTCTATAACAAATACACTTCAAACAAAATCGACGATGTAATATGCGCTGAAATACCCGATGCCAACGTCAATAAGGATTTGCATGAAGCTGTGACGAAAAATATGATACATGGACCTTGCGGTACACTGAATCCAAATTCACCATGCATGATAGACGGAAAATGCTCTAAGCGATATCTTTGAGCATTAGTATTCAACACAGTTACAGGAAACGATGGATATCCTTTATACAGAAGAAGATCATCAGAAGATGGCGGTAAATAAGCAACCATACAAATGCGAAACGGTGACATCGAAGTAGACAACCGTTGGGTTGTTCCATATTCGCCTTTGCTATCAAAAATATACAAAGTACACATAAACGTGGAATACTGTAACTCCGTTAAATCATCAAATGCATTTGTAAGTACGTGAATAAAGGCAGCGACATGGCAGTTTTTGGCGTGCAACCAGAAAGAAGTGATAGGAATGCGGTTATACATATCGATGAAATCGCACAGTATCAGGCTGGAAGATACATAAGGAGCAATGAAACTGTATGGCGAATTCTTTCATTTCCCATACATGAACGAAGTCCAGCTGTTGTTCACTTAGCAGTACATCTAGAAAATGAACAATGCGTTTATTTCACAGCTGCAAATGTGCAACAAATAGCCCTGAATCTACCGGCTACAACGTTAACTGCTTTCTTTACGTTATGTCAAAATGACGCGTTTGCGAAAATTGCTGTATTTGGAAGTGCCTACATATTACACGTGGAATGCGAGTCGAAAATCATTTGAATGACGCAAACGAGGAGAGCGAGTCGACGGACAACCTGGCATATTCAAAGAAACTACGATAGGCAGACTGTACACCGTGCATCCCAATCAAGATGAACGCTTCTTTCTTCGCATGCTGTTGGCAAATTTGCCCGGCCAACGTCTTTCCAGCAATTGAGAATTGTTAACGTCGTTACACATGCCACTTTCCGCTGTGCATGTCAAGCTCTGAATTTATTGGAGAACGACCGACACTGGGATGCATGCATTAATGACGCGTGCAACAAGTGACCTCCAAATCAAATTTGTGCATTGTTTGCTATCATATTGACCACCTGCTCTCCTTCATGTCCAACAGAGTTATGGGAGAAATATAGCCTTACATAGCCTTAGCTCTTGCGTCGTCCGGAATACCTGCAACATTGCTACCAGGTGGAAGAACTGCTCATTCCGCTTTGAAATTGCCATTGAACATGCGATTCATTGAAACTCCCACGTGCAACATTTCCAAAGCATGTGGCATGTGAAAAGTATTCCAGAAATGCAAACTTATTGTTTGGGATGAATGCACAATGGCACACAAAAAATCGCTCGAGGCTCTTGATCGATCATTGCGAGATTTGCGTAGAAATATCAGACCACTTGGGAATGCATTAATATTGCTTGCAGGATATTTCAGGCAAACACGACCTGTAATTCCTCGATCGACACCGGCGGACGAAATAAATGCTTGCCTGAAATACTCTACTTTGTGGCGACACGTTATTTTTTTTGTTTTTTAGTTCGTGTTTTTTCCTTTTTTAATGTTTCGCAATTTTATATGTTTTTGTTATAACTTTCTTTCTTCTTTTTCAGTGCAATCGATCTGGTTTAGTTTATCAAAATATTGCCTTGCAGAATATTTAACTTAGGTCGTCGTACTCGCGGAGTGGAAGCAGTGCGACGAGTAATTGCAAATCAAGCTGAGGAAGAACGGGCATCAGTGAACGAGCGAAACAGACAAATAATGGCTCAAATACGTGCCGAGGAAGCAGCAGTGCGATGTGCAGCCAGACTTGAGGATGCACGGTTGCGAGCACGGCAATCACGTTCTGCAGCTTCAGATCTGCTTCGTTCTCAACAGAATGAACGCGACAGGCTGAGAGTGACTGAAAGACAAGTGCAAGTTCCATACAGTTATTTATTATATTTTTCACTCAATTAAATGTATAAAATGAATATTCCAGCAAGTTCAGTGATCGTTAAGGATATGTAATCAGTAATATTAACCTCTTTTTATTGGTTGAATTGTCAAGCTTGTTTTGGAAAATGTATGTATTTTTTTTCTAACATTTTAATGAAATTTAGCATATTAATTGTGTAGTGGCAATTCTTTGTCATTTTTTAAAAATGATTTATAAAGGGTTGCATTCAAATGTATTAATAAAAATGGATATTAAAAAAAAGCATTTAACGAATTAGAAAAACAATTCATTTTTTACATAAAAAAGTACCTGATTATTAAAATAAAATCAAAATGAAATTAAGAATTTCGTCAAGGCTTGAAAAAGAAAGCAATAAATTTCCTTTAACAGCTCATTTTACATAAATTTAAAATTAATGTAAACGTTTGAAATGGTGGAATTCCAAAAATCTCGCTCAAAGACTGAGACATTCAAAGATTCTAAAACGTAAAGTATGTCGATTAAAGAGGGAGGGGGTAAATGTCATTGACAAAAACATGTTTAAAATATTACATGAACTTAAAGAATTTAATCTTCAAAAACTCTTTTAAGTCTCAAAGTATTTTTAGCCGTGTGTTAGCATAATTCTTAGAAAATTTACGAAAATCTCTTTTACTTGAATATTTGTTTAGGGTTGTATTTTAAATAATAAAAATGTTATTACATGATATTAAAATCCTTTTTTTGTCAAGTAAATAGATTATTTTAAGAGATCAGATATTTCACTTTCAGTTGAAAGAAAGTATCATTTAAAAATAGATTTTTTGACTTTTGTAACATAGCTCCATATGATTGTCCATTAGTCAAAATTACTAGATTATCGATATTTTCTTGCAATACACGACATACTGTCCTTTAAATACTAGTAATTGTTTATTTCACGAAACAAACAACTGACATATTCATAACAACAGTGATATTAGTGATGCTGTTTAGAAAGTGATAGAGAGGTTCAAATACAAAAAAAAAATACTAAAATGACGTCAATTATCGTGACCGTGCTTGGTAAGATGCTTGACTTCCAGCCCGTTGCGGGGCTGATTCCCATTCGGACCTAGATTCTAAAAAAAGGTTCTTGTCTGATTTCTTTCACTTTATGCTTGTTTAACACGTTTATGGTTGGTGGGAAGAAATTGCCAGAGTTAATAAGCCTACTAAGTTGAACTGTATACATCGTTTTATTAATTTTTCAGCCAAAATGGAAATAAAACTTAAGACTCAATCAAGTTTTGATCATTTTTCAACGGGCGCATTTAATAATACTTATAATTTAGATTTTTCTTCATATAAAATATTAGAGAATTATCTTTAAGAAGAGAAATTCTTTAAAACCCCATGATTATAAGATAGTTTTAACTTCGATTTTTAATCTATGGCCAACAAAGTAAAAAAAACAATAGACTTCTAAACAAGTTTCATTTGAACCTTCTAGTGTAATCTAAATTATTTAGCCAACAACCGCATGAAAGGGACAATCGAAGTTAAGAAATACCTTGGTGGCGGTGTGATTCACCACGTTTATCGCTCTTGACCATCCTAGGGGTATGTGATAAAGGAGGTTGAGGCAGCCGGATGGTGTTTTCGACAGAATTATTTTCAGGGAATACTGAATTCTGTCAGGGTCAACCCTAGTGAAGTGCGTCCGGATTACGAGTATATGGTAAACACCTGAGATATTAATTAATGAGTTTGCGGCGCAGTATGCGAATATTATATACTCGTAGATCTGTTTTATTTTTTGAAAACATTGTTTTGATTGAAGTCAGCAATTTTACATTTTATCAAAAGTCTTAGCTTTAACTTTGTGTACTTTCACATTAGAAATTTAACAATAAATAACGTTGTTATTTCACATGCTTACATGCCAACGTTTTAAATTCCACGTATTTCTACCTCCAATCCCGAGGCTCTCTTCATTCCGCCTGAAGAGAGTTTCGGAATAGGAGGTAGAAACACATGTAGCGGGGATTAATGTGAATAGTGGAATAACTTTTTTTTAATAATATGTCGCTAAAACCAAGAATTTTGCAAAGATTTTCATTAATTCATTAACTAATTTCAAATATTATTGTTCTAGACAAGTTCGATATACTGTCCCCATTGATCGAGTATGATTGCCAGACATCCTATGGATGGAAATGCCTATGCGTATACTGTGTGCAAACAGTTGCGCTTTAGCAAGCAATCATTTTTGACAGATAAACCTAGATTTCGATGACAAGGATAATAAACATCCAAGACGACAAACAAGGTTAATCTGCAACAGCCTTTCGCTAGGCAGTTTAATAAAGCACTATTTTGTGTGTTGCTTAGTATCACTGTAAGAGTTTATGATAAGTAGCATATAAGCTACAGAAAAAAAAATTAAGATATAAAATGGTCTAAGAGTAAAATCATTTCGGATCCACCTGGAATCGAACCTGATGCGCCCGCTTGCTTAGTGTGAACGATATTTTCTTCAATGACACTGCGTCTATTTTTTATTTCTAATTTCCTCTCCTCTTTTGTAATAATTTGTGAGATCGAAAAACGTTTTTAATACTCTTATTTTAATTTCATAAATTGATGTGTTGAACATTTTATACACGAGTGTGTTTGATTTTCTTTCGACTTTATTTTTTCATTCGTGTATATTTAAAAATTTTGAAAACTTTTATGTAGTAGTTAGTATGTCTGGTTGGTGGAAATAAATTGCTCCAAGGAAAAATGTTTTTAGATCCTTGAAATAATAATGTTGCCAGTTGGTTGGAAGACATTGCTGTATTGCTTTACAGCATTGATGTATAAGCCCGCCAGGCTACAATGATTAACCATGTTCACAAAATAAGGAAATTAAATAAATAATCTTTCATTTGTGTTAACGTTATATTATTGTAGAGACTGATTAAAATGATGATGCTTGCTCAATTAATAAAAACATGTTTTTAATGAGATTGAATTATGTTTTGAACTAATAAAATACTAAATAACTAAGCCTTTTACTATTCTCCTGTAAAATGACTAAAATGGTATCTCTTTTCTGAGATACAACGTGATCATTATAAAATGACTTACAGTCTAAATACGACACCTCTTAAAATTTGGCGGGTGTGTGCCTGACACAAATTGTTTTTTAGGTAAAGGCCCTGACACCCGTAATATACAGCTCCCTGCGTAAGTTGTCACGCGCCCTCCTGTTGTAGACGCTCCGTACTATGAAATATTAATGTGAATCTCTCACCTCCTCTGATTTTCGGGATGTTTTTTTCCCTTTTAGCATAAATATTCAGCTCACCTTGTCAGATCATGCCTTCCCTATTATATTATAAATTCTGTGATGACATTTAAAAGTTCAAGTTTTAGTTGGGCGAATGATATTATGTCAAAACTTTTTATCATCTTTTAAGAAATGTTTTTATCGTCTACCAAATGGTATATATCATAAAAGTCTTTATGAATACATGAATAACTCCATTAGGAGCAGTACAGTTGTTTTTTTCTAAGAATTTAAGTATCTATCGTGACCATGATTTTATTTATTTTATCCTGAATTATGATTCACATGAATCGTTTTACCCGAAAATGAAGGATAATTATATTTTCTTTACGTGCTCCATATTAGAACCGCTAAATTGTATAAGAAATAATTCAGCTTGTGGTCAATGTCTCAGCAAAGATATATATGTATATACACCTTGAATTTATCATAAGGAGAAAAAGCATTGGTCAATTTAAGGTTGGTGCACAAATATAATTATCTGTACAGCTTTGGCTATTATATAAAACTAATTATATAAAAATAAGTAAAACAATGCAGACTTCGTAAAGTTAATTATATTTTCAATGCCAAATTTTTTACTTAGTATATATAGTATATGCTAGTGCAGAACATTTTATTGCATGCATTTTTTTATTTCAGTTAATTTTGTTTTCGTGTTTTATATCAAAATCAAATATTTTTTTAAATTTCATAAATGTTATCATCAAAAGTATTGTATGTTTTCTTTCTTTTGTAAACCACACCTTTTTATTGTCATAAGACTTTACTCAAACTATGACCCTGTAAATATTAATAAACTTTATGTGGTTTGGTTTCATTGATATTTTGATAAATATTCCATTTCTTACTGAAAAATTACTTGCAGAAGTTTACGTCTTAAATGAAAACAATTTTCTTGATGTTGGACTTGCGCATTAGAAATCAATAAAGAAAACTGATAAGTTATTTTATGTATTTAGTTATTAACAACTATTTTCCTTCTTTTTGGTAATTTAATGCAAAAACACATGTTTATCCATCGGATCCAGCGCAGTGGTATGGCCGATGTGTTTGCTGGTGTGCAACAGCTCACTCACTTAAAGAGGAGAACAAGAAATAAAGAAACAAAACTCCACGGCATAACTTTGCATTTCAAGAAAATTGACGTTGAAGAGGTGATCTTCAACTTCTAAGTCCAGCAACGACCATGTGTAAATATTAAGTAAGGTTTAGTTTATCATTATCTGATGTCTAACACCTTAGCATGACTTTAAACAAGATATCAGTATGTATACAACATGTAGTGAGAAAATAAAACGGCACCAAATTGAATTATTTAGAAAAACAACGTTAAGATAACCTGGAATTTAAAAATATTTCTACAGAAGTTAATTTACTTGAATGTGTGTGTTTTTGTAACCAAAACTTCGCGCAATAAATCCGAGTAATTAGTAATTAACTACATAAATTTCCTAAACTTTATTTCCTGGCTGTTGAAGACAAGAGAAACTTAATTTAGTGAGATTGTTTTCTGTGTTAAAAGTAAGAAAACAATTTAGACTTTCCTGAATTCAGATCAGTAGCTTTGAATTAATTGACTATACGACCAAAAGTTTTAAGTAAGTGGGCTCATAAAAATATTTTAATATCATGTCTGTTGGGTTATTTTGTAACAAATTCATGATTTAAACTTTTTAGCAGTTTTTTTATTTCAATTTTTATATAGTTTTAGAATGGACGTGCCCTAATTTTATTATCTCGATAAAACGCCTTAATATTTCGAAGAAAAGAAAAAAGATATATCTGCCCATAAGATAAGCTGATAAGGTTTTATTGAGTGTTTATATTAGATACCATGTCAGTTACCGTGCTCCATAATTTTATATTGGTAACGATTTTTACTACGTAACATATATAAGCATAATACACTCCTGTATATTGTAGGGATGTCTTCAAAATTTCTATTAGATTTTTTCTATTATTTGAGGGTAACGAATTTCAGGCGAGCTATCTATCGATACTCCACAATCTAACTACGAATCAGCACACTGTAGAAGGATCTAAAAACCTTTCCTTCGATAAATTACTTTAAATCATAATACTCTATATGCAGACTCACACAGTTCTTACACGCGAGGACCAAATGAGAACCTAATTTTAAATTAAAGGTACAAGTGTTTCATAGTAAAATTTATAAAATGTAATTGATCAATAATGTTTTATTTTTTTTTTAATATCTGCTCTTACCCTCTTTTATAACATTTTTATTTTAATCTATTGTGTTTTTATCAAAAAAAATCGTACTTTATCTCAATGCAACTATTTAACAACTTAAACTCGTGTAAAAGAACCGAAATTCCCAAAAAATAAATTGCAAACATATTCATACGATTCTTAGCTCTACGAGTATCTACGACTCACCCTGAAAAATTAGGTTGTCTGAATCTTTCGTTGTAAATGAGAAAAGGAGTGAGAAAAGCAGTTTCAGTAAAACTGGAAACCACAAACCACAATGAATGTTTGTCATTTTTGACTTGATATGAATATGTTATATAATATTCGGGTTATGAATTTAAGTCACGCAGATAATGCTTTAAGCCACGGTGCTCCTGGGGCCTGTGAGATTGTGAGCCATTTTGACCCCAGATGGTTTCTTAGATTAACGCACAATGGGAGATTCCTTAACAAAAGGAGAGGATTTTAATATTTTTCTTGGGTATTCGCTTTTCAGATCTTTACGTAAAGTAGACACGTTCACTGTGTAAATTTTATTTCTTTCTCTGCAAATTATAAAAAGTAATCATAAAAAACTTCCCGTGAAATGTATTCATAATGGTAACTCTTGAGACATTATTCAACCGAAATAAGTTTTAAAATTTAAAATGTTGTCTTATGTATTCTACACTGTAGTGTAAAGTTTACTAATGGCGAGTTTATCGCCATACTGTGATCTCTTACTATCAACTAGAAAAGAGTAACGAAGATTCGTGTCGATTCGTGACGTGATTACCTCCAACATGTAAAGAAGAAAAAGTAAGGCTAACACCACTTGACGGCTAAAAAACATGTAAAACGGAAAAAAAATGTAACCTAAGATTTTATAAAGAAGATATGATATACGAGTATATGGAGAAACTCGGAAAACCGATGTAATATTTTTGTATATTATTCATAGTTAAATCATTAAAACTGTGGTGAATTAAAGACATAGTAACTTATTTGGTCAAACACTATTTATTTCGCTTCATATAACGGTATAGTTCTATCGATTTTAAAGTTTTTATACTTCATCACTAGGGAAGCACAAACAAGATTGAATTATGCCCAAACTGGTACCAACATACACACGCATCTAACGGTAAAAAGTAGGGTAAGGGATTGTGTTCGGAGGAAGGTAGGAGATAACTTCAGCAAGCAGCGGTAAGATCTTGGGAATGTATGTTTTTGAAAAAAAATATTAATTAGTTCATTAAAAAAATTGCGAAAAAGGAATATGAAACATATTAAAAACCATATTTTTAACGACACCTATAAGCATACCTTTAAATGGAGCCACTAATATTTATAAAAAAACATAACGAACGAAATAAAAAGAAAATCCAAGTCACATAAAGTCAGATTTTAACATTAATTTCAATATCTGGAAACTTCTATTTAGTGGGAAAGACCAAAATGGAATACTTAGCAACATAGGTGTGTATGATATAAACTTTTAAGAGTATGTGTTGACTGCGATAATTTCTATCATAAACAGGAAAAACAAACATTAAAAAAAAAATTCGTGTACATAGATTCTCCAATTTATTCTGAAATGGCTAATCACACATTTTCTATACAGTTTTTTTGAAGTGAAACTTTTATAGCCGCGGTAGGGCAAATTGGCCTGAACGTTAAGAAAAGTGAAACGGTGTATTATATTATAATTTTTTTGTTTTTAAATTATTATTATTAAATATTTTATTTCCAATAAATTATTATTGATTATTTGAATATTAATAATTATTTATTATTAATAATAATTAATATTTTTATATTATCATTAAACTTATTATTTATTATTATTACTTAAAATATTGTACATTATTTTTATATAAATATATTTAATGTTATATATTATTTTAATTTTAATATTTATTTAATATATAATTATAATTTAATAATTAATAATAACATAAAAATATTTCTTTATTTAAAATAAAAAAATATAAATTTAATATTATTAAGAGTATTATATTATGATGTTATTAAAATTATTATTTATTTTTATTTATTATTAAAATATATTTATTTAATTAAATTAAGAGAAATATCCTTGAATTAAATTCCACATAATCATTTTCTAATCCTAAAAAAAACACTTAACAAATGGAAAATAAGTGATGCATAAAATCAACCTTTCATAGGAGTTAAGAAGTTCGCTTCTACCGCGCGAAAGTCTCGCACATCTGTTTTTTTTTATTTAAAATGGTTTTGAAATTTGGATACATGAAAAAAATTAATTATGAATGCATATACGTGTATTTCACAATAACTTGGCTATAACACGTTTTTATCTTCTTTGGAATTATGAAGGAAAAGGAATTTTTATTTATATACTTGTACGAGTATATGAATAATACTTAGTACCCCTAGTTTAGCCCTTTTTATCACGTGTAAGGTAAATCTTCTAAAAATTACCTTATTACTACTCATTATAATATGGATTGCGAATTGAAAATAGCTTTCAATTTGTTGCCTTACCATTGACTTTGAACGATATATTGAAAGCATAACCAGAATTTTTCGTTTGTTTTATTAAGGATCAAGAAGTTTTAGTCTTTATCGAATTCATTTCGAAGTTTCAGTTATTATTGATTTATGGCAAAGTAGGCCGATTGTTACTAAAGAATGTCAAATTATTTATAAAAAAATATTCTTACTTCGTATGTCACCTTTCAACGATTAGGACACATTGAAAAACGTGACCGGGAGACAATATATTGTATTCGGTCTGAATAATTGAGACTTCATGTTGAAAACTTGCGGTTTGTCATTACACTTATTGTCAACACTATCGAACGTTAAAAAGGAACAAATCAGTATGACAACGAAAGGACTGCAGCTTTAAAAAAAATTATATATAATTCATACATTTGTTAAAGTGTTTAAACCGTGGAGGTTTAAATACATTGTAATGTTTCAGCTTTTAACCCTTATCATCAGGGAAGTACAAAAATATCTTGTTTGCACACGACAGATGAGATGAAAACCTTGAAACTGGCAGGGTTGTATCGCTTTGTTATGTGGCATAAACAGTGTTTAACTAAACAAATTACAAAAAAAATCTTTACAATGGCCCATAGAAAAAGTACCTTAAGATTTTTACGTATTGATAGTTTTACCAAAAATGTTTTTTTTTTTATCAAATCATTGATGTAGAGGCCAATGTTTGAAAGTTTTATTCTTAGATCTCATTCCACATGCAGTTGATTTCTATATTTATTTTTAATGACAGATAAAAACCCATTTTCATTAATTCGCTACCCTCTGTCTTAAGCAGGTGTCTGCTCCTTTCGCTCACTAAAGCTTTGTTCGCTTGTTTGTTGTAGTTATCTATCAAGAACCACCTAAATACATTGCTTAGTTTTAAGGAGCAGGTCACCTGTTGAAAAAAGTATTAATTCTAGCTTTCTGCGTTAGTGAAAAGCAAATTTTTTGAGAGAATTCGCGGACTTCTGGGTATTCGTGGACCCTAGTTTTATAACTGCTGGATTAGACCGATTGTGTACATGAGCAATAATATAATATAAACAAAACATTTAAAAACCGAGAGAAAAGGCTTAGTCTGCCAAGGCACAGACTGATGTGTACATGGTTTGATCAAAGAAGAACAAGGTTTTTTAAATTTTTAAAGTAGTAAATAAATGTATTGCACACCAGACCATCCATTTTGTGTTCACGATTATTCGTTAAAACGTACCAATGACGGTTTTGTAAAGTTTCATCACATTATTTATATTTACTAACTTTCTGGAATGGGGAAGTATACCTGTTGTCATAGAAACGAATAATTTATGAATTTATGAAAAAAACTAGGTAAAAATATTTGCCTAGTTTTGCACAAATTTAAACTTTGTGTTAACGCTAATTACACTTTATCTTCGCGGCACGTGTTTTCATCTACTATCCCTATACTCTGTTTATCCGAAATGATTAAGGTTTAAATGAAGAAAAAAAAACAATGTTCGAGTCTAACTGATGTCATGTTTCATCAGAAGTATATTTGGTCTATTGACTTAAAGAAAATATTTACTGGTTGATTTTTTAAGGAGGGCACCCTTTGAATATTTTTTTAAAGGCTTTATATATCTCGAATATTTTTCAATTCTTATTCTACGGTTTAGTATATATTTTGCGTATAATTTTGAACTTTAACTCAACTATCTTTGAAATTACGAATTCATTTGTTAATTTAAAAAAAATGTTATTGGATATGAAAATCTTATTTTTTTGTTTCCTAGTGCCAACGGTCTTCAGTGTCATATATGAGCTTATTGATTAAACCTTTGTTATTTGATTTATCTTTTTTAGAGTTGACTTATTTTTTCCCTTAATTTTTATTTGTTACAATACTATTCCTATACATTTTTTTATTTTTTGAAGAATATTGATTAAAACATTGAAAAAACTGCATAACTAGGACAATTGGAGAAGTTTTCCCTATTTTCATGTTATGCTACAAAAATATAGAAACCTTATCCAATTGTCCTAGCTATGCAGTTTTTTTATTGTTAAGTTAGTTCCTTGTTTAATAAACTAAACACACTTTTTATGAAAAATGCCACCATATTTACATAATTATTTATTTCGTAATAAACCTTGATAATTTCGACAAATAAGAGACTCAGACGTGGGATAGAAACACGTGTCTATGCAATAAGGTGTAATAAGTCGAAAAATAAAATTATTGGTAAGCGTCCACGCGGCGTAAGGAAAGAATCTGTGACTGTATTGTACTATAGCAGGGGTCGGCAAACCCCAGCTCGCGAGCCGCATCTGGCTCTTTTCATAGGCATTTGCGACTCTTCAATTCCAGCTTCATCAAGGCAAGGAACTGTGGAGCACCAAATTCACAAATCTGACCAGCCGCTTGGAAGAGTTCGAAAGAAAAAAATCCAATTTGATCAGCATAAGTAGACAGCTGCGAAACAAATGTCTAAAATAAAAACAATTATATTTGAAACATGGAATAGTTTGCCTGAAACATATGACACAATAAAAAAACTAGCATTTGCCATTCTCACAATCTGTGGCTGTACCTATTAATGCGAACAAACATTCTCTTCCATAAATCAAATAAAAAATAAGTTAAGAAGTACATTAACCGACGATAATTTACAATCATGCATAAAATTGAAAACAAGTAGTTACTTGCCAGACTTAGCAAAGCGATGCAAGGTCACTGTTTTAATATAAAACAGTGTGTGACGACACAAATTTATGTATATTTGTATTTAATATTATGTATATATCATCATATTTATATATGTATTTAATCGTTTATAATTTCTCATAATCATTCATAAAATCAAAACAATTACCACAAACCTATCCTTTCCCGATTCCCAAAAAGATCCAAAAATTTCCAATAAATATCTTAACAGTCAGAACTTATCCGATGAAGGAGTAAGGTGTCCTACCATCGGACCGAAACTCCGAACAAGCTATCCATCACTTGAAAAAAAAAAAAAAAAAACTAGTAGAATTAGTTCTTTTTGTATTTTTATGTTGTATTGTTATGTTTAATTAAAATTTTATACTGTGTTTCTTAACCCATACGTTTATAAAAAAACAAATAAACATTTCTATTTCTTTAAAAATTTTCCATTGTGTATTTGTAAATAAAATATAAGGTTTGTTAGAAATAAATAAAACTTGGTGCTTCTTTCAAACTTTCTTTTTCTGTATCAATAAACAAATATTAGTTCTAAACAAAAATCCACTTTTGTATTTTTAAATCAATAATAAATAAATAAACTAAATAATCTGAATATATAATAAATAAAAAATCATGGACACCCTTTAACACTATTCTTTCCTTAAGGCGCGTGGACTTCCAATAAGTTTTTTAATTTGGAGTTCCATAAAGTGAAATATGAAATCTTTTAAAAATAATCAAATTGTTTATAGGTTAACTCACATAAAGCTCGTTCAAAGAAGGTTTCTAAGAAATTTTTAATACTTTTTTTGACCAAACACTCGAATCTTTGCATTTGATTCATACATGAAAAGTTCCCAGACAAAATATCACTGTTTTAGAAAATATCGTTTTTATATTTTTGAGAGCAATAAAGTATTTAATGAAAATGTTTGTCATTGTATTTATACTTAAGGTTTACTTTGAAAAGGTTCTTACTTTCAAGCTATATAATGAGTAAATAAAATTTCGAGTAATTATATAATCATCCCATCAAATTGGGAAAAATGTAGGCGAAATCACTGAAAGTAAACATTTGCTGGCTATTCATATAAAAAAGACTATGAGCTCTGCCGCAATTTCAGTAAAAAAACTTTAAATATATTTTCACTTCAAGAAGGTAAACCAAAAATTATTTACAAAACCCTTTTTCAATTGCTTTCAACCCGATGTACAGGCCAAACCGACCTCTAGATAAAAACATATTTGGTTAATATTGACCCTACAAATATTCCATAAAGGAGAAATAACCATTTAGCCTTTAAGGCATGATTATGATAGATTGAATCTGTTAAAAGATTTACCCGTCCTGGGTCTTCACATGTCGTACCTTAAACTACACTTTATGATAGAAACTGTAAAATAGAATAAAGTTTTAATTCTGCGAATACCTTCTCCATGACAATAATTAAATAATAATAATGGTATTCCTTAAGTTGTGATGTTTAAAAACATTGTGTGCTTATTGCAAGTAATACAAATAGTTTTGAAACTGATAAAAAAAACTAAGAAAAAGTTTTGATACACATTAAAAAACTATTTTCTTAGGATACGGCTTAGTACTGGAAATTTTTTTGCAATTTGAGATAACGTTATTGATTTAACAGAAAACATGTTTCGAAGTGATTAAATTCAAATCTAATTATTATTCTCTTCCACGGTCTGCAGCTCTGTAATAAAATACATATGTACTATATGTGTGTTGCATGGGCTGAGATATCGCTAGTTTGAGCTTCGTGCTGTGCTAATAAAACGACCCGTTTTCCACATAGTATTCCGAGATATACAAATACCCGTGACTTCGCTCATATTTGCTCATTTTTGTTAGAAAAACACTTGAATTAGGACGGCCAAAGAATTAAGAATTCCTATCCAGTTTTTTTTCCTATGAATACTCGTAACTTATTTAAAAAAATTACTCTTATAGATTTTTCAAAACTTATATATTTTTATAAAATTATCATAAGAATTGGATTGGCCACTTTTCATGTAAGTTTAATTTTACCAACTAGAGCAAATATTATCATCTTTATAGAAGATGTTAATTTTTTTAAACATCTTTTGGGTTTGTTTTGCTGATTGTTCTATGTTACACCTGTTTAGTTAACAAGATCGTCAAATTTTACAGATTCAGATATCCTTTGTGAGATTATTTGAAAAACAAGTAAAATGTAAGTTAACTTCGGTCTAAAATATCTCAAACTCAACATTTAAGTAGCCAAAAAGTATACTATCTATCGACCGAAATTTTGAAAATGTAGTAAAAATGCTTGTCTATAAATAAATCGTTGAACACCACCCTGAAATGGTCACTTGAACGATATTCTTCTGGAGAATCTGTAATGACAAATATGTTTAAGAACACATTAAAAGATTTTTTTAATTATTTAAACTGTTATTTCTACAATAAATCAGGTGATGGAATTATCGTCACATTATAAACGAGTACATGTAATTTCGGGAGTACATGTAGCTCATGATACAAAATTAGTATTTTGCTCCCTAAGTTCTCTACTTCATATACTCGTACATATCTATAGTTTTACTCATATATCTCATAAAGTTGATTTATAATTATTGTTTGCCTTGTAAGAAAAAAAATGGTTTTTTAACGTTGATATATTTTCGAGACTTCATTAAACCATCTCATTCAAATGCTTTGTATGTGACAGGTCAAATAAACATTGTCCTTGTTACATGTCGCCTATTTCATGCGTAATGGCCGTTTGTCTTTAATTTAAATAAATTTTGCACAACATCACATACGCTAGTGTAAAGAGAAGTTTCGTGTTCAGAATAATAAACAATATTTGAATATCGTTAGTGGCTCCACGTTTCCAAAACGGAAAGGGTCATATAATTTGGAATGTTAATTATTTTATTTCTAGCTTTAAAATCACGATTCAAGTGAAATATACTTTTTTTTTATGCAGTCATTTATTTATAACCCCGTTTCTTTGATCCAAAAGGGATATAACCTTTAGAATAAGGTCATCATTAGATATGTTATATGCATGTAAGGGAGGCGAAATATTTATATTGTGAAAGAAAACTGGAATGCTCTGTACTCTGTTCTTTTCCAGAAAGCAATTTTTTTATTAGAAGTATGGTCCTTGATTATAACTCGCCGACCATGGTGGGATTTTGGACGGTTTTAAATGGTTTGACTTAGATTCTTCTTAATCTTAATATTAAATATTGTGAATAAAGATAATTCTAAAGATTCCATCATAATGGTGTAGCTTAAAAATAGCTGACATTTTAAAAGTTGTCTGAATATTCCTAAAGAACTGCTGGAAAAAAATCAGTGATATTTGAAATTCACTGAAATTGCTGAAAAATATTTTCAAACAAAAAAAATTAAGAAGCCTGTTTCGGTTTGATTTATAAAAAAACTTGATATGTATGTATATATTGTGTTCATTATATTACATATATATTTGAGTTTTATTGGATTTTCTATAGCAAAAGAAATTTATCGAAAATGTTTAGCATCTCTCCGATCATGAATTGGTGTTAAGCTTGAGCGGAGATGTCCTTTTGGGCTATTAAGTTCATCGCTCTTCCTGTTTCACGTCGTCTTTTATTGTTTATGCTATCCGAATCTAAAACCAGCTACCTTCTACAGTGAAACTAGCAAAAAAAAAGTCTTGAAAATAATTTTATCTTACTTAAATAACTTAATGAGGTATTTCTTATTTTTAATAGGGTTATTCTTTTTCCTCTTTCTTTGTAGACAATAGTATTGTTCCTTTTATTTTTATGGAATTAACTATTTTGTAATTTGCAATACAAACTGGCAGGTTTATTACCATATGAAAATTTCTTCTAAACAAGAAATATATAGACTTTCTTCGGAGATCCAACCCAAAATGTAACTATCAACGGTTGTTCTGAAAATTATGAAAGTAATCCTCATAATTATGAGCCGCTCGCAAAGTAATTTTTTATGGAAATACAAACCCGTAGTATAGCAATTTTATTTGCTTTCTACATTTTCAGTGTTTCTTATTTGTATTTTGCTCGTTGCTAACTCTAAGTGAATTGAAAATACAACAATAATAATATTTTTTAAGCCTAGATATTGAATAGAGGAATTACAGTAGAAAGCGTAACCTACGTAGAATATTTGGAATTAAAATTTGTGATTGTAGACTTACAAAATAAATACATGTTAAAAATAAACAAAAAATGAAGAAGAAGAATTTAAAAAATATGATGTATACAGATAGAAAGACATTTTATTTTTACTAACAATAATAAAAAGACAATTGACATAGCGGTATTTAAAGAACATGCTCTCCTTAAAGGCGCTCTAGTTCGACCTACTTAACCTGGTTGGTAAGACAGCTGTCTTCCAGTCCGGGGATGTGAGTTAGATTCCCGTTGGAACATTGATTAAAAAAAGGTTTAAAGTATAATTTTCGCTTTAAGAAATTTATCATTTTGCTGGTTGGTTGGAAGATATTGCAACGAGGCCATAATTTCACCAAGTTTTACTCTATAAACCTGAAGAGTGCAACCAATGGCCAGATGTATAACATAGATGTTGATGAGGCCAAAGTTCTGTGTTGAATTAAAAAAAAGAGGAATATGCCCCTCTACTTAACCTAAAAGGGCTATGGTATAAATTGTAACAACGTAGTCCTTCTAAAGCAACTCAAGTAGATACCTTTACCTCCTACGTTAAGACTTATCATCATGTCATATACTTTTGAAGGTTCACTCTAAAGGACTGAGGTATTCTCTTTGTGTAGCCCAGCCCTGTCATTCCTTTCCTACGATATTGCATTTCAACCGCTTGAATTCTCAACTCAACCTGCTCGTTTATTTTTGATTGACATGTTCAGATATAACCGTGAATAACGAATAATTAGCGCTCCTTTATTATTTTATTCAATATACATAGTTATGAAATTTAACTGCAAAATTATTGTTAAGAACGACGTCGATGTGAGATTATTAAATCCCCGAATAACCTTATATTTGTAAACTTCTCAAACGGTGCTGTATAAACAAATTATTAAGTTTTGTTTTCTATTATAAAATATAAACCCAGAAATTCTTCCATCCACGCTGGTTATTGGATCCAGGAAAAGAGTTCGTTATTGAAAAACGAGTAAATGGAGTAATTAATTATGATGAAGAATCACCATCTTTTAAATATTTCCAAATATTTATTTTTTCTGAGTTAAAAAAACTTAAACTATTTCAAATAGGTCTTAACAGCACGTTTTGATTTATTAATACGAAAAAAACATTTAAGAATTTACAATTTTCTTAACCTATTCAAAATCACTCTTGCTGGACGAACCTTCCACTGGGACTGTTGTCAGTCGCTCTTTTAGTTTTAGCAAAACAAGAAACAAATCAATATGACGTTGCCAGTAGCAAAAAGTAAAAGTTTTGATTTATAAACAAAATTATTACTTAATATACTCGTATGTCAATACTATGCATTTCTAATCGAATAAACCGGATTCATTATATTTCACGTAAATGAGGGATTTCTGAATTGCGAAAATTTTCGATAAATTCGTTTCCATATTTTTTACCGAGTTCCGTCTAATAAGATAACTATTCCGAACTCCTGATTACCCAACTTCCGATGTTATTTAATTTTTTTAAATATATAATTTCTATATAATAATGGATACACATTGCAGGGTCCATTTTTTCGAACCAAACATAATGAGGTTAAATGTGAGTAAGAAAAACTGAAAGTGTTTAAAAAACAAAGAAGGATATGGGCTCGGCTCGGCTCGGATCTCACACTCGTGAAGAAAAAGAATGGATCATCATTGTACTAATTCAAAACAGTCTATTAATAAATACAGACGTCCCCTATTGCCTAGTTTAAAAGAGTACTGTGTTCTCACATGAAAAGTTTTGTGCTCGATTCCTTTACAAATGGCTACAGTATTGTTTTTACTAACGATTTTCTAGTTGGCTGGAAGAGATTACTACATGGCAATACATTTTCCAGGTTGAACTATATAACGAAAATATTATATAATACAAGACATCACAACATTGTATTATTGTTTATCTCTATAGTTTCAAGGTAATGTATTGTATAAAAATAAAGACAATTTTTTTATTATTTTGTTTCTTATATAATATGAATCTTAATATTTTTGGAAACTTTATAGAGTAAGCTTAATTCCCTATTTATAAATAAAAAAATCTTTTAACTTTCAAAATTTTACTCCATTTTGGTACATTAAGTTATTGTACTTGAATTGTTCATTAAGGAAATGAAAATTAGGGCATCGTTAAAAAGCGCTTATGCAGGATACTAGCTCATGATTTAAGAGCTGGAACAAGGAGCTACGTTTTCGCGAGAATTTTGCAGAAAATAAGACTAACTTGCTAATGAAGCATTCCACGCAATAGCCTCGTTTCAATTATACTTACTGTGATAGTCGGCAAACTTGAGACTTATAAAAATGTTAGTTTCTTTCACGGAATTAAAATTAAAGAAGGTGGAAATTAAAACATTCCTTTACAACTAATACTATAGATATATTTAAAATAAAAATGTTAAGATTTTTTTTTCAATAAAGAAAACTCAATAGCTTATCCGAGGAGGTAATGTTTGATTTAACATTTTTAATTTATTTTATCAGTTAAGTGAACCGGATTGAAGAAAAAGTTCAATTTATAAATGAGTCGCTGAATGAATATTTACATAAATGTTTTTAATAGGATTGATAAAATATCATGATTGTAAATTGTCGATTATCATCATAAAACTATATAAAATCGATTGTTCTTACGTCCGTATAAAACATTAAGTGTTGTTACAGTTACGATTTATTAGGTATTGTTTAATAAAACACAATTCAAATTTTAATATGCTGTCCCTTCTTGATATGATTAAAAGGTATAAAATAACAATGGTAAATAACTTATTTATCAAGAAGGGATGACTTAATTGTAGAATAGGGAAATTTATGTCAAAATGTTTCTAATGAGCATTCTCAGTCATTAGAAACAAGTAGTTTCTAATGACTAAGAATGTTTAATTCTTCTAACATCAACAAATTAATATAAACACTCCATTATAAACATATCACTCTCACTTACTTGATACTTTTACAATTTAAATAAATTAATTTGTTAACATTTTATATATTTTCTTCTGTTAATAAGACATAAAGTTTGCTTAAGAATTCGTTTTATTCTAATTCTACAATATTCAAAATTTCCAGTTTCATACCGGAAATGAGTTTAAATCGTTATTTTGTTTAAAATTTTCTTCATATATATGTATAAGTTTTTAATTGTTTCTACGAGATAATATTTTAATGAAAAGTGTTACAGGCGTATTATTACGGACAGAAGTGATAATATTCCTGTAAAAAGCTATGTAGATACTAAAAAAAAGAGACGATCGCGTCAATCTTAACGAGTAAACGAGACTTTAGATAAGCGATTGGCAAACTTTTTTTGTAAAGGCCCAAATTGTTAATATTATATTTTAAGCTCTGTGTCGGTCACAAATTTATTGAACGAAATGTAACATTATAATAAGTAAGAAGAGGCGGTGGACGAGATTTGGCCCGTAGGTCGTAGTTTGCCAATCTCTGCTTCAGAGATGCAGCAATACGATGGTAATACGAAGCAGCAATACGACGGTAACATGAAGCAACACAAATCCAAGCACAGCATGATATTGAAAAAACATTGATTACCTTCCATCAGTTCTCAAAATAAATATGATAAATTGTCAATAAGATGTAAGTACATTTTTAACCATGTTCCTATTATCCAATTACAATATTTTACCACTTGATCTACTTCTAAAACATAATTAGTACCTCCGTTTTCTCCAATTTTTATATTTTTTCTCAGTTTTATGCTTAGTGGTAATTAAAACTCTAACGTGCTCTACTATGACATAACATTTTAACTTTGAAAAATAAATGTTAACTTTTTGCAGGTAGTTGGCTAGTGTAATAAATAAGTAGTTAAATACAAAGTCGAAAAGTTTTATTTAACGGTTTTGTATTTGAGATGTTTTTTAATGGGGTTGTAAATGTTAAATTTAACCAAGAGCATGCAATTTTCAAAGAAATCAGCAAGACCATATCACAAATTAACGAGAGAGGACTCAAAATCATATCATTTTCATATAATATTTTTAAGTATTAGATCTACTAGGTAAGTCCAGAAAGTAAGTGTACTGAATTTTTGTAGGTTACAATTTTTTTTATTTAAACAAAAAAAATACGTGGTTACCGTAGCACATATGTAAGCTATTTTTTGACATAGTCGCCATTCCTCTCAATGCAGGTGGTGAAGCGGGGTATCAACTTTTTTATGCCTTCCTCGAAGTAGTTTCCCGCCAACCCCTCCGTCCACTTCTCCACTTCCTCCTTTACCTCCTCGTCGGTTAAAAACCTTTTCCACCCATGTGCAGCTTCAGGGAGGTAAAGAGATAGTTATCTGAAGGTGCTAGGTCAGGGGAATGCGCGGGATGGTTCAGGACATCCCATTTAAACGAGGCGAGCAGTTCCTTCGTGGCGTGGTCTGGTATTGTCGTGCAGCAGGCAGACTCCCTTTGTCAGCATGCCTCTCCTCTTGTTCTGAATCGCCCTTCGCAATTTTTTTAGGGTCTCACAGTATCTTGCAGAGTTGATGGTCTCCCCTTGAGGCATATATTCAATTAAAATTATGCCTTGACAGTCCCAAAACAATTTCGTCAATTTCGTCAGTCACAATTGAAGGTCTTCCACTCCTCTGATCATCATGCACAGACGTACGACCGTTTTTAAACTCGCGACACTACTTGTACACACTCGTACGATTCATAGCTTCATCACCATATGCAGTTTTCACCTCATTATAAACCTCAACCGGACGTTTTCCCTTCCAAACGAGATAACGGATGACGCCGCGTAGTTCGCACTTGGCGGGAGATTGGATTTACATTTTTCACGAAACGTGTTGTCGCGTCGACACTTCTCAACGGACTGACCTCGAACCGGTCTCGTTGCGGAGGGGAAGGGTCAGGCTACACGGAAGTGTAGCCAACATGTCGAAAATAAAATCCATCCGGTCGTGAGAGCCTCAGTACACTTACTTTCTGGATACGCCTCGTACATTCAATTGCCAAATCAAAAAAATATAAATTTAGTTTTTTGGTTTATAAGTGAATATTAAATAAAGATTCTAATGGAGAACAATTTTCATATTGTGACCTAAAAATAATTCTATATAGTAATCAATTAATTGCGGAGAGACGACCTTTGTTGCCTAGTTGGAAATATAACACACTTGATTTTACTCTGTGGTTCCGGGTTCGATTCCCGGTGGGCCCGGAAAGGAAATAAAACAGTATGATATCAATACTATCGAATATGTTGTTCCCTCTTCACGAACGATAGTATTGTCAACACGTGCGTCGACGAAATGCGAGTTTCGTGCTTATTCCTATAGGTTTTAAACCATTTAAAAGATTTGAAGACTATGCCCTATCTACGCCCTCAATACGAGTATGTCCGCATCGCCCATTTGGATTTTATAAAGGGTACAAATACGAACAATATAATGAATTCAATACAATATATAATTAAATTTTTATTGAAATATAAAAAAGTTATGGAACTTTTTTAAGGGGGTAGTGTCATTTCATGGACTGAAAATTCGGCGATTTTAAGTTTTTTTTTCAGTGAACGAATAATTTTTTTAAATTGTTGATTTTTAGACATATTTATTTATATTTTAAGAACATTTTCGTGAAATTTAATGATAAAAAAAATATATTTTGGTTGTTATTAAGTCGGAAGTGGAGGGGGCCCGTACATGGAGGGGGTCCATTATGCACGTAATTGTGGCTGTTGTACTCGTCTGAAAATTAAAAAAAAATTGTTTTACTCAGAAAGCAAGTGGCTATAGCCGGTACTAGAATAATTAAAAAATAATAATTAAAAAAAATGGCGGCTTGTTGAAATTAAAAATATTTTTTTTTCCATTTTTTTTTTCATTTTTTTGTCTTTCGAGGAATGAATAAAATCGAAAAAATTAATCGATCGAAATAATTCTAGTACTGGCTAGAGAAAGAGACATAACAAAGAGAATCAGTACTTATTCAATAAAATCGTTTAATTAATTTTGGGGTTAATACGGGGAATAGTTTAAAAAGAAGTGATTTTTCAGGAAACGCGTTTAATATTTCAAGTGCGATTTTTACACGGATTAAAGTAAATACTTTCAACTTACTGTTAATCAGCTATTCCAGGGCTATATAAGCTTGTTTAAAAATCCCGTCATTACACTTCTACACGACAAACTAAATATCAATTCTTCATTACAAGAAATCCTATTGGACGAGAATTCTTGGAAAATAAGGCTACTGCCATAACAATTTATTTTTCGACCGGTGAACTCGTCTATAAACCCTCATAACTTTTCGAATTTTCAAGATTTTTGAACATTTCTTACTGGAAATTATTCAAAAAGAATAATTATATACCTACAAAAGATATCTGAAATATTAATGATCATGATTCAATATGGAAACTTTCAGGTATTCATTGGTCTTTTTTGAAGTTATTTTCAACGATAATTAAATCAACGATCTGTTTTAACGAGGCTTAACTGGCATTCAGAACGGGTACTAAAAATATTTGATTTATATTCTTAACCTAACGACTCATAAGGGATATCAAAATTACGGCTGAAGCACAAATTATTCTCGAAAGCGCTTTCCTTTGTCGAGATCATATATTTATGACCTATGTCCTTACATTGGGTATATGTGTTTTATCATAATGTATAAACATTTATTCGAGGAGACTTATGATATAACAATACATCATTCCATGTGATAAAGAATAAAAGGATACGAAAAAGCGACGAAGAGGTTTCGCGAGAGAGAAAATATATCAGAATTTTTTGATCGAGAGTGTGAGAATAAAATAAATATTGTGTATTGCTTCACTTACAACAGTACTCTTAAATTGAATTGGTGACACATTGAAAAGGGAAATTAATAAATAATGTAGAAAAAAACATGAACGAAATATTATTTTGTTTTTACACCAAATATAGAATATATGGTATACATCTTAAAACTTGTTCGAGTTTTTCAGAAAGTTTCAAGTATTTTTCAAAACAAATCAGTGTGCTTTAAAACCTTGGTTTAATTTCTAAATGGTTATATTTATTAATCTGTAATGTGTATGGTCTTTGTTCATTCAAATACGTTTATTGTCAATAAAAACCAATGTATATTTGGGGTCACACATAGACAGTAAGGGTAAAAATGTGACAAGTAAGAAGAAATAAGCTTAAAAGAAGTAATGATTGGCAACTGTTGTTATGTGAGACAAATGAAACTGAAAGCAAAATGTGTATTAAAGGGTCATAACACTGGTCTGGTTTCGTACGTCAGAGAGTTCTGGGCCACCATTAAAACCCAAAAACTGAGCTGTCACGTCATACAAATGCGTATTTTGCAATCGATCTGAGGAGTGACTAAGATAAACTACAAAAAGGATGAATAATAAGAGGTACTCTAATATTGCTTTTATATCTCAAAATTAAGATAAACCAGGGTTGTATGGCTATCCCTAGAAATGAAGAAATAGATTACAAAGAATAATAGATAAAATTAACTAAGACACGATAAAGTTGAACACTTTTCTGAGCTAGCCATAGAGTGCGTTAAAGAATATTATTGGCACGTGATATGCATCATTTTAATTTTTATATGAACGGGTGTAAAATATGATGTTAAGCTGAAAATGAAAAAAAATACCACGGGGATGATTCGGAAATGTAAAACATTCACGGTAAATTGATTAGAGTAATGAAAAAGGAACGAGAAGTTTAAATTTATGTTGGAAAACTTTGGAATGCAAAATTATGAAAAAGGGAAGACAATTAAAAAAGTGTTTTAGTCAAATACTACTACACCATAACAAAACGCATAGGAAATTAAGTTTGTTGGGGTCACTTTCGTTTTCAATATCGAAAATTTGATCAATTTACCTGCTTCGTTGCTATCGTGTTGTAAATTCAGACTTTATTGACAAGCAAAGAGATTTATAATGATGAACTGAACGTATGCTTTAGTGTACACTATATAGGCAAAGGGAAATTTTAATATCATCCCAGTAAAAAATCAACAACAAATCTTATAGGTATGTGTTACCCCGTATTACTGATGTGGGATATGGCACACCCCAAAATATATTCTAGGGTGTGCCATATGAAGTTTATGCACCTTTTCCCTCTATCTTGGGGCCGGATCACTGATATATTGTATGTACGTGGTGAAGAATTCAGACGTTTGTTTAAATGGATTTTGAAGAATAACAACATTGAGTATGCTGATTGCCTTGAAGAAACTTGACATGAAAAAATAACTCTCAGTTGAGAATTAATGAACATTAGTCTGATTCTAAGATACCTTTATAAAATTGTACAATACAATGGCTTCGATGGCAAATATTATATTTGAGTTAGTAAATTGTCGTTTTATAAATATTTTAGTCTTAAATATTTGGCAAGAATAAGACATATTTCTTCACTCTTTATGTAACTCGATTATCATTGACACTATTTGTATACGCCAATAAAACAGTGTCAATAACGAGTATACATGTTTGACCTATTAAGAAAAATCACAATGGCTTGAAAGAATTCATCAAATATGTTAAATTTCAACAAATATGACATTGGACGTTTAAAACCTGTTCTTTGTAAAAATAATATTTTATCAATACATATTGTCATGTTTTTATTACCAACAATTTATTTAAAAAAAGTTTTGGGATATAATAACATAATTATTTTTTTAGTTTTAAACTGTTTAGGTTTTGTGAATTTAAAATTCATGCAAATAAAAAAATGTGATCATCTTCTTTTTCAATTATTTTTTGATATAATCAAAAACAATTTTGAAACCGTATTGTTCATTTTTAGGTTAAAAAAACGAAAGCTCAATTAAGGACTGCATATCTTTATTAAAAAAATAACTCGTAAAAACCGTATTATTTGTTTGGGATTTGATAGAGTAAAATGTAGCAATCAGTATTTAACACTAGTTTCTCAAGACGTCTAGTGAAGATAATACGAGTAATACCAACTGCAAATTTATTATGTTTAATATATGAACCATTAATACAGATTCCTTCATTTCCCATTCAAGCTTCTTGAACATATTTTCCAGGGTAGTGTTGAATAATTTGGGCGAGATGATATGTTCCTGGTGGATTTCCTTACTTATTGGAAATGTATCGATACTTTGGAGGTTTACTGTTGCTGTTACATTATTGTATATGTTGCTGAAGAGTTTAACGTTTTTTTTCGTATTCTTTGAATAAGTACAGCTTTGATAATTGTGGATTTCTTGACCGAATCTAAAGCTTTTTCATAATCTACGAATACCATACACAGGGAAAGTTAGTATTCTTGACAGCGTTCTACAATTTCCTTTCCTACCTGAATGTTGTCCATTCTTCTGTTACTCCTTTACGAGTTCCTGATTTGTCACTACGTGACTCGTATCGTGCTCATAAAAATATGAAGATTTCGATCTTCTACTATACATTGCTTTGAATGGGGATTTATTTTTTCTCCCATAACACTGTGGGTTGAATTGAGCTGTTGCTGTTACATTATTGCAAATATTGCTGAAGATTTTAAAGTAGCGTTTTTGCATTCCTAAATTAAGTAAAGCCCTGCACAAGCGGATTTCATGACCGAATCAAAAGCCTTTTCATAGGCTATGAACGCCATATAGGTATAATTGAAATTGGTGTTCTTGACAACGTTCCATAATTTCCTGTAACCTTTAAATCCAGCCTGCCCTCTTGGTTGATTTGATCAAACGTTGTTTTAAGTCCCTTGGAGAGAATCTTCGTGAAAACTTTATATATAGTTGATAGTAAGCTAATGGGTCGGTAATTCTTAATATCTTCTTTATCTCTTTTGTTTTTTATTCGGTAATATCTATCTTTTGTAGACACGATGTAAATATTTTCGCTAACATCTTGTCTACTTCTGCATCCGTTTCTTTAAGGATGTTAATAGAAAGCCCATCAAAACTTTGCGAATTTTCTGGTTTCATACCGCGCAAAGCATTCCATACTTCCTATTATAGAATCACAAGTTTTCAGGTTCTGCTTCATTATCATTAGAGTTTGGACAAATAAGTCTTGTGAAAAAGTATTATTGGGATCATTGTAGAGGTCGTGGTAGAATTCTTTAACTCTCCTCAGCATCATTTCATGATTTCTGGTAACCGTGTCGTAGAAGAATCCGAGCACTTTGATGGTTTTCTTGTTTGGTGTTAGCAGTTGATTTGTTCTCTTGAGACTTTTTCAGTTTCGATAGAGTTAGTAACAACAAAATGTTATCAGTTTTTTTGTAAACATTTATTTTAAACCTTCTTGAAATAATACATTCTTGAATATGTGTAAAGATAATGTGATTCTATATTCAACAGCCGAAATATTTTATTAACACACCGTGCGTGATATCAAATAAACTTGAAATAATTCTTGCGATTATTTTGTTTGTATTGGCATGTTTGATATTTATTTGGGGAAAAAAGTGGCACGAATCAATCAAAAAGCTATCACCCAAACTGGAGGATATTAAAATGATGAAGTATCTTCACTTCCAAATATTACCTTGCTTTTCCTTAGGTAAACGTAACTTAGGTGAGAGTGTGTAAACGCGAAAAGCCAAGATAATCTTATTCAATTTGTTTGAGTGAAGTGAATTAATGAGAGTGATAAAAGTAACTTAAAGTTCAAGATAAGTTTGACAAAATTACGCCATCTCTGAGTCAAAGAAAGTCGTGTATTTCTCTTGTGTGATATTAGGAAGTTATAAGATTGTGGATGTTTTTTTCTTTTTCTGTGGCATTAATTTTCTCCTTGATAAATTATCTTTTTATTCTTCATCTTAAGACTTGTCACACCTCTTTCCTATTTTAAAACAATATTAGGTTGTACACATTTCAATACATAAATTAATTATAAAACATTACCATCATATGAGGTATGACACTCCCGTTTAGCTCGCCGGTTTCTTAAAGAGGCAAGAACTCTTTAGATCTCTGGGGTTTGTTGGGTTCCTTTGACTCTGAATGACTCTCTCTCAACTCTCGCAGGGACAGGCGACACAATTAAACAAGGTATAATTTGGAATGAAACAGTTTATTATATTGTAAAAAAAAGAAAAAAAGAAAAAAAAATATATAAAAAAAAAACTTGACGAATGTCAAGAAAAAAAATTTAAAATTGGCAAGAAGGAATGTGTTGTATTTAGCAAGGGAGATTTCAATAACAATTTGAAATTACTTTACTCGGCGGGTTTTTAGCGTGGCGACGAAATCCAGCATTGAAATTAAAAGGAATAATATTCACCCGTAATTAAAGATGGCGTCCTGGGCTTCTGCGATACACGAAGAAAAACTAGTCAGGCTGTCCTCGGTACAAACACTATTTCTGGACAGACGTCCTGACCGTGTCTTATCTGAAGGCACAAGAAGGCTCCTCGTGGAAGTTCGGGCCTTTTATAGGCACTTGCGAGAAAGAGAGGCTACACGTACTCATTCTCACTTAAAATAATAGTTTCGATAGTAACGTCATAGATATGATACTTTACTTTTAAAAGACAATTGAGATCGGTGTCTCTTACAATTCATCAAAAGGGTATATCGTCTAGACAGAATTTATTGCTTCCTTGAGCACTGGATTTTTATGACCCTGCTTTTGTCTTCTCAGTCGTTTACCGATGGCCTTACAATTTCCATCTTTACAAAACAGAATATTTATTTTAAACCCTTTTCCTAAACAAACAATGACCATGGAATTCTTTACAATCCGAATGTAGTTTTACAACCCGAGCCGACCACCTAAGTTGGCGGTGCACTATTTCATTTGTATCACCAAAACAAAATTTAATTTATTATAGGCCCCTTTTCCTAAACAAACAATAACCATGGGATTCTTTACAATCCAGGATATAATCTTGTACTCCAAAGCGGTGAGCACTTAAGATAACCTTTTTTTTTATTGACTTAATCTTAGCGACAGTATTAGAAATATACTAAATTATTTTGTTTCGAGAAAACATGTTTCAGGAGCATGAAATGTTGCGAATTTAGTATTGGAGATGTGAACTATGTAATTTATCAAATACAGTCCTGACACCCCACCCTAAGTTACCGAAAGAACAAAAAAAACAACAAAAAAAAAATTATCCTCCGTATATCACAGACGCATCAGTCCGAGGGATGTTTCTAAGGAGCGAGGGGTGTATGTACCCCTCACCGGATACGGTTTCGTGGCCGATTTATCTCTAGTCAGCATTTGCCATAGGTGTAGTCTTAATTGGTGTAAGACCGACCACGAGGAAGGAAACCACGTAAACCTTTTCCTTGACTAGGGTCCTAAACAATTTAACATCAACACATAGCCGGTTATAAAGGAGCGGGGAACACTCCTCCCCAACTCCTTACACACAAAAAAAAACAATACACAATGTTACAAGATTACAGGAAATTGATACAAAACAAAACAATACACAAAGGTACAAGATTACAGGAAATTGATACAAAACAAAACAATACACAATGGTACAAGATTACAGGAAATTGATACGATATTAATAAAATCAAATCACACACAAAAAAGAAATTACAATAATATTATACAATCTGGCAATACAATTAATCAAATATTAAACAGCAAGGTCAACTAACAATCAAATGTTGACCAAGAGGGAAACAAATCAGTTTAGCCATTCTCTCATTACAATATTCTGAGAAATGGACACAGCTTAGCCAAAAATAATAAAACAAATCTGCAGTCTTCTCCCAAAGGCCGACTTTAGTGGGTTCACTGCAGGTCACGGGCCAGCCTATGAACCAGCTGGTCTTCAAAGGTGATTCCTGAAATTCTCCCCTTTCAATGTGGATTCCGTCCAACCAACCACCCACATGGCTCAACACAAAATTACAACCCCACTACCCTTGATACACCAAAGACAATACTTTACAACACAATCCTTTCTTCGCCCTTCCTTATACTGCACAGTCGGGAACTGATAAATTTTAAAGCGGCCCCATATCACGGGCGCTTTCCACAATACGACCGCCCCTGGCTTACAGCACAAGGCGGTCCAAACTTCCGGCCACTTCCGGGCGAAATGACAACAACAATGATAACAATAAATTTCGCAAGCCAATATTATCATTTTTAAATCTCAAGAGGTTCACACAGAACCTTACACGTTGAGTTTCAAATATCCTATAGTTCACACAGAACTTAACTAGGGTTTATATCTCCTTAAGTTCACACCAAACTTTACACATATCTAAGGTTTCCTCAGACTCCAAGGTCTGGACAACCGTGGCAGCAACAATTCACCACCACATAGAATGGTAACTGTATAAATGGACCCTTAGTCCACTAAAAAAAAAAACACAAAACATAATACAAAATTGGCGAGTAGCCCCGGCTGAAAGCAGGACGCGTCTACGGACCCCCAGAACAGAGCCAAGAATCACGTGATACCACATACACAACTATGGTCATCTAGGATCCGAGCGACAGACACGCGACCCTCACGAACCGAAGCTACCTTAGCCCGAAACATGAACATGACAGAACACATCTGTATTCGCAATTGCTAATATGGGTTCATGAAGCCCGTGATGGAGACACACAGCAATCCATCCCAGATGTATTCTCAGGCCATCTTCAAAACCTTTAACGGTTGGGAGGCTAGCTTCTCCCAACCCGGACTCTTAAGGCTGCCCAGGGCCTCTCGGTTATTCACACCGAGCCAAAGTAAGGAGACAATAATAAACAACAAAGACAGGGAATTCAATTTACCGAGCGAGACCCACCATACGTCCGACCACAAGGGCACGGGTTCGTTTCGAGATTTCACTATCCAAGAAACGCAGCCCCCAGTCATAACGCATGCTGCCAACGCTACAGTAACCAGAGCTCTTATCCCAAAACTTCAACAGAGCAAACAATACAACGGTAATCATCTTAACAGTTACATAAAATCAGTACAAGTTCAAAACAGAACAAAAATACAACGGCAATTACCGTAACAGTTACATAAATTCTGTCAAAGTTCATTCGAGAACGCACCATACTCTTATCCTTATTCCTCCCAGCAGCACCACTACGACCTCCGCATTACCCATAAACCTTTCATTGCGCTGCCTCACAGACTAACTTGCGACCCCGTACTCGGTGAGTGCTTTGACAGAACAAAATATATTATAATATTTTACACAACAACAAAAAAAAATTAATTATTTTTATTTCAAATTATATACTCCACTCAACAGGAGCCAATTCGTCAACAAGATGACTTACTTCAATACTATAGCCCTTCAACACCGTGGAATGCTACACTTCCCCAACAAGAAAACTCCGAACACATCAACGGCTATTATCATCATGGAACCCCGTCCAAAAACTAACATTTACTGCGTGCAACTATCCGAAACGGATATTCCACTGTACCATCTGTACAACCTTTTCCAAAATTCAACTCGGTGGAAAGCAACACCTACTCCATAGCACTACTGAACAATTCTACTGCTATTAAACTTACGGACCACTGTCCAACGATAGCATTAGCGCAAAGCAATTATCCACGATGGATACTTTACTGAATCCTCAGTACGATCTTTGGAACGCTACTCCCGGGGGAAGGGTACACCCCTCCGTTAAGAAGTTCGGAATACCTCACGAATTCTTACCAGATAAGACAACAATTAGGAAGACAATCCTACCCCAATACGAAATTCGGAAGACTTCCAAGAATGTCTTCACTTAATGCCCTAATCTACGGAGTCAATAATTCCGATAGGGAATCTAATGAGAAAGTAACAATTACCACTAATTAAACCACAACAGCTGTCAGGTAACCCATACCTGAGCTCGCATTACACAAGAGCAATTTGATCCTGAACGTAATACGTGTACCTTCTACCAACGGTACTAATCATCTATGTATTACATGAATTCTTACTTCAGAAGGACCTAAGTCCTTCGTTGAGATACATATAATCCTACTCTAGGCTCTCAGCATTCCGCCACTCGTGGTCCAGGCTCAGGTCCATTGAACGCCAGGTATTCTTTGGTGAAGTCACCGGGTTGAATACCAGCCCATACATAAAACATATGGAAATGAATCCATACGAGATTGCCCACGGCCAGCTCACTTATTCATTCACCCTTGTGCAATAATAAATTCGCACCGGTGACGTCACTTGACATACTAAACTGTCATTCACCAAGGAACCCGACAGTGCATACCCTCAAGGTATATAACAAAATATTTAATTTAATTATTTTAAGAACCATTTTCCTAACCATGAATGACTCCCAATTAGGCGCTGACGAACCCATCACTACACTGTAAACTATCAGCTCATCTATAATCCACCCGGGCACAGAAGCTGTGCTCAGGACCGGACCCATCTTATATGTTCGCGTCCTTATCGTGTGACGACGGACTCACCGCATAAGGTCTATTCTAAGCTATACTGTATTCAATAGTCAATTTATAGTATATATGCAACTACTAAACTTCTACCGTCTTCTTATAAGAGAATAACCCCTGTATTCCTTCCTTCTTACAAGACAAGAATGATACATTTAATAATTTGACTCCAGGTCACGCTTTCTAGTTCCAACCGAGTTCCAACCGTGTTCCCAACTCCGTTTCTGGTAAAACGACCAGAAAATTTTTTTTTTTAATCTCCCAGCTATCATCTAGCCACGCTTTCCAGTCTACAATGAGAGAATACACTATTAACTCTCCTGTTACTACAACGACAACGAATGCTACACTCGACCTCATGTCACCTGACCACGTTCTCTAATTTCAAAAGAGATAACACAAACTAACTCGTTCGTTATTTAAACAAAAAAAGAGTGCTATAATCGAACTCTGGTCTCCTGGCCACGTTCTCTAATTTCAAAAAAGGATAACACAAACTAACGATTTCTTTGTTACGCCGACAAAGAGTTCCATTCTCGAGAAGTGGTCACCCGACCACGCTCTCTAGTTTTCTAATGAGAGAATACTCAACTACGATCTCCCTATTACGACGAGAAACAGTTCTATACTCGACTACTGGTCACTCGACCACGCTCTTTAGCTTCTAAAGAGAAAATACACAAATAACTCTATCGTTATTGGAACAACAAAGAGGCTATACTCTATTTAACACTTGGCCATGCTCCTCTTATGTGCTTCGACTACGAGAATCCGGACTAATTCTCTCTTGGCTTTATGACATGGAGTGCTATACTCCTCTGTCGATTACCTGGCCACGCTCTTAAGTAAAAGGAAGCGAGGCGAGATCTTTTATCTTCCCTAATTACTAGCTCGAAAACTGAGCAGAGTTTTCACAAATCCTCAACTAATGACGACTGGAAACAGACAATCTCTGCGCCATCTTTATGCTATCACTTCTTAGACCCGCGATAATTCGTTATCTGACAAGGGTGGCTCTAAAGAATGATTTTAAATTCCCTATTCTTGGAATATAATCTGTAAGGGACTCAACTGATTCCATACATAAGCCGGTCTAGTCTGCGCTTTATCCTAAAGTCTTCCGACCCATGCCCTTCTAGGAAAACCCTAAAGACTACATGACAATCACTACCTGCTTAACCTTAATTCTGAGAAGGTAAAGGCTGCATCTCTTAGAAACTCCTACAAGATTGAATGAAGTCTGCTTACCTTTATCTCAAGGACAAGCCAAATCTTTTGTACCCAATGTACTGATGCAAAACAAAAGAATCTATTTAAAACGAAATTCCTTTCGAATTTCTAAACCAACCGTGCTATACAGATGCATTGACAGAACAAAGGAATCATCCTAAAACCCTTTTCCTACCGAAACCCATAAACCACTTTGTTAACAATCGTATTGATACAAAAAAAGAATTTAACCAACCGAAATTCAATTCAGACCAAATAACAAACCTCTCTATCAAAAGACATTGATACGAGAACAAATGAATTTATCTAAACGTAATTCCATTCAGTGTTTAAAAACAGCGCATGTAAGAAAACTCAGCATCGACTGGCTGACTATCAATAAAATACAACAGCCCTTTCTAACAATCCCTCTGTCAATAAGGACAGCCAATTTCACCGAACGACATCAATTATGACGCAATACTTTCTACACAAACTCGCCATAACAACAGTAGCTCCGCGTAATAATTTGCAATATCCTATTACAAGAATCCTTCTAGAACTCAATCCCAGTTCTCTCTATTCCAACATATTGTTTAATAACAGCCACTGCTATCATGAAAAGAAAAAAAAATATAGCTATGACGCAATACTATTCACATCTAGAGCCTTCTTCAAGTTCCCACTCTTTTTCTTTTTCACAATATTTACTGCCTGACCTGCTACACCGTTATCAAAATAAACTATCCATAATTACGACGCAATTCCTCCGTTTGCCTTTGACTTTGAAAATTACCAAACCGAACACAGCGATTTTAACTATTAATTAGTCCTAAACAAAATCCGTAAACCGGATCACTAGCGCGATTGAAACATTATTTACGGAAGTTACCTTCTTTCAAGGTGAGATTGATCTCAATTAACCAGGAACCAATTCTTGTTCAACTGGAATATTCTACGATTTCAAAACACTAATTATCGTCATTCAATTGACCACGCACTTCTTTTCTTGAAAACAGGGGAGCAGAATGAAGAGATCTTCCCTCGGCCTTAATTGGATACATTGCAACAATAAAACAATAGGACAAAAAGCCCAACCGAAGCAAATCAAGACCTTACTAACAAAACAACAATTCTAACTCGATCGTTTTGTTAAACAAACAAGGTTTCTCTAAACAACGTAGTTCAAATTTACAAACAACTATAGACCAAAATGTAATTCAATCTCTATAAACAACTATATCGTTTATAGATCCATTACTGAAAGAAACTATTCAATGCATGATTCGGCCATTGAACCAAGATCGAAACCAAAAATAACTTGCTCCAACGGAATCTTTTTAAGTAAAAGAGGAATCTAACTTAAGCGAAACTTCCACTTCTTTGTAAAATTAAACCGTTGAAATTCTCCATATTTCGACAAACCGAGCACCCATTCTTGAGAACAGGGGGGCAGAACGAGGGGACCTTCCCTCGTCCCTATTCATTAGGTCGAAGGCCAGGCACAATTTTTCCAACTGGTCAACCGAAGACGGTTGCGAGCTGACAAGGACTGAACAGTACCTATGATGTAGGCCGCGTCTAAATACCTGTAATAAATCCTTGTCAGTGAGAGGCGGTTCCAAAGACTGATTCAAGTTCTGGATTCTCGAAACAAAATCTGTAGATGATTCGCCCGGCTTTTGTATGGAGGCCCAAATATCCATCCTGCGCTGAGTCATAAAGTCTTCCGACTCATATTTTTCTAAGAAAAGTTTCGTTACTGTGTTCCAATCTTTAAATATCTTAACCTTACTCCTAAAGAAGGTTAATGCTCCCTTACGTAAAAACTCTGGTAAGACCGCCGGAAGCGCGTTTAGGTGAACACCTCTGGCACAAGCCAATTCTTCCATTCGTGACGAGAATTCCCTTACACAACCCGTTCCGGTATATGGATCAATTGGCCAACACGAGAAGTTTATATTCCATTGTGGCGACGGAAGTGGAACATGAGAACGGGAAATCCCAACCTCAGTATACGGAGATGAATTTGTCAAAGGCATCGGTGCCAGAGCTCCCGAAGCGGTATCCCCATTATCCGCCCTCTCAAATAACTCCGGAGCTTTAGAAAGGTTTAAATATGGTCGAGTTCTAGGGGGTAAGCCCACCTCCCTCGATGATGATGGAGCGAGACCTCTATTGTATAGACTGGCCTGTCGACGCAATTCGTAAAAATTATTACTGGGGGAGAGTCCGCGCTCAAGTAATTCCCCAATCAATCTAGCCTTGGTCGACTTCATTACGTCCCTAATTGGATCCATTGCCAACAACAAAAAAAATTAAAACAATAAACAAGGCCCAAAAAGAAGAAAAAAAAACGCGATATCAGACCCCACTAACAAAAACAACACTTCTAATTCAAACGATATGTTAAACAAACAAAGACTTCTCTCTGAAGCGTGGTACAAATTTCTGAACACCCTAACTTTTAAATCGAGTTTAATAAGGAACACACAACTCTTTACAATGAAATATTTAGAGAAAGTTAACTAAGATCTAATCTTTTTCTTCCTTCGATTAACTAAAAATCTATTCACGATTCGTTAATAAACAACTTTAAAACAGTTTAACCAAAATGAAGCCCGTATACACGCGAGAACAAAAAAAAAAAAAATGGCCAGTAAAAACAAATGCTGCAGACACGTGGATCAAATTTCCAAACACAAAAAAAAAATACATATAAAACACTTTCCTGAAAATAAATTGTTACTTAAAACACACAAAACAAATTATAAATAAAAACCTTGTCCAACGAGAGATCAGAAATACCAGAGTAAAATACGCCGCACGTTCGGGCGTCAATATGTCACACCTCTTTCCTATTTTAAAACAATATTAGGTTGTACACATTTCAATACATAAATTAATTATAAAACATTACCATCATATGAGGTATGACACTCCCGTTTAGCTCGCCGGTTTCTTAAAGAGGCAAGAACTCTTTAGATCTCTGGGGTTTGTTGGGTTCCTTTGACTCTGAATGACTCTCTCTCAACTCTCGCAGGGACAGGCGACACAATTAAACAAGGTATAATTTGGAATGAAACAGTTTATTATATTGTAAAAAAAAGAAAAAAAGAAAAAAAAATATATAAAAAAAAAACTTGACGAATGTCAAGAAAAAAAATTTAAAATTGGCAAGAAGGAATGTGTTGTATTTAGCAAGGGAGATTTCAATAACAATTTGAAATTACTTTACTCGGTGGGTTTTTAGCGTGGCGACGAAATCCAGCATTGAAATTAAAAGGAATAATATTCACCCGTAATTAAAGATGGCGTCCTGGGCTTCTGCGATACACGAAGAAAAACTAGTCAGGCTGTCCTCGGTACAAACACTATTTCTGGACAGACGTCCTGACCGTGTCTTATCTGAAGGCACAAGAAGGCTCCTCGTGGAAGTTCGGGCCTTTTATAGGCACTTGCGAGAAAGAGAGGCTACACGTACTCATTCTCACTTAAAATAATAGTTTCGATAGTAACGTCATAGATATGATACTTTACTTTTAAAAGACAATTGAGATCGGTGTCTCTTACAATTCATCAAAAGGGTATATCGTCTAGACAGAATTTATTGCTTCCTTGAGCACTGGATTTTTATGACCCTGCTTTTGTCTTCTCAGTCGTTTACCGATGGCCTTACAATTTCCATCTTTACAAAACAGAATATTTATTTTAAACCCTTTTCCTAAACAAACAATGACCATGGAATTCTTTACAATCCGAATGTAGTTTTACAACCCGAGCCGACCACCTAAGTTGGCGGTGCACTATTTCATTTGTATCACCAAAACAAAATTTAATTTATTATAGGCCCCTTTTCCTAAACAAACAATAACCATGGGATTCTTTACAATCCAGGATATAATCTTGTACTCTAAAGCGGTGAGCACTTAAGATAACCTTTTTTTTTATTGACTTAATCTTAGCGACAGTATTAGAAATATACTAAATTATTTTGTTTCGAGAAAACATGTTTCAGGAGCATGAAATGTTGCGAATTTAGTATTGGGGATGTGAACTATGTAATTTATCAAATACAGTCCTGACAGACTGCTATGGCAAATAAATATTGTTAATAAATTAAATGGGTTTTAAATGACACGTTACTACAAGCATTCGTATCCACTTCCGCAGGATTTTTTCCAAAAAGATACTCTAATCACAAATCAGAGATAAAAACTTTAAAAGATTGCGTGATGATTTTCTCACGCAATCTTTTAAAGATTTTCTTGCGTGATGATTATCATTGTTATAACAGTATGGATATATGTTCACACATCAGAAACACGACTTTTGAATATAACAAGGATTTTTCAACAATAAAAACGAAGCTAAAAGTTATGGATATGCAGGCAAAATATAACACAGCCTGTTTTATAATAAATGTACTATTAATTAACAACTCTAAAATGAAAAAAATTAAATATGGGGACTATTGAAGAAGAATTTTACGTATCAATTATAATAAAACTACGTTTTCTTTAAAAAAAATAAGATCTGCATATTACACCTACAATGAGTACATGTAAATTTATTTTCAACGCCAAAGGCAATCCAGTTTAATGTTACAAGAGCGAGAGTTTGAAATATAATGTACTTATAAAAGTACATATATAGTAGAGGAGAAAAATAGAAGAACATTGATACTAAAATACAAACACCTAAGAGTTGTTTATCACAAAGCATATTTTCGGAATTCACAAACGACAGTATAGAGTTAAATAAAAATTTCAAAGAGTGTCAAGTTAAAATGTTACATTCCTCTTAAAATGATTAAAAAACTCACACATAAATAATATTAAAAATATAAGAAATTTCATTAGCTTAAAAAAACTGTAACAACTATATAAATGGCAAAACTACTAAAAATGCAAAAAAATCACATTTAAAAAAAAAATTATGCCAACATACCACATTCACAGATTTAAAAAATATGATACCAAACGGACATAAGCATTGCTCTTTGCCTAAATAAATTTTCAAAATTAGAGGAAGAAACGATAAATGAAATAATAAAGTTATTTCGATACAATTTTTTTTTCTTAATACTCGTAATTCAGAACTCTTAAGGTGATATTTTATTACACAGCAGTGTTTTACAAGCGGCTTACAAATGGTAAAAAATATATAATCAATTCAAATTATTATGAATTACGCAAACGTTTAGACGTATCTAAGATTTTAACTTAATATTAAAGAAGAAAAATGTATTTTTTGGCTATCGCAAGTGCCTTAATTGATGGCCGTTCTGGTCATGCATCTCCGATAGTGTGGAATCGTAAACATGACGAATACTCTGTTATGGTATTTGGGCGCATTTTCAAGAGCTGCTCTTTAACTGTGGCCGGTTTTGTGTCATAAACTTTTTTTCTTTTATGAGTACCCACAAAAACCTATTGGCGAGAGGTCTGGGAAGCGTGGGGGTATTCCATGCTAACATACCTCTACGTTCAATCCATCTGTTTGGCAGACCTTCATCAAGGTAGACCCTCACATCACGATAGTGATGGAAAAGTAAACCATCTTACATAAAATAAAAGTCATCCTCATCTCTACACTCCTTACGAATATGTGGTGTGACCAATTTATGCAGCAAGTTCAAGTAAACAGCAAAGTGTAAAAGTGTGTATTTAATTTTTTGGGACACCCTTTACTTTTTTAATTTTACAAATATAATACAGGTGAGCAAATAAAACAATGAAAAGATCATTAAAATGGATCATTTAATTCCTTAAAATTTGCATTACTGCTCATCTCGGTAATGCGTAAATAATTTTTCCTAAAATGAAAGGCATTAAAAAAATCTTTTATTTTTTTGTGAAAAATTCAATGAAAACATAGGTAATATTTTTATGTCAGACTTTACTACTGAAATTATTAAGTTTTGAGTCAAAATGAAAATTTTTCGATTAGTGCTAGAAACTTTCGAAATACCATTTACACAGCCTTCAAAGCAATGACAATAATATCAACACGTGTTTTGGTGATTCCAAACTTTACATTATTATTGCTTTTAACACAAAGTTAACCCTCGTTTTAAATTACAAAAGTTTTACACAAAACTATGGTCTTCACTTAAAGTTAAATTTAATAAGTGCGAATATTATATACCCGTGGCTAAAATCTCAAGTTCGTAAAAGTTAAATAAAAAAAATGGATTGAGATATTGAAGATTGAGTAAAAATTATTTCGATAATGATCAAAAATGTTTAACTATTTTATTTATAAAAAAATATTTCTCATTTATACAAGCTTACTAGTGATGTGTTTCATTAAGTACCTTAGTCTTCTTTTTTAGAAAGTCAATATGTCGGCGCGTGTCTATAAGGGTTAAATCGAGTGACCTGATAGGTGAAGGGCCATCATATATTTTGTTTTCGTTTACAACTCCTCTTCTTACTACAGTATGTGTACAATACTAAGGAAGATAATTTTCATGAAAGCCTTCAACAAAGCACCCTAAATGTGTGTGATCATTAAAAAGAAAACATTTAAAACAGGACTGCTTAAATCAAGTACCTTAACATAAAACTTCTTGGTATTTATTGAATATATTGATTTTAATTTAATTGAATACTGTATTGATTAAAATAATGGAAAGAAATAAAAACTGAAACAAATGAAATACGAATAATATTTCAATTGTTTTTAATACTTTTTCGCTTCCATCTTATTTTTTAAGGTCTTCCGAGAAAACGGTTACTGGTAAGGTTCCCGTGCTTCTCTTTAGGTATTTTTTGCCTTCACCGACTTACAATGTTTTCGACGACCTCCGTAGTTTACTTGGCAAGTCGCCCGTTTTCCTTCCCGGGTTGCTAGTTCGATTCACGTTACTACCTATTTTTTTTATAAAAAAAGTGTTCCAAGACGATTTTGACTTGATGCCTCTTTGTCTCAGCGAATATATTTTTCTAAACATATGGAGATGCAGGCAAGTGTTTTCATCCTAAATTTTAATATATTTTTATAACAGTGAATTAAGTTCATGAAAATAAATATGAAACGATCTTTTTTCTTCATTTGAGGTCTTTCGAGGAGAGTCTGCTCTGTAAAATGCGTATTGTCCTTTTATTATGTTGTTTATAGTTAAGGCATTAACAAGTGGAAGTTCAAAGACATTGTAATTTGTTTTATCAAACACTGTTTATTCCCCTTTTTGTAACGGTATAACCCTACTGGTTTCAAGACTTTCACCTCATCATCACGGGAGCACATAACTGTGCTCCCCTGATGATGAGAGTCTTATTTGTGCTTCCCTGATGATGAGTCTTACTTGTGGTCCCCTGATGATAAGATGAAAACCTTGAAACTGGTAGGGTTATACCGTTACAAGAAGAGGAATAAACAGTATTTGATAAAACAAATTAGATTGTCCTTTTAGTAGTATGAATACCTGTTAAGTGAGTTGGAAGATACTGCCACAGGATAATAAACCAACTAGGCTGTACTTTATATATTGTAACAAAAGTGTAATATAGTACAAGGTTTAGTACATTTCTCGGATATGAAATATTTTTCTCCTATCTTAAACGTAATGTTAATATTGTATTCATTTCATTTATTCTTCATCTGTAGTGTTCGTAGTTGTTTTTATTTTCATCGTATCGACTCTTCTAGTCGTAATTTCACATGGGTAGTTTTATATGAGTGTAAATTTAAAAACAACCCGTAGGTTGCTTGATTCACACTGTTGTAAGAAACATACATAATCAGTTTATTTGTTGCTATTTCTAATGTAACATTTCCCTAGTATACTTTTTGTAGATGAGCATTAATACGATCTTACCATTCTCCTGTTGAGAAAGGCAAGGAGAGTAGAGAGCAAATATTTTCTTTCACAACATACTTCTTTCACGTACTTCAAATTCACCCATTCTCAATACTTTCCTTCTCTTTGTCATTTCTTTTCTATACTTCTTTCATTTTTTTCTTCTTCTTTCAATTGTATTACATATTAATTTAGCACTCATACATTCAAAAGTCTTTCGGTACTCATCCATTCAACATGTTTAAAGTACCTCAATGTGCTATTACATTTTTTTCTCTGTCATACAGCGACAAACTACATATTTTTCAAAATATACCTATTTAAGTGACGCCATGTACCATATTTTGTCAATGTAAGTACGAGTACGCTGTTCCATTTGCTGTATGATAGGATAGGCTATAATTAGTGATAAAGTATGATTGTCAGCCATCCTGTGAGTGGAGAACGCCTGGATTGTATTGTATTGTATTGTATTGGTACATCGTGTCTATATAGACTGTTGCGATTGAAAGATCACTGCACAATTCCATCAGTAAGGAGGTTAAGTTTCGGAGACGATCGACAAATTAAATCTTCTGGTGAGGTTTAAGTAGCGTCATTCAAGTGTTTTTAAATAATACTTAAAAAGAGTGCTTTAAGAATTTATTACAAACAGCATATAAAATACAGTTTAATATAAATTTAGATGTATGTCTAAGAGTAAAAATGTGTGAAAGGAAATTCAGCAGGAATCAAACCCACAAGTAATGTTTACCGTTAGACCAAGACCGCAGGTGTAAATACTATGAAATTTTCGATACTGTGAATCATTTGATATATCAAATGACATTCCATTGATATGAATTCTCAACAACTGTGGTAACATGATACGTGTCTTATGTTATTGATAGCATCGATATTTGAATCAGATTATATGTTTGCGTTAATTTGCTCACTTAGCGGTAAAAAATTAACTGGAAAATAAACTATTGTATATCACGACATTACCAGTTTTCAAAAGGTATTAATTTTGGATCTAATCTCTTCGTATTTATATTACAATACAAAAAAATATGTTTATGGTTTTCCATTTACAGTTAGTATATAAAGGTTGTTATTTAAAAAAACATATTTTTTATCCAGATTTATTTTTAAGTAATTGTTAATTTGTGTAATCTTCCAATTGAATTGATAAGTTAACGGTTAAATCGTATTGGGCTTTGTATACTAAATAAAGATCTGCTGTATTTCCGTATTGGGCTTTGTATACTAAAGATCTGCTGTATTTCCATAATGTTATAATATATTTCGTGAAGATATTACATTTTTTGTATAATAAATGTTATTATCTCCTCTTGGCAAACGGGCTTTCAAGATGAGTCACACCACAATTATCGCACAGAAATAAAAAAAATATCCGTATCCTTATTTGTCATGACAAGTCTATTCCAGTCCCAGTTTGCAATTTTTCATAATTTAGTAATAACTGAAACACGCTTTAGAGAGGAGAAACACTTCATAGTCAATTTTGTCTTCAAGAAATAAACTGTGGTGGTCCTGTGGCGTGGTTTGCATATATGGTAAGTGTTAGAGATGTGGGTCGCGTGTGTAGTTTTAGGATGCACTTGAAGGCAACCCTTTTTGAGAGGCTTTATCAAAATTGATGTTGTTATATGAATTCTATAAAAGTCAGTCTGCGCGCTGGGAAAATGCGTCAACATGGTCAGGCGGCTCAGCAGGGTACATATGTTTGTGGCATTTGCGGGAGGGAGTGCGCATCTAGGATCGGGCTGTTCTCTCACAGAATATCACACGATCGACGTGGGAGAACGGGTCAAGACTGACGTTGGAGTGGCGAGGGGATCCTCGACTGCGAGACCCGGCAATTATGGACAAATACACTACATCATACCTAAATCCGAATATGTTTCTATCATATATCGGAAGAACTACAAACGTTTCTTTATAGTCATCTCTCCTTAGTAAGTTTTCTGCGATTTTTAACTAAACACGTTTTTCATTTTTACTTAATATGTTTTTCTTAATATATTCAAATGCGAGGAAGTATTTAATTTTATGACCACAGCCCCCACCTTTCTACCCTGACACTCAACATATATATACATGCATTTTTTAATATTTTTAGTTTGTCAATTATAGCGAATTTGATTCCCAAGTTAGAGCGCCCTTGACGAGAGTTTGTTCTGTAAGCGGCGTTATATACATATTTTTCTTTTTATTATTAAAGGTAGGACATTTTTCGAATTGAGAGGGCCCATTTTATAAGTATCTCTCTGGATATATATTCATCCAGGTAAATTCTCTATCCTCCCTCATATCGACTGATACCTAATCATACGTTCGTGTTTGAAATTGGTACGGAGATCTCTTAAAGGTATAACATGACTCTTTCAAGTATGTATGCTATTTATTTATATGTTATTATATATTACTTTGGAAAAGTATATTTATTTAGCAAAAATGAATTAGTTTAATAAATTCCGATAGTCATTAATGTGAAGAAATTGTCTTTATTATCATCAACTTATTCAGCTTATCGGTCTGACATCTTCTATGAAAGTTTAACTAATTTGAAGGAGACTCGCTGTTCCAAACATCACCCTTGTAATATAGAAAATAATTGTGCAGAATAAAGGTTTCCTGTTTCACGAGACTTATTTATTTCTATAGGTCTAACTCTTAGTACCAACGAGAAGAGGTACTATTTACATGTTTTCCTTATTTTATCATATAAACAATTTTGATATCTATTAAAGTGTATTTCATTTAACATGTTTGCATAAATTAATTGAAGCTTATAATTGGGTTCAATTTTAATAGAAAGCTAGAAAATTGCAAAAACTCCTATATAAACATATGTTAGGGTGTTTTAACTCTACGGGTAAATCGTTTAAGTGATGTTAAATTATATGAGTTTGTCTAGAATATTGAACTTATTTTTTTCTATAAAATAAATTATTTTTAACATCATATGAAACCAAAAAATATTGAAAATCCACCGTAATTGACTGATGGTGCGGTGCTGTGATATTGTAATTCTCACTTGTCACTGTCACTTGTTTGGTTACAAATTTTATAGTGATTGTTCTCAGGATGTTTTGTTTTATATTGTATTTCCGATTTTTTTTTTGTAAATTATTATTTTTTCTAAGCCCATTCGCATTTAAGGTACGTGTTTTCATAACATTTCATAGCTTTTTTCTCATAGCACTGCCATTTGAGACACAAAAAAGTATATTGTTTGGTATAGTAAAAACTGTACCAATGCACTTTGACACTACATAAAACTAATAATTCAGTCTTTTTTAGCAAAAAGCGGACCCAAAGCATAAACACTATAACTGACAATGGGACCATCTACAAAATAATCTCCTTTAAAAGTCTGTCAAATTTTGTTGAGAGTTGTTACATCACAAGCTAAAGAGTAAAAAGTGGTTCGATGGGTATATGAAATTTGGTATTCACATAGTATAAGTTATTTATTTCTACTCCAAAAAAATAAATAAAAGCAATACTGTTGTATTTCTCGATTAAAGCATTATTTTTTTGTGAATTGACACTATCGAAGCGTAATTTATATAAACATAAGTTGCGCCAGCTACATTATACTCAGGAGAGTTGCATAAATCAAATATTTTCGAGGTAGATATGAAGGCTTGAAAAACAAACGGGAACGAATATCCACCCTTTATTTTTTTTTGTTTACTAAGACTTGAGTTGTTATGATCGTTATGTGTTTTGCGATGTTCAAAATGGCGGATAGAAATATTTATAGGTATAGTCATTGTTCGGGTGGTATAGGGTTCTTAAATATTTTCTCAATTCCTGTACTCGTATATGAAGAAAATAAATTTAATACCGTGCAGAAAAAAATAAAAAGATTTTATTTTACACTGCGCAGCTTTTTTTTAAGAAGAAAAATTTGCACGGCTAATAATCGTAATATGAAGAATCTATAAATAGTGTTCCATATATTTTTATTTCGTTATATTTAAAAAAAAATGTATAACACAAAATGGAGAAGGAACGGTCATCCAAATTTTTAAGCCCGCTTAACAATTCCGATTTGAGACAACATAAGAGTATTGGTAATTTAAAGGTTTTTCTGTTGTTTTGTGTGGTATTGGTGGCCGAAGAAACTGAAGGAAAAATTGAAATGTATTGATTTCATATAATATACGATAAAACGAATGAATGAAGGACTACTTACTAAACAGATACTATATATGGTATAGTACAAATGTGAGTGGAAGGCGTGTGAGAGGAAGACCAGGGAGAGAATGATTGCCTCAAATGAATTGCAAAATAATATAACACATAACGCGATTAATATTATCACCATTCCAACATTTTAGCATACCACTAGTCTCCAAGTTTTCAAGACTACATAGATGAAAATAAAATTTTAAAAATCTCTTTTTTTTTTAATTTTCAAAGAGCATGCGGTATACTTGTACATAACATACAATGTTTTTTTAATATTCAAAGAGCATGCGGTATACTTGTACATAACATACAATGTGTTTTTAATGACTGTGGATTGAAAATCTGAAGATCTTTCGTAACGTAATTTGACAAAAGTCAAAAATATTTTTGTACTTTGGAGAAATTGTGTACGAATCCCAAGGAAAAAATAAACTAGATCAAAAAGTTATAATGTGTATAACATATATGTAAACTATTTTTTAAGTAATTTAATAATTTAAATAAATAACAATTTTAAGAAACGTGAATGCCATTTTTTATTTGCTTTGAAAAAAGGGAAAGTTTCACGGAAGATAGAAAAATACTGGTCCAAATATATTTTTATGGATAGATCCAACAAGACAAAACGCTCGGCAATCGCTTAAAAAGTATAAACATTTTAATTTTTTTTTCTTCATATTTTTGTTTCGATCGTAACATCTATCTGGATTGAGTTTAAGGTATTATTTTTCCTCCATTTAACTCAGCTTTTTGGAGAATATTTCAAATTCCTTATCTTACATCAAATTCTCTATTCAGTATTCGTGTAGCACGATATTGGGGAAATGATTGTAAAATGACTCGGATTTGATTTGATGAAGGTAAACGGTTTCCAAGTAAGTTTTCATTCGTAAAATTTTATTGGCAGAGCACGAAATTGGGGAATATCCCGATTCAATGGAGAATGTCGCTGTTCGACTTTATCTCCAGAGAAAGCAAATGGAGTAAAAGTTTTATTTACTTTACTGACATTGAATATTTAGTTACACATTTGATATTATTTAAGAAATCAATTTTCGAACATTTTTTATGTTCTTCCATTATTTAAATCAGACAGTGGTATGAAAATGTGTTTTATTCAAATATATAGTTTTTTAATAAAATATTCTTAGATTTTTATCTATTATTTGTGTCAAATACGGGCATCAAAATTTTTAGGCATCAAAACAAAAGGTTACAGATTAAATTATCAAACAACCTACTTTCTTAACTTAATTTTTGTGAAAAAATCTCAATTAGGTTAAGTTGTGAAGTATTAAAAAAAAATCGTAATTAATTTCTCTCTTATGTTTTTAGAGGTTGTTTTATTACAGACCAATTAATACGTCTCTATAATATTTTTTACGATTCATAATGTACTCAATTTTAATACTTACAATTTGAATAGTATTTAAAAAAAACTTTAAATGTTTCAAATTCAAAGGATAAATTAACAATACTACTTACAGTGTTTTAAAGGTATCAAAAAATCTGCGAGAAGTGATGAATGTCAATATTTTTTTCACAGTAATATACATTCACACCATCACACCATCACGCTTTCGTTCTTTTGAGGCAGGCAGATATTGCTCCATTCATAATCATATTTGTTTTTAATTGTATAATAAATTATAACTGATCCAGAATATATCTTCACTTTGAAAATGTAACCACCAAAAATATGACTAATAATAATAAATCTTACTGGTTCTGATTTACCATTTTCGGACATTGACGTAAACAACTATTGCTTTCAACATAAAAGGGAGAAAATAGGTGGAAATCAAATTGGTTTTTAATTGGTCCTTTCTATAATTTTAGTTTTTTCTTTCAGTTATGATTTGTTTGTATCTTTATAATATGATGTTTTTATGTACTCGTATTATATATTTTTATTTTTGTTATGTTTTGAGATAATTGTTCCATATCTAATGTTATATTTCAATAATAATTTTTTCATAACCATTTTTAAACACATAATGTTCTTTCACCTAATATAAGATATATTTTGTTGCTTCTCTCCTTACGTATATTTCATTTGAAAAATTATAATCCGTGTTTTATTATACCATTCAGCAAAATAAATGGAATATTTTTTTATCACACGTTCGTTAAACAAAACCAAAATTGAACCATTTCCATTTATTTTAAATTTTGTTTCCTTAAAAGTGAATTTGTCACCAATTGATGAAACCTTGATACTGTTGCAGGTATAACTTCGTTTCATTTCAGGCGTAGAAAATAATTGACAAATAAAAGTTTTTTCCCAATCGTGGGTTTTGCATAAAGGCCAGTTAAAGGAATCCTATGGGCCGAGAAAAGCTTTTGGATATTGTTAACGTAGGAAAGATTTTTTTCTTCAAACGTAATTTAAGAAATACCCAAGTCGGCTTCCGTACGTTTAAGAAACCGGTTTTCGTAAAAAATCATTCGTTGGTTTTTATAAACTGCGCAAAAACCCATATTCTAACAAAGTTACTCCATTAAGAAGTTGAAAAAGGCAGTTGGCATGTTAAATATCGAAAAACTCGATTATTCCTTGATAGGGTTAAATCTCTCAGTGCCCATACGGAGTTTGGTTTTATTGAATAAAATGTTTTTATTTCGCAGGAATCTCAGACCTTTTTAAGCATACCAAGTAAGATATTTTTGTTATAAAAGAAATATGGATCTTTTAAAAAACATAAATTTATCAATGTCTTTGAACTCTTTATACTGAGAAATGTGGATTTACGAATTATTGTGTTCCTTTTATTCAACAATTTATTATTCGGTTTTTTTATTGTACAACGAATTCGCATTTCAAAAATTTCCGAAATTTCAAATTGTTTTCTTATATTGTGCGTTTGAAAGAAAAACATATATATTTTTCAAATTCAATATTTTTTTCAGTTGCATAAAACTGTATGTCAATCTATTGACTCGTCTCATGCCCTGTAACAAAAACTAGTTGGCTTTTCATTATACGTAAAAGTCATTAATAACATTTAAGTTTAACAAGTATTGTCGGAAAATATAGCACGCAAGATGAAGTTAAAATTATCTGTTACCTCGTCACTTACCCATCTATATACCTTATCATACAACTACTATGATTTCTTTTACTTCTTGCTTTTCTTCTTTCAAAATATCATTAACTTGATGCTATCATTCTTTCCTTGGTCTTACTATACCATCCCTTCACTCATATTTGCACTTAATATTTGTTTCGTTATTCATTAGTTCCAGATGCCCAAACAATCTCAGAGTGCTCTTCTTTATTTAACTCAATACGTCAGCTTTAAGTGTGCAATCATCCCTTATGACTTTAATTCTGTATTCTATCATACATTGCCCCTCCACAGAGTGATGTGCTTACTCCTATATAGTATTTTCTCTCCAACAAATCAAAAAGATAATGAAAGGTTTTGCGTGAAAAACCACCTAAAGATCTTATTTTTGGAATTCCATCAGGAATCAAACCCAAAACTTTCAGTTGGGGTGAAGCAATATATCGATTAGAGCACGAAGAAGAATATTTTGATCTAAAATATATTCTTAGCTTTTTCAAAAGTCAAGGTATTTTTAACTCGGTTTGTATTTTATTTCAAGGAAACATCAAAGAACTTTTTGACAAGCTTTTCTTTACGGTTGGTTTTATTTGAAACAATATTTTATGAATGTATACATATAAGTTCGTAAGGAAGCTCCATTTAAGGTATGATAGAAATATCTCACATTTTATACAGTTAATGAACCTTTAACATCAGGACATAAAAATAAAACGTTTATTCATTTTGAGAAAACATTTAAAATTGAATGTAAATTTTCCCAGAAATCTCATTATCTTGATAAACCTTCATATGTCTGTTGAAAAAGCACTCTATATATTTCAGCTTATTACAACAATCAGACAAAGTATTATCTATTATCATTATCTAATATGATATTTTGTGTTTTGCATTTTCTTATGACGGGTGGTGATTTTGACTTGTAGGAAGAAATTAAAGAAAATTAGTCATGCTCTTAAGTTGTGATCGTAGCGACAGTCTTTAAGAGTGATGTTAACTGAGTGACATGCAAAATAATTAAACTTAAATTAGTATAATATTTGCGAAAGACTCTTTACTTACTACGTGCAACGAATCCTTCAGTTTTTCGTCACATAATTAAGAGGGCCGGAGAGCATTAAAAAAACTTATGTTGACAGTTGTCTTGGCCAGAGAAATAGAGGTAGTAAAAAAGGATGCTGGAACAAAACTCGCTTCAAGTTCTAGAATAGTGGTGGATAAAGTCGAGATGCAACTGGTTCGGGTCATTAATAATGAACAATATCATCAGAAAAGACTTAGAAAGAGATTTATGTTATATGTCCTTCGCTAATAAAAAAATGTAAATAAAAAAAAAGAGGAACCGTTGTTCTAATCTAATAAGAATTTTACCTCTAATAGCCGTGTTATAAACTAACAAGCAGAGTTTGTAAGAACTAACGCAATGCTCATAAATAATCTTGATATTATTTTATCGGCAATCAAAAATGTTTACCTTTATCCTTACGGTATATGAATTTATTTATACTTTATCAGGATTCTCTATATATTTTGTCGAGAAATTTTGTTAAGGTAATACATTATTTATTTCTAAAATCTTGCTTATAAAAAAATATTGGTTTGAAACAGATTTTACTTTTGGCTTTGAGCGTTATTTTCATCAACAAAAATTGTTTCCTGTAAAAATAAGCAAAAAGCTTATATTGCTTAAATAAACGTTAGTTTTATTCAAATTAATGCATTTGAATTTTGTGAAAGTGAATGGAAAGCTTATTTTCTACAAAGAACGCGCAAATCGGGAATCTGAACTTTCAGATAACTGAACGTGCTGGAATCTTTAACAAAAGAAAATAAAATTTCATTTTCGTTTTTTCGGATATAACGTTTTCCATTCAGAATATTTTGAATTATTTTTTTTCCTTATGAGTATGTTTTGTTTAAGGTCTAGTTTTATTTTTAATACTTTTTTTTTTAATCAACTAAAATGGTTTGGCATGTAGAACGAACGAATAATGAAAGATTCACAAATAATATATATAAAACCAGTGAGTAAAAGGCGGGGTTAAAAAACCTAAAAAAAGTGTGATTGGATGAAGTGAATTATATTTTGAAAGAAGGAAATGAAAAAAATTGATAAATCGTCCGACTTTTATGCGAAGATGTGAAGAGGCGAAAGATATGTCGAGATAGGAAAGTCTGGCGCTCTGTTCTTTTTGCGTGCGCCAACAGGGAAATGGTGTGATGATATGTACGTGTGCATCAATTAAAATATACAATTTTTATGTGCTGTACCATATTTTTAAATTCGTCTATTTAACCTTTCCTTCCCTGTGTTGGGTATCTTCTACACGTTGCTTCTAATAACCATCAATATCTCTATAAATATAATAAATACAAGGTTAAGATTTTAGGTATTCCTCCATAATATATTTACGCATTGATTTAAAAAATAATATTAATAATAATCAGAATTTATCGACTACATCGTGGGTATTTTGTGAAGATATCGGAAACAAATTCGCATTTAAACGCTGTTAGTGCCTCGACCTTGTGTCTTGACGATAGGTGAATAGTATGCGGGAAGCGCGACACTATATTCGCATCTCACTCTTGCATACTCCACTGAATTGCGAGGAGCTGAATTGTCTCAACGTCGCAAGCATAAGCGTAAGCGCCGGGGTATGCGACTGACGTTCCGCGCCACAGTAGCTTCTAGGCTTGTTAATAGGTTAGACGTACGCCCGTTCCGTGAGCGTTGCCAGATGGTTTTTTAATGTTTTCAGCAAATAAATCTCAATTATTATAATTTTTAACTTCAATTATAATTAATTAAGGGGATTATCTATGAATGTTCTTTATTTTTCCGATTTGAAATCGCTAATTTTTTATCGCGTACTCACTACCCAACACCGGAGCACGCGTTTCAATTTTAACACCGTAAGGGAAGGGTTAAAGTGATACATTGTGATGAAATTTAGAATTTTGACCAGAAAACTCCACATTTATAAGGGGTTATTTTGACTTACTTTTGAAATACTAGTACGTATCCGAACTACATGTATTACGAAAACATACGAAGGCTATCTTGATATCTTCGAAATAAGCTCTGAAGCAAAACATGAGAGTGGACATTGGCGTAGATGCTTTAATGCTGAGATATATGAGCTTTTTTGAGAGCCTATAGTATTCAAATATGTGAATACTTTGACGCTGGGACCCGTACGAGCATAGAATACTAGGACCTCGTCAACTAACATATCATACATTGTGAAGAGCATGCCTGAAGGACGATGACGATTTGGCAAGGCGAGATTGAAATGAGAGGACAGCGTATCCAGGGGCATAAAAGTCTTAACTGGGAACTTAATCCATTATAATTCTGTCAAACATTTATTTTTTTGTTATTTTATTAAGTTTGTATTTTTGTTGATTGACTTCGAGTACTTTTTTCCTTCAGTGTTGTTCTATACATTGTTGAGTTGTGTCATATGTGTTCTCAATTGTTATGATTTTTTCAAATTGTAGATATTTTCTATTTTGTTTTGTAAATTTTGTAATATTTTGTTAAGGACACTTAAGTTTCGTATATATTTCCAAAGAATAAATAACGACACTTAAAATAAGTAAGAGACTATAATTGAGCCTGTATTGTAGCACCGCATATTGTAGCACCGCAGATTTTACAAAAAAATAAAAAGAAAATTCTTTTAAATACATACTAATATGTATTTTAAATATTGTCTTCATTTGAATGATTACTGGCAGCTTCGAACAAATATAAAAAAAAGAGTTTAACATATTGCTTTTTACACAATGTAACTGTCATACAATGACATTACAACGTTTAAAGTACACGGTGATTGTTAATAACAAAAAAACTAAAAACGTATCCAATTAATGCATTCATATCATTACTTCGTTTTCCTGTTGAGGTAGTCATAAAGAACAGAGTGCCGAACTTTACTATCATGACATACAACTATCGTTTTTTTCACGTGCACTTGAACCCGAGAGAGCTGAAATGAAAAATACAGGTCCTACGATTTTTCCAACTCAGATGGTTAATAAAATAAATTGTTTTATATTTAAACGCTTTGTGCTATAATATAGTATAATGATTTATTAAAAAATCAATAAAATACCAGACAAATATTATTCACAGATTTTTTTTGAAAAAAATATTTAAGTCAATCAACATAAGACATATAAAATACGAACCAAGATTTAAAGAAGACTCGTGTCATTAGTAAGACAAGAAACCATTAGTTCAACAAAATTTATTAAGAGACCAGCTAAAAGATGTTACCTCATAGGAAACTCTGAACTCTGTTAACTTTTGTCAGCCCTAGTCGACAAAGGATCTTACCTCGAAGGTAAAACCTTTGTGTGGCTTGTGTAAGCCCAATTACATTCAACTTGAAACACAATTCAAATTACAGCCAACACTAACAAAGATTCATCAGAAATACATATACAGAACTTTAATGTAAGGATTGGCGCGTTCCAATTTGTTAAGGACCTTGAAGCGACAAAATGTTCTAAAAATACCCTACATTTATTTTTTGTTCACTCATTGTTTTTCTTTCGGGTCGGGATTTCATTATGGCGCAAATAAACATCCATTTCCATCTTTGGCTAATTCTTTAGTTTGAGAACAGTCTCAGCCTCAATATACTTAAAGTAAATAAAATACAAATTCTAAATATTTCAAGTGACAATATAGTATTACAAAAAAATATTTAAAAACGCGTTTTTTAAAATGAATTGTAAAAAAATACCAGTCAAAAAAACAGCTGATGAAAATAAATTAAGCAGTTTCGTCCTAGATATCGTCTACACTGGTACAATCATTGCGTAGAGTATGAAAGTGACTAATAACTGGTCCTATTTCGTCTGGAGTTTTTAAGGTAACAGGGAAATGCCAATTTTATTACCTGTTCATCATTGGATGACTTACTTATATAAAAACATAAAATTATTATTTTTTACTTGAAAAGTTTACAAAAATAGGGACAAGGGAACATACACGTACACACGTAAAATTTATTCATGATATTAATTATTGTGGCAGAATACATCACCCAAAATGAAGTTATAGAATTTTTACATACATATAATACATATAAAGTAATTTGGTGTTTTCCTGTTGGGTAAGTAGAGAGGACAGAATGCAAAACCTTCCTATCACGACACATATCCTTCTCTGTTCTACATCCATTCACCTTCTCAAACAACTCTTACGTTCCACACACATTTACACTATATACTTATTTTGTTAGTCTTTCTTCAATTATTTGTTGAAGATGTCCAAATTATCTCAGAGTGTTCTTCATCTTACTCAACAAATAAGCCTTTAGGTCAAATTCATCCGTAATCATTTCATTCCGTATTTTGTCATACATCGTCACCCCATGTATTATTCCCAGTGCACGAATTCCAACAGCATTTATTCGGCTTCTTTATATATTTTTCTCTTCCAAAAATTTACTTTCTTAACACCGTCTAAGAATCTCATCTGTGGTTCCAGGAATCAGATCCTAAACCCCGGGAATAAAAAAATTGGCGTCTTACAAACAACACCGCGGAGGCTGTGTTTGACTTTATCTGATTCTTTTATATACTTATAAAAACTTCAACATTATAATGGGTTTCGACAGCCAATAATAATCAACATTACTTTGCAGGAAAATGTTTAGTTTTTTTTGGTAAAAACTATTTATTTTCTCATTCTTCTAAAAAAGGAACCGTTATGTGCAATGCACTCTCTGTTACCCCCTTGAAAAAAGAACCGTTATATGCAATGCCTTTTCTGTTGCCTTCTCCAAAAAACATCAACATAAAATATACATGGTTGTCAACTTATAAAAACGGGTTTGCGGTCTGTTAGTTTTTATTTAAGAGAAAGAAAGATTCGTGGTTGAACTCGTAAGGAACCTATTCTTATTGGGAGTATTATCATGATACAGTTTCATTTATTTAGCGTATGATGTGGAAGAAATTTTATTGTAACATTTTAATGTTCGTTTATTTTCAAAAGTAAATTTTGTTATTGTTCAAAACAGTATTTTTGCTTTTGTTTTTAGTGATTGGTTCGCTGTAAGATATTGGTTTTCTGCTGAACGTAAAATGAATGCTGTTATTTTGTTGCTTTTTACAAACTTTAAGGAACAATATTCTTGATTCCCAGCTCGTAACAACCAACACCGTAATTTTGAACACGTTATTTTGCATTTCGTCGTCTCATTCATCACTTCAACATTCCACAGCTTCTTCAACAATCGTAAAGGTAACACCATTGTCAATTGTTAAGCATGCTTTTCGCGCGAAATCAAAAATCTAATTTTGATTTCGGGATTTGTGAGGACCGCGCCTGCGTAAGCAGGGAAATATCCCCTCCCGTACTGTTCTACCCCCCCCCCCTCCAACCCCGCTTGGGACGAGCTGCTACCGAGGTACAAGCTCAGTTAGTTTCAGCATTCGCCCTTTGTATGTGACGCTTATAACAGACGTGCCGTGCCGTGCCGACTTACTGCTGAAAAGTTTGTCGCCTCATTAGCCGGCGCCGAAAACTTTGGGTGCTGTTAAAAAAAATATTAATTTACTTCTCGCGCTGGTCGCCTCGGTTATTCAAGAGCGAGAAGAAAAACATCAAATCAAACGGGAAGTTATTTGTCAATTTCTAAAAAGGGGAAAATTTATTTCTCATACTTAGTACATACAAGGGCAAGTGGGAAGAATTAATTAAAACTCCTTATTTTTTGTGATGCGTGTGCTGATCTCGGACACGATACAAAATGGTGGATCCATTTAAACTTTTTTGGGTTCTTACTAATAGCACTTATTTGGGTGAGTGATGTTCTTTTAATTAATGAATGTTCTTATTTATCAATGTCTTGCTTTTTTCTTTTAATCAGTTTATATGATATTCCACAGTTTCCTTTTCGAGTGACTCTTCTCAAAGTTTTAATCAAAGCTAAAAAAGTTTTTTGAACTTTTCAATTGGAAGATTTTATTTAGTGAAAAACAAATATCTTATACAATCTCGTAATTATCACTATTTCAAAATTACTGAAGGGATATAAAATGAATTTTTTTTTGTATTTTTTTTAGTTTTTATTTTTAAGTGCAAAACTAAGAATATTTATTTTTCTTAAAAGAAACTCAAGGAAAATTATCAAATGAACAAAATGGATGACATAAACATCAATAAATTGAAAATAATACAAAATGAACTTCGCATATCATTAAACAATATTTTATTAATTTTCATACAGAAAAAATATCCTTTAGCTTAATATAACGATTTATAATTTGTTTTAAAATGTCGAAAATTTGTTTTTGTTTTCAAAATAAGAGCAAACCACCAAAAAAATAATGTTTCTTTTCCAGTGGAAAATTTTGTTTTTCTACATATTTTGATACAACATATTTTTGTTCTAAAACTAAAATCTAAAGAACGTTTGTTAATTTCAAATTCAATCGCTTGTAGAATCTATGATTTTTTTACGAAAATAGGTGTATCCCGGTTCTTGTATATGATGGATGTACGTATATTGGTTGTTTTATCATAATTTATGGTTGGTGTGTCTAAGTTGTCTTTAAAATGCTTTCTAAACGCAAATCTTGAGAGCTGTTCGTAATTAAGTTTCAACGTCTTTGGTTCTAGCAGATCCTTAAGAAATGATACTCTATACGCACGCGTGTACGCATTCTTATTATATAGGTATGGCAACCTTCTGTATACGCACGCGTATATAGATTTATATTACATACGTAGGAAACTAGTCATATACGCTAGCGAATACTCAAATACATTATAAATACGTATGCCATATAGTATATACATTGGAAAAGCAAACCAATATATTCACATGGACACTCCTATATAGCCAATAAAATTTTATTGGATAACTTTTCCCTTGATATTCATATAATATTCTATGCATGTAAGTTTATAGATTTTATTATGATCATTTTTTTTCATACATTGGTTATAGATTGTTATAATTCTTATTTGAGGTACTGTGTTATTGAAACTTATGATTAAATTCACTTGGTTTTTTAATTCATGTAGGGTTTACAATATATTTAAAAAAAATTCCATATAGAAAGATAATTGTCCAATGATGCATTATTATTCATGATAAAAATACATTGTTTGAACTTGAAGTATCTATCATGATAAAAATATTAAACATAAATGGACATACAAAAAACATGAATATTTTGGCTTTAACTTTTAGGAACATATATTATATTCAACAAACTATTACTTTGATATTTTACAAATTAAATTTATAACCACAATATATGTACCTATCCCCCCCCCCACTCGAAGCTCTCTTAATGCAGAATGATCCCGGTCCGAGAGACTCTGAAGAGAGCCTCGAGATAGGAGTTTGATTAATATTCGTGTCGCGGTGATTCAGTCTAATTAATCGAATAACCTTTTTTTACCAATATTTAAACGAAAAGAATTAGTTAAAGGAAGTAAAAGACGACCTCCGTGGCCTGGTAGTAAGACACTTTTCTGCTGATCCGGAGGTTGCGGGTTCGATCCCTGCTGGAACCCAGATTTAAAAAAAAATAGGATTACAGTCTGGTTTTCACTTAGGGCCTATAAAACATCTTTCTGGTTGGTTGGAAGAGATTGCCACATGGCAATAAACTCGCCAGGTTAAAAAAAATAATATTCATTTAGTAACTGGAAAAACTAAAAAAAAATGTTTTTATTACCCCAGTAGCTGTCTTTTGACTACCTAATTCTTTAAAACTGAATATCAGTTTTTTTTAATATCTTTTGTTTTAATGTTTAATAATAAAATTAAGAAAGTAGTTATTAGAACCGAATGTGACCTAAGAGTTAATGTGCTGAGTAACACAAAGAAAGAATGACAAAATACTAACAAAACAGTGTTATCGTAGATTAAATAAAAAAAAAACTTTTTAAAATTCTGTAAAATTCTTTCTTTGAAAACTCAATTTGACGGATAAGGTAACAAACCTTACAACCGTAATTTTCCCCCATTCCAATGGAAACATTGTTTCAACAACCCGATAACAATGGAATAATTTGTAATGATATCACGACGTCAAACTCGCCTTGTAGTAATAAAGAGTTGAATCGAGACAATAAAATCTGGATTTTGTTTTAGTATTGCCACCCAGTTCAGGATCCGTCGCAAAAATCCCCTTTGAAACTTCTTTTTTTATCGTTTCAAAGAACATGTTTTATTGGAAATGGATTATTTAATTTGCGAGTTCCAAATTTATATTAAGTCCCTTTTTGTTTATCTTCGAATTCAATCTAGACAGACATGGAAAAAGTCTGTGTGGCAGAAAAAGGAAAAAATCTATTGAATTCAATTTTGGAAAAAAAATCAACGGTTCATTAAAGCTTACGAGGACTTTTTATAATTATTATACTTTTAAGGGATTCGGTATTATAATTTAATTGATAGTAAAAAGCTCTTTGTAGGCCCACTTTGCATATGCCCATCTTTCTTAGGGTTTCAAAAATGAAAATGTACTCGTATATCACTTTTAAGTGGGTCAAATTTGACTGAACTCGCTTGACCCAAAAATGAATAGATTTCAATTTGCTTGTCATAGAGAAGTCTAAGTTGACCTTAAATATATGTGTTTGAGACACTCGGCCACTTTATAGGAGAAAAATATTCTAGCTTCTAGCTTGTCTAAATATTCTCACTTCAACTAGTTGAATAATAATTCTAATAAGAGAATTTATTGACCTGTGTATGATTTTTATGAAAAATTTGCTAACCCCTAAAGCTTTAAAGATCTTCTGTTACATCAAAAAGTCAATTATTTTTGTTTATATTTCCTTTCATCATCTCTGTCTATGGTATCTGATTTTTTGTCGATGCCATCACTATCAAATTCATAAACCGGTGTGGTGCCAGCATAGCAGGGGTTCTCCCACGGTGACAGCTGTTTCATCAAACTGTGACATTATTTAATTTTCTTACTGGTGTATTATTACACTGTTAGTGAACCTTATTCATTCTTAGAAACAGTTTGACGGAAAGAGGGGTAAGTGTCTGAATCAAATCAGAGTTAGCAGACCCACAAAAATGATGAAATATACAATACAAAAAGGCGTCATAAAATAAAAGAAGTAAAAGTAGGGAAGTTTGGGAAGAAAAAGTGAAACTTCTAATGTTATCAAATTCTAGAAGAGTGAAAAGCCTTCATATTATATATAATAATCATAAAATAACTAATGTATTTAAATAGCGCCGTTTACAGAACAAATTATCTTCAAGAGCTATCGGGAATTGAACCCACTTTATTGGCAGATTAAAAATATTACAATAAATTGAGTGTAAGGATGGGAAAGTGGTACCTGCGGCCGATTATGTTATTTTTGCGCAAAATTATGTATTTTTGCGCAAATTATGTATTTTTGCGCAAAAACATACTTGTTAAAACATGTGGATGCAGAAAAATGATTAGAAAAAATAGTAGATTATGTATGACGAGATAAGGGTGTGATACTCGTAGAAGTGAAATATTTGAACCGGGATAGAACAAAGGGAAGATTTGTTATCTCAGTCTACTTCAATTGGGGAACAGTGGGATGATGATGATGTTTTCAAATTACATAGGTAATGACAGTAAGGAGACTCAATAAGAACAGGTTATGATTCTGGTGCCAAATACCATACCGATTGGAGGACAGCCCTGGATCGAATGCGTCCAAAACGATCCTGGGAGTATAGGAGTCGCTGAATGGTAGAAGACGAAACAAAACAGATTCACGTTGACAACGAAAAGAAAGTTAATTTGAGAGCTCTATAGTGTGTTAGGCTAATGTAGTGAGTTTGAGTTTAAAAAAATATCAATTGGCCAGAAAGTGTCGAAACGCAAAAAAGATTTAGATAAATAAAAATTTAAAATAAAATTAATAGAAGTGAATTCACTCTTAAAAATATGGAATGCATTGGATTCAATTTTTGGTTAATATTTAAAGTTTTATTCCATGAAAACTATGAACTCAGTCGTAAATTAGAAGCAGTGGATTATTAAAAGTGCCTCGGAGTTTTTCCACCAGCCCCATTAGATTTAACATCCCTTACTATATTCTTATGGTGCAATATTCCAGATATTTACCAAACATGAAAGTTAGCATTAAAGGGGCTAAAAATATGGTAGAGGCTTTATATTATTGATATTCCGGATTTCAAATTTCGTTCAAACCATTCTTTCCACCATTCCTTATACGTTATATGAATTCAAGAACAAAATATTATTAAGGTGAATTTTTTCTTACATTTCAGCAATAAAACAAGTGATCAATTTATAATTATTATAAATGAAATAACTTCTTAAATTTAAATAGACTATTCACTGAAGAAATAATAACTTACAACTATTTATTAAGACTTTATTCGTGAACATTTTCCATATGAATTGGAAACAATATACGTTTTTCGTTGAAAAATTAACAATTTTTACTACATTGTTAATAGAGTAAAATTAATATGGTCTTGTTTTTAGTCCTTTTAATAGTATTAAATTATATTAATATGTTTTATTTCAAAATATAAACGCATTTTTTTAATTGGATGAATATAAAACTAGAGATTACCATAATAAATCTTTTTTAATACTATACTTGTTTTACTGAGAGATTTCCAAATTATAGTATGTAGATACTCGTATTATTACGTCATACAAAATAAACCAAAGTTAAACCACTAAAAATATACATTTTTGTATACAATTCAGAAAAAAGAATTCCAAATTATGGCATTTCATATTCTTTATTTCATCCTACTTTTGGACACTCTCCAATAAAATTCAATGTATGATAATAAAACTTTGCACATTTATTTGTCAGTTTATGATGCATGCTCATACTTAGTTTAATGAATATCACTCTAAGAGGGTCATTTTTTAATGCTGAAACGAAAAAAATAACCATTTGAAGAGTTAAAAAGTCTAAACATTTGGTTTTATATATACTTTTCGCCAGAGTTTAATATTCTTTATCGAGTCTATTGAATACGATTTCAACTATCAACGCCATCGTGAATTACGATTGTTTTTTATGCCATATTCAAAGACTCGGTTATTAAAAGCATAATAATTTGGACACGGAATGACAATGTTAAATGAATTTTCCAGTATTGATATCTTTCATAATAATTTGGTGGACAAATTGAAATTAAAAAAGAGCTCAATCCTTAGTAAATTTCGGCGTCACTTAGCTTCTAAACACGGAAGCATGAGTAATTATTGTTCTTTTTATTGTTCACAGCCTTATTTTTTATGTTTTTACTAATAAATATCCTATTTAAACAAATGTATTTGATTTAAAATTGATGCTTAAAATAATCGAAATAGAATTTTATTCCCCAAAAGAAAATCCATTTTTCATCTTGGTTTTTCAAGTATAAAAAAATAATCTTTGATATCTCACTTTAAAAACGATGATTTAATAATGCAAACTTTTGCATTTCAAAATAATAAAAAACATAATAACTTATAATCAAAAAGAGCTGAAACAATTTTTTGCTATACATATTTTTTACATAAACTTTGAAGTTCAGACGTTCTTCTGTAAATCGACAAAAATGAAAAGTTTCATTTCTTGACGAAATGAAACAATCAATTTTGGAAAAAGTTTTTGTTTTCTTTTGTTTACATAATATTTTTTTATATATTTACTGACACATCTTTAGTTAAACTACCTGAAATGATATTTTTTGTGAATATTGGGTTTTAAGGACACACTATTTGCCCATTTAGCGCCTAATTAATGAAAGAAAGGGAATCGTAAAAAATATGTTGAATAAATAAATAATAAAAACAAAACGCTTTTTCCTCTTTTGTTCTCTACAAGATCCGTAAATAAAAACGTATTTATTACCGAATTAGGTTAAGGATATTTCGGCAGGTAGAAAAATTCCTCATTATAGATTATATAGGGTGTCTGGTGTTTCATGAGAAATATTTATGTGATGGCATACTGTCACGTAAAAGAGAATAGAGGGAGCATATTGTCATATATAAAGAAAACTTTTCAATCGATCATTTGTGCGTATATAAAACTTGTCGAAATAGTTCGAGAGCATTACTGAGAGACATAATGTCTGCGTAAACTTTCAAACCAATTAATTGAGTCTTCAGATGTAAATATAAAAGCCATGGGTTGGCAATACTATAACACGCGGAGAGAGATTACAATTATTACACTTAATATTGTGACTTAAGAAACACTTTAATTTGATTCAAAACCTTTTTATTTTAAAACTACCATAGAATTTTAACCAAAAACCCTGAGTGAAAGTCAAGCGTCATACTTAATGATCGTGGGGATAGCGTGCAAACTATGAACTACAATTTTACTTTGAAAACACCCACATCTGAACATATCATTTTAAAGGACAAAATTTAAAATTTGTCAATTTACAATAAAGAAAAAAACTATTACATAAAAATTATTACGATAGTTATTTTAATTAACAGAAAGTCTTAACAACGCTCTTCTATAAAGTCGCGTAAAATAAGTAGCGTTCTACGGGCAGTTTTGACGTAAACATTATGCAAATTATGAATGATTATGGAGTCATGAATAATGAAAAAAAAAATTAAAATATTCTTTAATTAGGTTGAACCATAAAAGGGTTGAACTTTACCTTCAGTTGCCACTTCATAGCCTTGAGTTTTTAAATGCATAGTATCACGTCATGTCTCTTCAGCGAGGACATATCTTCTCGCCTTTCTGTCCACACATATCATACTTATCAAACAGGGAGGTTAGCCGCTTCCATATCAATACATCTCGTCATACTAGTTCTACCGTTTCCAATTTTATATTTCTGTGAGTACATTTTATATTTCTGTGAGTAAAATTTTTCTCTTATTATCATATTCTTTATCTTCCTGGGTTTACTTGTTCTTTACTCTTCATTCGAGACATGTACATATTCTAATGGACTTGTAAGTCTTTCGCAACTCATTCTCTTAAAGTGACAAAATCATCTCAGATAATTTTTTTTTTTTTTAACAAACGGTTATATTTTTTTCGATGATTAATGACTGATGAAACACTAATCAATCCATTGTTGACCAATAAGTCATTAGCTGCGTAGTATCTTTCCGCTGCGGAAACTTGAATGATTTAAAAAAAAAACATCAATATTTTGTAAGTTAATATATTTTAAATGTTACCTTGTTGGGTAGTCTGATAAAGAGCTAATTAGATATTTTCCCGATGGAAACGAGTTATTCCTAATTAAATGGTTTTTGACTTCAATGTGGAAATATTTTACACAATAAAACTTGTAACCTCGTATATTGTAGTAACACGTCTGTTACTTGACAAAACGTTTAAATGTGTGGATTTTTTATATTTAAATGAAAAATTCTTTAGTTACAAAAAGAGTTCCATAATAATTACCACAATATAAATAATGAGGCTGTTAATTTCAAAAAAAATATATACCTAACATGAATAGAAAATTCATTGAAAATATTTTTAAAAAAACGCTCACGTTCATGCGTTCTTTCTTTAACTTCTACAATATTTTTCAACTCGTTTTTACCACTCATCCTGTACATGGTTAACTATTATATTTTTGCTGTATTTAATTGATCAATAGGTTCGAAACGAAAAAATGTTAGACGTATATTAATTGATATTAATACAATATAATCTTGGCCGATTATCGATGACTGGAGCATTGATTAACATTAATGGTGGTATATACTTTTGAAATGATTTGCTAATTATAAATTAAATTCCTTTTTTTATCAAACTTTTATTTTTGAAACAATACAGAAATATTTGTATCAAGGCTTATTGAGAACAAAAACAGTAATTTATAATGTATGATATATACTTTACAATGATATAGAAAACATTAATTTGTAAGTTTGAAATCTATCGAGAAAGATTTTGGATTCCAAAAAAATAATATTAAAATAAAAAATACTACCTTTGATGAAAAAACCTTGAAATGTTTTTTTAATGCATGAAAACCATTTAACGAAAAGACAAATGTCATTTTGAAAATGTACGCTTCAATGTCCTCAGTGAGATACAGGCTAAATTCTAGTTTACCGGGGACAAGACAAATGAAAGGCAACAAACTCAGATTCATTAAAATTGTGTGTCCAAATTAAATTACCTGTTGTTTTTTTCGCTTATTGTGTATATTTCTTGTCATATGTATGATAAATAAAATAAAAATTAAATTAAAAAAATATTATATTTGAAAACGGATTAATTTTACTTTATATAATATTTCGTCGGTGTTATTGTTCATTGATTCATCCATAGTTTGATTTAAAGTAAAATCACTCGGATTGAATTGTATAGCGTATAACCCGCGGTTTAGCTAAATCCTCGTTCGATATACAGTGGAACCTCTCATAACGAGCACCTCTCATAACGAGTAATTCGCATAACGAGCTAAACTGATTGAGAAAAAAATGCTCCCTTAACGAGCGACATTTCGCATAACGAGTGACGCAGAAAGGGGAAGTCCCATCTTCACGTCACTCACTTGTGAGCCGGGACTTCCGCGCCAGTGCGTCAGTCTCTGGTTAGCACTCGTTCCGCTAGCACGTTAGTGTCACATGTGATCACACATTTTTCCAAACTTGTGTTCAGACATTAGTATTTTTTTTGTGCAAAGTTTAATAACCCTTGCAAAAATGTCCCTGAAGAAAAAGCCACAAGAAGACAGCCATAAGAGAATAAAAATAACTTTAGAAATGAAACGTAAAATCATTGAAAAGTGAGAACGAGGTGTGAGCGTGGCTGATCTAGCGCGCACATACAATCGGTCTACATCAACGATTTGCTCTATCCTCAAGAACAAGGACAAAATTAAGAAGATAGATGCTTCAAAGGGAGTGTCAAGAATGTCTACGAAACGGTTACCTATTCTTGATGATGTTGAAAGGTTGCTTCTCACATGGATAAACGAAAAGTAATTGCAAGGCAATACTATTAACGAAAACATCATTTGTGAGAAGGCGAAAGTTATTTTCGCCGACCTCGTTAAGAAGACGCCAGGATCGTCAACTGCCGAAAAAGAAGTACAATTTAAGGGAAGTCATGTATGGTTCGAGAAATTTAAGAGAAGAACCGGCATCCACAGCGTTGTGAGGCACGGTGAAGTAGCAAGCTCTGACACAAAGGCAGCAGAGAACTTCATCAGCGACTATAAGAAGCTCGTAGATTCTGAGGGCTATCGGATTTTACTTCTAGTAAAAAAGAATTAATTATTTGTCATAAATTCATAAATAAAAAACTAGTTATTTCGATTTTTTTATTGGTTTTTTGCAAATCGAAATCGTATTCCGGGTTGTTACGCTCCTTAACAATTTATAAGTATGTAATTTTATTTGAATAACTGTTAAAAATTAAAAAAATTGAGTATTTTTTTCGGTATGGAACGCATTATCGTATTTTACATTGATTTATATGGGAAAAATTGTTTCGCTTAACGAGTGTTTCACACAACGATAAGATTCTGGAACGAATTATTCTCGTTATGAGAGGTTCCACTGTAGTTCAATGTCATTTTTTACATGAAGTGGTGTATTTCGTGTGATAGAGAAGCGCCAAGCCATGTGGATGGTACTATTCGAATATCTTGAGCGAGTATGTTATATTGCGCTGTAGTTGAGGCGCCACACGAATGGCCCCTGTGTTCTGCTACTTAATTGATTTCAAAATGAAGGGTTGTTTAAATTTCTTTGACATGGAGGAAGATTGATATGCTGTGTTTTTGTAAATTGCAAATTTTCATCACTCGGTTATATGGCGGAAAGGCTATATTAAATGTTTTAGGAAAATTGGTAACAAAAAAATGTACTTCAATTGCCCATAAAACGATAAAAAAATAAAAAAAGCAGCTCAGTCAAAACACTGAAATCATTTGATAGATTTATGTCATTTTTTTTCCTCTCAAATGTAAGTCAGATCAAATAGCTCCCCGACTGTAGTGTTTTTTTATTTCTTTAAACTTCTTATTACTGATGCGAACATCTTCATTGTTCCAGTTTTATTGATAGTCAAGTTTTTCGAATGACACTGTTCTCATTTTTTACTAAAACTTTAGTACGTTTAAATTATACTTTTTGGGGTACTGAATACAGAAACGACTAAACAGTATATTTTTTACTGGATCAGGTTTGCAAGATTAATTGGACATTTTTGTTGTGTAATGTACGTCTATTCTTGTTTATTGCTTTCAAAAAGACTTTTATGAGACCCTTCCCTATATGTAATAGTGGAGCGCAAATTAATCTCACGTACATTTTTGAGTCTGCCAAAAGAGGTTTTCTGTGTGACCATTACTTTTGCTTGTATACAACTTCTTGGTCCATTTAAAGCTACATATAGGGCATACACTATTCTACATATACAGCATTCTATTTGCGAGTGGTTGCAATTATGTTTTATTGAATAATATAAAAACAAGAGCTTATCAATAAAAGTTAATGTCATTTTCAAATTCAACACCCCAAATCTACACAGTTGATTCTGTGGATAAAACATTGTTTATCTAGCAATATAATCTCTCATTATATGACCATGTTGCAGACAAGATTCCGCGTTACTCCCATTGCTACAAATTTTTACTTGAATTACGAGTTGAAATTATTATATAATATATTTCTATGAAATTAAAACTGTTTTACTATGTATCTAAATTTAAGCCAATTCGGCCACTATATCTTAAAATAGTTTAAAAGTATCTTGATTTCACAGTGTTTACGAAGCAGAGCGCCTTTCCAGAGAAGACACTTCATAATGCTTCTACTTACCATATATAATAGCTCTTTGGCTACATATAGTAAACGCGAGTAATTCTTAAAAAGGTATTTCTTAAAAAAACTGTATCTAGGCAAGATTTTCTTCATATTTAAGTCATGTAAGATAGATTAAATAAACCACACTTTTAACCTGTTTAGAAAGCTTACCTTAAATAGATCTTTTAATAATTCAAATGTGTTATTAACAACATGTTGCCGACGGTTGCACATTATAATTCATCAATCTTAAGAATGCAAAAATAAGGGAACGCTGTCTGGTTTGGTAGATATAATATTTTTATTGCAGACGCTGATCTCAAGTGGGTCCTTTTTCGGAATTCCCTCAAAATTACGAGTAGGCCTTAACTTGGAGACTGATTGTTTTATTTACATTTTGACTTAATAATAATATTTTTCTTATTTTAATGATTTTTTTTGTTCTAGAGACATATTTTGTTTTCTTCTACTCAAGTCCAGCGGTTTATACTGTATTTGATCATTACGTTTTATTTTAATGTTGGTATACTGTACATTGGTGAATTGCGTTGATTCTAAAGATATTTATTTTTTATCATATGTTTTGTAAATGTTCCTATGATAAGTAAAGGAAAAGTGTTTTATATATTTACAATAAATAAATAAAATGATTTAAGTGCTGTTTATTTAATTTATTTTTACGATGTGCGCATAATTCTTACTTAGTAATTGAGTTGAATCAAATTAAGTAAGAATATTAATTATTATTTAGATACACTTGAAAAAAGTTTGATTACTTCCGCAAAGATACGAAACATGTTTTTCTCGTTGTATAAATTTTCATCGAAACTCACAAAGGCTTATACAAAGAAAGTTCTCCGAAACGTAATGAATATTTATGATTTTTTCAATTATAATAAAAAGGAAATTACCCTGAGAAATGTTAAGTTTCACACAAAGAAATTAAAAAAGTAATTTTATGACGTGATTAGTAATGTTTGATATTTTATAGCCAAAATTAAAAAAAAAAAATATTAATATTTTTTTTCATTTCTTAAGCTGTTTTTATTGACTAAGAAATTTCTCAAAACACGTAAGTAAATGTAAAAAAAATATTTATAATTTAACGTTTCACTGTCAATATTAATTTTCTTACTAAATCCCTAAATACCTAAATCCAAAAATGTAATCATTAAAACTTTATTTAAATAAGTCTCGTCATCAAAAATTAATGTTTCCAATATAAAAGGTAGAAAATATGAGGAAATAATTTTTTTAATCATTTCGTTACTTTTTGAATTTTTCCAAATATATTTTTGCTATACCATATTTGTTATATTTTAATATCTCTTTGAACAATTATGGTTTGACTTACAACTCACCACTCTGCATAAAAACTTTGGTGCTTTGCAACACAAACAACAATTTGATTAATTTTGAGAATACATATTTTATAATATTAATAATAAATTTTTCTCTGACAACATGATCATCAATGCTTTCGTTATTTCGCTAACGATTTGAACATTTAATTTTGAGTTGTTTTAAAATGGTGATATTTTTTTTTTGATCGAGAACGTTTTTTTAAGACAGAGTAGACCGATTGAGATATAATATTTATCGAACATTTGAGGTGCCAACATTAAAAATGTTCTTTTTCAAACATTTCATACCTATTTTTTTTCTTCGAAAACACATAACATATTGTATTTTGTGTTAATGCGCAATAATTTATAAGTTACGAAAAAATTTAAACAATTTCAGGATGAAAGAACGCCATTTGAGATGGTTTGGTTATATCGAACAAATGATCGATAAAGTAAATGTAAATACAGGGAACAGGATCGTATTTTTTTTTCATTTTAATTTTTCAATCACACCACCTCGCTTTGATTATTTTAATCTAATATTCTCACATTAAACCACCTACCTACAATGTTTGCGAGACTTTTCCTTTTTGCATTTAAATATTGCATACTAAATAATAATCCTGCAACATCTCATACGTCTCTCGAGAATCTCTCATATATGTGAAAATACTATTTTATTTCCTAAAGATCTAACGACCTCTTTGATCTAGTTGATACAATGGCGGTCTTTAAATTCAAGGATTAAAAACAGCGTTTACTTGAGATTTATTTTTAAAAGTTTAAGAGATTAACATATGACAAAAAAAATATTACCAAGTATAATAATACAATGTTACAAATTACTTCCTGAATATAACATCTTATGCTTCTAATGCTTTCATGGAGTTTGTTAATCAATAATTCAGTTGTTTTGATGCCATAGAAGTTTGTGTGCCTAGAACTGTAATTGGGTTGTTTCTGATATGCCTTGAATTAATAACTTGATTTTACATCCCATTTTACCATTCTGGTCATTCAATTTGTTGACACAGGAAGTTGAACTTAAATAGTTCCAATTTTGGGACCGTTAAACAATCTTGCTATCTGCTAACATGATAGTCCACAACAGCATTCTAATCAACTTTGGTGTATGGCAGTGAAACATGGGCGTTTTAAAAGACTGAAAGCAGCTGAATAAATATTGTTCAATAAATGCGTGCACTGAGAAGAAAACATGGGTTAAAGATGTATGACAGAATACGGAATGAAATGATTAGAGATGAATGTGAACGTTAGGTCGACGTATTAAGTAAGACGAAGAAGAGCATTGTTAGATGATTTTGACATAAAACGAATTAATGATGAAAGACTAAAAAAAATTCTAACTAATCATCTATTTACTGGTATTTTTATGCTATAATTTACACTGATCACTACTTTTTCTACATTAACAAGTTTAAAAACTCCGACTCCACACGTGTAATTTGTTTTTATAATAAATAGAAAATGTATTTACAATCCGCAAACTCTTTTTAGTTTTAAAACAGGCATTAGTGAATGAGTAGGTTTATATGATGGCCAAGTTGATATTCAAATTTTAGTACCAACTCACTTCAGAAATGTATCAATCCTTTCGTGCAAAACTGTCATAAGTCTGAATAACATCAATTTGGGATAAATGCGTAATAAAGTTATTATACTCGTATGTGTATGCCAGTTTGAAAACAAAGGAAGGTAAAATGAAGTATGAACATATTTTTCCACTAATTGAATTGGAAAAATATAAAAAAATATTTCTTCCTTTTCTTTTTCAAATGATTGCATGCTGAATTTTGTAATAATAAAAATTATACAAGTCCCACTTATTAAAATGGCATTCTAAATTATTGAAACTTTTTTGCATTTTAATGATTTTATTTATTTATTATTACACATGACAAGAAATATACATAATTTGCGAAAAAACAACAGGTAATTTATTTTGGACATACAATTTTAATGGATCTTTAATTGTACTGACATATTTTTAAAACGTGACATCTTAAATGCTATCACATATTTCATTAAAATTAGGAGTATATAATTATCACTGAAACATTACATCATTGAAAGGTTTGAAAACGTTAGAATGTAAGCATTATTGTATTTTAGTTCAGGGTCTTATTAAGTGAAGTGATGATTGATCATTACAAAGTGCCTTGAATTTTTGGTTAAAAAATATTCACTTTTAAAAAAATCTTATTTCGATTAATATTTGGACTTATGACAGTTTAATACTTTAGATGTGATATGTATTTACTTGAAACGCGGTTTACGGAAAGACATTTTACCTTTTTGTAGGGCACTTGAACGGATGAGCTGAAATGCGAGTATTATCGAAAATAAACCGTAAAAAAGATTTTCAGGGAAGGGATCATTTGATATATACAAAAAGATTATATACGTCTACTCTTGCTTTCTTTGGAAAGGGGTTTTATTATTGGGCATTATGACATGACGAAAGTGAAAAAAATTTATGTGAAGCATTATGTACGTGCTTAGAATTCAAATACTTAAACTGTTTTTTTTTATTTATATTTAAAATACATATTGAAAATATTGAAATTATCCAATACCTTATTTCCTGAGACTTTTGTTATTATCATTTGAATGCGATACAAAGATGAAGAAAAAAGTCAATGTATATTATTTCTGAAAATATTAAAGAGAAAAATACTATGTTATTTATCTGATAGTTACATTAACAGGTCTATATTTTTTTAATTCTCTGTTGTTACTTTTAAAGTAATCATATTTGATGCCAAAGCACATAGCTTAAAACCATTACTACCAAATTCATTCATTTTTAAATTATATCGTAGTAAAACTGAAACTTTATTGATTAGTTGATGTCCTATTTCAACTTAACAGAAGTTTTTCGGGTTCACTGAGGCTAAATAAATATTTTTCGATAAAATTTTTTTTTTTCAAATCGGATTACTAGCTTGACAAAAAAAGGAATATTTAATTTACATATGTAGTATATAAATATATAAAAAAAAAAACAAAAAAAAACTTACACGTTATTCCTTTTTAAAAACAAATTGGTATGATTTTAAGCGAGTACCAATCGAGCATCAAATTCACATATTATATTTTTTGAGTGAAATGTATAATTTACTTTGATAAATATTTTTTTTTTGTCATTTTAAGAAAAGGGTTAATTTTACAAATTAAACGGATACTTAATCTTCTTGTTAAAAAAGTATACTTACCTTCTAAATTCTTCTTATCTGTTGTTATTATTATTGATACGAGTACATTAAAAATAGTTTATACCAACTATAACAACGAAAAGAAAAATTTTATAGTATATTTGTATGTTTTTGTCAAGTTATTTTTATACATTTTTTGGAATTTCTGGTTTCCTCGTAACTAAATATTGAAGCAATATTAAATATAAATGATCAAGATAATGGGGGAGGGGGGGGGTTAATTTCTCATAACGCAATATTAATAAAGCCATGAACATACATCTTTCGATATTACACTGCAGTGATTAAACGACATGATTTTAATTATTTTATCGTGCGCAGTGCTTAATTTTATAGCTTTAACTCCGAAGATTTATTGTGTATGTTTTCCCTCGAAATTAGCTGCCCGGGAAAGGATTTTGTAATTTACATTCAAGAATTAATTTCTACTCTTTAAGAAGCTTTATTAGGAGAGTTGAGAAAAGTATATTTTTCATTTGTTTTCAGTGTTCACTCATTAACATTTTGACAATTTACTGAAAGGAAAAACTTTATTTAATATTTTTATTCAAATGAAAAGTCGCAGAAAATTAATTGCTGAATAAACACATAACAGATAATTTCTTAATAAAATCAACGATAAAAATCCTAATTAGCCAATATTATGCTATAAATTACATAGAAAGAGAAAATTCAGTTATCATACGAGTTTAGCCGATTTTGCTGCTGCTGCCTTTTTAGTTTTACCACAATTAATTTAGACTCACCAACTTCGAGATATATTTTGGTAGGTATATTGTTTGCAAAGTTAAAACAATAACATTTTCACGCTATTGTACAAACCAGACATTTTTAGTTTTACCACAATTAATTTAGACTCGCCAACTTCGAGATATCTTTTGGTAGGTATATTGTTTGCAAAATTTAGACAATAACATTTTCACGCTATCGTACAAACCAGACATTTTTAGTTTTACCACAATTAATTTAGACTCGCTAACTTCAAGATATATTTTGGTAGATATATTGTTTGCAAAGTTAAGACACTAACATTTTCACGCTATCGTACAAACCAGACATTTTTAGCAGATAAATAAATTGAAAGTGTTTTCATTTGGTAGTGGAAAGTTGTAGATAATTTGATATTTCAAAAATTAAAACGAACAAGAAAAAAATATAAAAATTAGTTGAAAAACATTTTAAACCAAACAAAGCGGTGTGATTTAAATAACTCATAAATAATAGTCTTTCTGTAGATTTTTCGAAAATTAACATGTTAAAGGACCTATAACACCTGAAAATGGTTATGAGAGAGAAGGCATCAAACCTAATAATGCACATGACAAAGAAGGCATAAAATCTGAAAATGAACAAGAAAAATAATGCTTTAAATCTAGAAAATTTACATTTCAGAGTGATGGATAGCTTGTTCGGAGTTTCGGTCCGATGGCACTTACTGACATGATGACAATGACACCTTACTCCTTCATCGGATAAGTTCTGACTGTTAAGATATTTATTGGAAATTTTTGGATCTTTTTGGGAATCGGGAAAGGATAGGTTTGTGGTAATTGTTTTGATTTTATGAATGATTATGAGAAATTATAAACGATTAAATACATATATAAATATGATGATAAATACATAATATTAAATACAAATATACATAAATTTGTGTCGTCACACACTGTTTTATATTGAATGGGTGAAAAAAAAATGAATTGTGAATAAATTATAAGAATGAATATAGTATATGTAGATAAGTAAATGAGTGGGGAAATGTGTGTGACTTTTATAAATATATTAAGGTGTAGAAAATGTTTATTGAAGGTGAGAAATGCGGTTGCCTATGGGGGTAAACTGTCTGCCGGAGGAATTATCGATGATGGGGTGTTCAGAGTGACAATCGGGGGGTCATTTGACGTTTTCTTCATTGCATAAATTTCAAATATGAAATTTAATACATATTTTACTAAAGATTACATCTGGGATGTTACAAACATAGGTTCCAGTTAAGACAGGTGAAAATTTACATGGGAATTATGGCATTAAATAAAATAAACTGAAAATGAGAAAAAACGTATTGTACTATACTTGAAAATTGACTTGAGAAAGAAGGTTCGAAACATAAAAAATGAACACGAGAAAGAATGTTCAAAATATGATAATGGACATGAGAAAGAATGTTTAAGACGTGAAAATGGACATGAGAAAGAAGGAGTCAAACCAAAACATGGATATGAGAAAGACGGCATATAACCTGAAAGTATATATGAGGAAGAATGTTTAAAACCTGAAAATAAAACGTAATACCTGAAATTAAAAAGGAAATTTTCAGATAGATTTTATAAATTAAAATCAAAAAGCAACCAGACAAAATATAAAACGTAATTAACTTCAAGGATAACAAATCACGTTGAATAAGAGAAGGTCATCGTTTATATCAACACAGGGATTTAGATGATTGTCTTCCTATTCACAAAACTCTTTTCAATCAACTCGGTAACAAATTGAAATAGTTTTGAAAACCATCAGAATCCTCTGCTGTAACATGTATGGAGTGTAATTAATTCCTAGTTGTTTTGTGGCCACTTTCAAAGGCACGGAATTATTAATCTCATGTTGACTGGTACGGTACGAAAGGAAATTTCTAGTTTGAGTTGCGTATTAAAGTTTGCTAAATTTATGTTACCCAAGCCCTTGAATGGAAAATAAACACAAGTTCTCAATAAATATTTCTAAATCAACAAAAATTTACTAAAATATTTTCAAATACGGCATATGTTATTCATATTACTTATGAATAGGACGAAAGACATGATGATATATTTGAACAAATTTCAAATAAAACTGTTCACTCAATCGAGATGAATATTGACTTGCTGGCGCAAATTTTCGATTATTGAGTGACAGATAACTGATAAACACATATCCAAAAAAATATTCGACTTTTTTAATTGGTTTGAAGTAAATATTTTTTTTTTTCAGATTTTTTATGTTTTTATTTACATCTTTATTAAATCAATTTAACGAGACAAGTAAATTTAATAACTTTTCTGTAGTTGAGCTTTTTTTAATGAAGCTTTTCTAATGTACATTTTTTAATAGGCAATCCAATGTAAATAATATTTGAAAATATTGAATATTTCTAAGTAAGATTTAAGATATATAGATTTTTATTTTTATCGTCGAGAGAAGTAAAAATAAAATAATCCATATTATAAATTAGTTACTTTGTTTTAAAACGCCGTAATAGAATTGCTAGTACCATAAAAGAAAAAAATCAACACTAACATTTGCTTCACATTTATGAAAAGTAAAGTGACGGTACTTCATTTTCAGGGTTAATTGGTTAAATTGTAAACTAGTTTGTGCTTTTTCATAAGAATGTATCTAAAACATAAGAAATAAATCTAAGCTTTTATTAATTAACAAAGCTTTTCAACGTCTGTTATCAAAGTTTTGTTCGAAAATTGTTACAAGCAGGTTTTCCTTGACAAAATACGGTGTAAAGTTATGTACAAAATACGTAGCAATATAATGGTAGAAAAACAAATTATTTTATGCAGGGACGTCCAGATTTAATGAGCTTTGTGTTCGTTGCATCCAAATGCCCAAGCCATGAAAAACTAAGCTATTCCGCAGATTATTTGAGCTTTCAAAATTTTTCTCTGAAATCTTAAAATTATTTTTTTTTTATTTACGTTAAATTAAATTTTTGGTTTTCAATATTGAAACAAAAAAAAACAAAGTTTATATATTACAGTTGTTTCTTCTGCGTCATTTCCTTAATGCGAGTTGTGAACCGTGATCTTCCTCAAATATTTTTTTGGAAAATACAACTTTCTGCTTTCTTTAGTTTATTGCTATTGACAACTTTTCTTCCGACTCTGGGATTGCGGGTTCAATTCCCGTTGAATCCCAGAATTTTTAAAAAAGGGTTCTGGTTCACTTAAGGCCTCTTTAACATTTGTCTGGTCGGTTGGAGGAGATTGCCATATTGCAATAAGCCCGCTAGGTTTTACTGTATACAACAAAAGGGTAATACAATAATATAATTGCTCCGCCGGGTGGCCACTAGGCTCCTTTGATATTTACGCTCCCAGTCAAAATTAATCTTTGCCAGTTGTCGCTCTCCTCAATTAATGTTTAAGTTATCTTAAAATGGTTTATGGATATATTACTGAGTGACACTATTCAACTTCAAGATCTTCAATGAGATAAATGTCTCGTTTTTCCTAAGTGTCCAGTAATGCGAAAGATGTCAAATCATACTTTATTTGCACAAGTGTTACACTTTACCAAAAGCATGTTCTGATGAGGTTCAAATGAAATCATCATAAATTCTTTATTTATTTCTTGAATTATTATTTAATGTGTCCGCTTCCTCAACGTTCGATAACCGATGGAGCGTTAAGTCCGTAAAAACTTTCTCACTATTTTTATCTTTACAGAGTTTTTTATTTTCAGCCTTTTGAGAGTCTCTCCTTTATCAGGCTAATAGTTCACAAATTGTCATATACGTCGAGTCAATGACGTGATTTTAAATCACAGGTATTAACTGGTTTGGAGAAAACTACGGTCATAAAGGTTTTAAGAGAATTTAGACTTATGAACTTCTGTCCCGGCGGGAAATTGAAATCAAAGATTTAACAAGATTATTTGATATATATTTTGGTTCCATTTTTATTGGAAGCCTATATAAGAAATCTTTTCTATTATTCACACAAAAAATTAGACTTTTAATTTTTTTTACAAAAGTTCATAATTTTTAATAAAAAGTATGTAAAAATATTGAAAACATATATCATACATGAAATTAATGATTTGTTTAATCAATAAACCTTATTGGAAATAATTGAATATAAGAGGAAGTAACATATAACATACGTCAATTCAATTTGTATAATATATTTCCAAATTTACATTGCAGATTCAGGAGTTTGTATAAATAAAGTTTTCGGAATTAATAATTTTAAGAAATCATTATTACGACCTCAATTCATTTAGATTTATGATTAAAACATAAAGCTGTAAAAAATAAAATCCCCATTCTTTTGTCGATGGATAAAACAATATGGCGTATCAAATTAATTCAAAAATATAATAGTGAAAAAGAAGTTCAAATGAATACAACTGTTGATGATTTTGCGGTTTTGACATTTCTCGAAAATTTAAATACAAATTTCGAGATATTCTTTTCAAGAGACTATCCGATATCAAAAGCTTTCGCAATTTTGAAACATCTCTATAGAAATTCATTTCATAAAAGAGCCGTTGAGTATATGCTTTTATTTTCTTGAATAATTATCTCATTGGGAGGCTATAAGAATAATTGAAAATTTCAAAGCAGTTGTACATAGTAACATTAATTTTACTTTATCTCTTTTAATATTGCTTTTTGTAATACGTGTATTGTTTTGGAAGATTATGTCCACTTATAGGATGTTTTAACCTTAATGCCATGGAAAAGCCGCAATCTTGAAACAAGATAACAAACATCTGGTGTTAAGCGATATCTTCATAAATCAATATTTTCAATGCCTCCCGACAGATGCTATATAATCCTTCAAAATTGCAAAGGCTTTTAAGCAATATACCGGTTCAATACGGTTCTCGACAAAATAAATTTCTATGAATTAACATCAGGATAAAATGAATTACTCATGTTTAAATAAGTTATTACATTTAAATGATAAACCCGGCTGGATATTTAAAAAAATATTGAGACAGCAATAAATGTTTATTTAAAAATAAAATAATAGAGTTTCTTAAAATGCATAAGGCCCTACAACTAAAAGCAAGATAAAGTTATACAGTAAAATAAGACGGGATTACATCGGGAATCGAATCTGGGAACTACAGAAGGCTTACCATGCACGTTATTAGTTTTTTACTGATATTTAGGCAAAAAAATTACAAAATCTCTTACATAAATTTATTTCTCGTTTAATTTTTTCGTATACCAATTGTCATAGTTTCGAAATGTATTGGCCTGAACTGAGCAGCGGCCTTAATAATATATATTTGATAAAATAAATTACAAAATATATATTTGAGTAAATAAAATGGCTTGGTGGCCATTCAATGAGATTCAATAGAAGAATCATAGATGATGGTATGTTTGTATAAAAATATCACAAACTACTAAAAGTTTTACTTCTAATAATTATGTTTTGTGGATTACACATCGTATCGTTTATAAATTAAATAGCAAACTTACATCATGGAAAGACAATCTAAGCTAATTAACCTCAAATGACTTTTATAAATGTTATCAAACAAATGAATTCAAAGTTAATATATCAATAATAAACTCGTAGTAAAAAACACAATAATCTTATAGGAAGAGAAAACTGATATGTACTTTTTTATTTTTTAAATTTCTGATAGCACTTTCCCTAAAAGTAAATTTTTTATGCGGTGAAACGGACATTCAATTTTTTTCGAGGTAATAAGAGTTAAGTTTGATTAATTGCTCAAATAATGCTTATTTGTAACAGTGATATGATGGATAAATGCCAACGCGTCGTTTTTATATTATTTCAGCAGTGGTGGAAATGTATAAGTTCTTACACGATACTGATAGGTTTAAATGCTCAGTTAAGAAAATAATTCTCAATATTGGAGAATCCAGGGGATCATCTGTTCTTGAGTAGTTGATCTTATCTTGTTAGTTTTTTGGTCATTTTTACCAAAATGTCATATCAAGACTATTTATTATTTTCTTAATTACGTAATTCCAAAATACCACACTATAATTCTTAACAGTCCTGACTTGAGGTTAGCTCAGCGGTATATGAAAATGAACAAGGACTTTTTTAAATCAAGGTTCGTTGGATCTCTTTCTCTGAAGCTCTCTCTCGGCACTAATACCAGGTAGGGAAAGTAATTGATAAGATATATGGTAATTTAAAAAAATAATATTTATTATATTAAAAAAAATCGGATCGAAGATCCGATAAAAAAAAGAATTAATTTCGAATAAGGAAACAGATAACTCATATTCTCAATTTGAGGTCAAGTTTTACTTAATACAGACTAGACTCGTGTAAGACGAAAGGTCTATCAACATATTACAATGGAAAGTGAAATCAGCAAAAGGTTACAATAAATGAGTATCACAATACATTTGAGAAGATTTATGACGTAATAACGGCTGAGGTGTCTAACGTACTCGAAATCTAGACGACGACGACAAGTTCAGACGGCTTTCGGCCTGATGACAATCGTGGCAAACTCTTTAAAATCAGACGAGAGTAGAGGCTACTCACAGAGAGCATGGCACCGGCTGAGGACTTCCTCGGATGGTCTGGCAGAGAACCGCGCACCTGCAGCAACAACGTGGCGACGTAGGTATGACGCAATAACAACTGCGTAATCTGGTCGAATAGATCGTGACGGAACGAAAAGTGGCTCCTGGATAAGGGAGAATTCCTGACAGGGAATTTCACCTTAACTGAATTTAAAAATATTAAATTAAACTCGAGTGTAACTATTAATTAAATGAATTACAATATTGCGACGACAAGCGTGCACTATAGACAAACTGCTAGCCCGGGGATGAATGCACTAGACAGACAGATGTCTGTAGGTTCGAGGTCCGGCCGAGAATGGGGCGACAACGCTGGCCCTTCCGGGAAGCCGAACGGCTGACAAAGTGGGGGGAACACGTCATAGCCCCCCTGTGATGTTGGATCACTTGCCAACGATAGCAAATAATTATTATTTTGGTCACGAGAAATTATATTTAGAACACAACAGAACTTCGTGGTTCGTATCAACTTTGACACGTGATCACCGAAGTAAGAAATAATGCTAATTTAGGATTCTCCTAATTTGTAGGCCGACAACTATCTCGAAATGGCGTCCGAGGATTTTTCTTGTAAATTCTATAGCCATTTTGAATTTACTTAAATTATAAATTATTTTCCTCACAAAATACTATAGCCATTTTGAATTAAATTAAATTATAAAATATACTCCTCACAGTCATTCTATATTTATGAAAATTTCGGGAACTTTGTTAATAAAGATTACAGCCAACCCTTTTTTTCCTAATTTTAGATACACAATACATATTTTATGATATTAATAAGTATTTTATTTAATAAAAAAACTGATGTAAGTTGGATTTGATACCTATTGAAGAAGAAATAACGTTTTTTTACACCTAGCACTCATGAAGTGATATTCTTTCCGGAAATATGTAATCTATCTATTCCCTATATCTAACTCTCTCTTCGTTCTATCTTTAATACAGCGATATCACAACCTCGTTGAAACAGCTTTCAGCGTGGTAAGCCATGTACTAACAAAACATACCAATCAGCTAAACAATGATAGTCATGAAGACTTGCAACCTTTTATTCTAAAACTGCAACTGATTTTAAAAGAACTCGCGAAACATTATAAGATACGAGGTTAACAATAACAAACTCAATCCAGATTTTATTATCGTTTCAGTAAGTTATAGTTTTGTAACATACACAATTTCTTGTTCTAACAAAAGAAAGAACCTATTTTTTTGTATATTTGATAGCGTTTTTTTTACTTTTTGCTTTATTAGGGGATTTAGACTTATCTAAGATACTCCAAGGAGCATTTATTAAAAAAATATTGGACACCCTGTTTTAAGTTAAAATGTCTATCATATTTATGTGAGGATTTATTTAAATAGCATCCTATTTCAGAAAGCGATTTTGTTTCGCTTTAATTTTTCTCAACGTATTTTTAATTTTAAAAAGCAAGCTGTGATTGTCATTAGTTTTTATTAGAGTAAATGGAAAAATAAAAAAATATATATCAAACTGATTTAAAATTAAAACGTTTGATTGACCTTTAGATAAACGAGAAAAATATTTTTCCGTTTTTGTCTAATGTTTCGAAACTAAACAAAAGCTGATAAGGAATATTTCTTACGAATAATTTCCTCAGATAATTTAATATTAGGTCCTTACATATGAAATTGGCGTTTTGTTTGGGAGGAACATAAAGTTGATTTTTTTTTAATATAATATATTTATTTAATCAAAGTATGTACCATTGCTATCTATGCACTTTTGCCATCTCATAGGTAGTTCATCGATCCCTTTACTAAAAAAACCATTCGGACGGGAATCAATAAAATCTTTGAAGTCG
>OX463841.1:32552934-32625542 GCA_949825065.1 Odontocerum albicorne | reverse complement strand
TATATATATATATATATATATATATATATAAATGAAATAATCGTTAGTTTAAATGGTTATGAAAATTTGAAACAAGATGCCTAAAACAATTGCATATCCAAGTTGGTAATCTTGCAACATCTTAAAACATCTTAATATCATAAGAAAACTTACTATTGCAAAATACGATGTTTTTAAGAAGTTTTATCTGGTTTTTGTCCGTTTTCCATACGTTTTACGAAAGTTTATTACAATATTATCTTTTCTCAGACGAAAAACTTTATACTCACATTTCTTTTTCTAGCCTTCTTGTAAAAGGGATATTTATGAAAAGCCTTAAAAGTTTAATAAGAAAGAAAACGCGTTAGAATTTTTTATCTTCTCGACGAACTACCAAAAGAGTCAAATTCTTAGTTTTTTTTCTTTATCGATAAAAGAAACCCAAGATTATTCCTGTTTCTCTGTGAGTGCTAAAATAAATTAGCAGGATAATTGGAGACGAAATCTTTTTACACTGTGTAAAAATGTATCTCGTAAAGGGTGATATTTTAATTAACTGCTCGTACACTATTTTATTATGTGCTTTAAAAATAATGTCCATTCTTTGCTTTTTTATCTATCTTTATTGCTTTGTTCTGTTTTTAAATGTCTTTTAGTCTTAGATTTAAATAAAAATATAATTATTTAAAAACTTCAAATCATGTGTTTGTTTCTATTTCATATTTTTAGTCATTATCGGCTTTGCAACCCCAGTTTAAGATTTTTTTTAATATTTTATAAACGATTTTTTAGGAAATATCAACGAAGTTGATAAGTGAAATTTCTAGCACTTATTTTCATTCTGTTGTGCAGTTTCTGACTGAGCATCGTGACTCCGATAATGGCCTTTGACGACTCCTTTCCATACATATTTGCACTCTATGTCCTATCGCGTCCACTTGGTGACTCCAACGCTTTAAGATTCTTCCTCATGTGAGTCGTCATTCCACGCTTGCAGTAACCATAATCTCCCATAAACTGTCTCCTTGGCCTCGAACAATGCACCCAAAATATCGGAGGACTTCTTGTACGAATATTGATGATAGATAATCTGTCGGTGATTCTCAGCTTTTAGATAATGTTGGCATAAGTTTGCATTGTTGTCCATGGAATACGTAACATTCTTCTTCAATACCACATTGTTGTCCATGGAATACGTAACATTCTTCTTCAATACCACATTGTTGTCCATGGAATACGTAACATTCTTCTTCAACACCACATTTTAAATGCATCGATTCTACGTTTTTCGCTTCCTCTCAAAGTCAAAGTTTTCTTGTAATACATAAATATTGCGAAGACGAAATACTTAACTAGGTGCATTTTTTGTTGTGATGGTGATCGTTTAGCTCTTGCATATCTTTTCAGAATTTGGCAGTTTTCGCCATTCTAGTTCTTCTTTTAACCTCAGCCTCGCCTCCTCCATTGTAAGTAATACTGGAACCTAAGTAAATATGGTAAAGTTAAGAATCACTTCTATACCATTATTCACATTATTTGCCGTTTGTTACTGTAGTCTAATAATTATCTTGATTTTTTACCTAAGTACTAATTTTCAGTTTGCTTTCACGTTTCACCTTTTTAAGAAGCATGACCATTTTTTGAAGTGAAACTTCTATAAGCGCAGTAGGGCAAATTGGCCTGAACGTCACGAAAAGGGAAACGGTGTATTATATTATTATTTTATTATTATAAAATTATTATTCATTTTTACTAAATATTTTATTTATTTATAAATTATTGCTAATTATTTTAATATTAATAATTATTTATTATTAATAATAATTAACTTTATTTCAATATTATTAAGTGTATTATATTATTATTAAAATTATTATTTATTATTAAAATTCTTATTGTTTATTATAAAAAAAATAACATTTTTTGTTATTTTTATATTAGTATAGTTAATAATTATTTATTTTATTTTATTTAATATTTATTTAACATATAATTTATATTTAATATATAATTATATTAATATATACGTATGTTATTATAATATTAATAATTATATTATTGTTAAATTATAATTAATTACAGTATAATTAATTAATAATGTAATAAAATAATATTGGGTGTTAACATAAGTTGTGTCCGTTTTTTTTTCAATTTAAAAATGAGCACCAAAAGTAAAACAAAATGGTAAATGTTATACGTCATTCGAAAGAAAATTTTCTACTCTACAAGACATTGTGTTTGCTTTTACGTTATATGTATTATTTTATTTGATTACAAGCCTTCAAAATGGAATGTCAAGAAGACGAAAGTGAGCATTTTCGACACCTCCTTCTGTTCGCGTTCAATCGAGGAAATAAAGCTGCCAAAGCTGTTCGCGATACTTGCGAAGTGTACGGTGAAGATGCAATGAATTAAAAGGCAACTCGTCGATGGTTTTTACGTTTCAAAGATGGTAGTTTCGACCTGAAAGACATGGAGCTTTCCAGACGACCAGTGGACTTCGATGAGGACTGCTTAAACCATATTATTCATGAAGATCCCCTTCAAACCACCATGGAATTGGCTGAGCAGATGAATTGTAGTCACATGACTGTATACCGCCATCTTAAATAAATGGGAAAAGTCCAGAAGTTCGGCGCTTGGTTTCCACATGTTTTGAGCGAAAACAACAAAAATCAATGTTCGACAATTTCTGCTGGTTAGCTCGCGCGTCATCGAGCTACGCATGGTCACAAGCAAAGATTCCTTTACCGCATCATTAATGGTGATGAAAAATGGTTTGAAAATGGTGATGAAAAAAAAATGGTGAAGAAAAATGTTTGAAGGGGATCTTCATGAATAATATGATTTAAGCGGCCTTCATCGAAGTCCACTGGTCGTCCGGAAAGCTCCATGTCTTTCAGGTCGAAATAACCGTCTTTGAAACGCAAAAACCATCGACGAGCTGTCCTTTCATTCATAGCATCTTCACCGTACACTTCGCAAATATCGCGAGCAGCTTTGGCAGCTTCATTCCTCGATTAACACGAACAGAAGGAGGTGTCGAAAATGCTCACTTTCGTCTACTTGACATTCCATTTCGAAGGCTTGTAATCAAATAAAATAATATATGTAACGTAAAAGCAAGCACAATGTCTTATAAAACAGAAAATTTTCTTTCGAATGACGTATAACATTAACCATTTTGTTTTACTTTTGGTGCTCATTTTTTAATTGGAAAAAAACGGACACAACTTATGTTAACACCTAATATAATGTTAAATAAATAATTTAATTTATATTTAAAAATAATTAATAATGACATAAAAATATTAATAGATTTAATATTAAAAATTATAAATTTAATATTATTAAGTGTATTATTGTATTATTAAAATTATTATAAAAATTTTAATTATTTATTATTAAAAATTAAAAAAAATTATATTTTTTAATTTATAATAATTTAGAGAGATTTTATTGAATTAAATTCCACATAACCATTTTTTATTTAACTAAGAGAGATTTTCTTGAATTAAATTCCACATAACTATTTCCTAATCCTAAAAAAAAATCATTAACAAATGAAAAAAAAGCAATGCATAAAATCAACTTTTCCTAAGAGCTAAGAAGTTTCACTTCTCAAGAGTCTCACGCATCTGTTTTTGTTTTTTTATTCTTCTGATGTGGTAATTAACGTACTTTCATCTACTCGTACATATCTCAAATTTCAGAGTTTTTCCCAACAATAGCATATCTGCCATCCAATCTTTAAGTGCTCCCTTCATTATACGTGACATTCTCCATACAAGTTAAACAAATCGGAAGAGAGTTTACACACGCATGTATTTATAACATACATAATTTATTTTGAATTTAAATATTTGGGTAGTTTGGTGCTAGAAATAAGTTAAATGCATGCTTTAAATAAAATTATTGTATGAAACATCTGTTATCGGTAAACCTAAAAACAATAATATACTGCAAAGTACTTTCTTTGTTAACTGTGCAACCCGGAGGGTGTGTTTATTTGAGGTAATCTCTTCCAACCCAAGAAAAAGTTTTTAAAAGGCCTGAAGAGGAAATCAGACTGAAACCCAATTTTTTGTTGGATTGGAAGAGAGATGTCTTAGCAAATAGTCAAAAAGGCTGTTTATTAAAAATGTCACGCTTTTATATTATTTAAAAATAATTATTTTGTAATTTATCCGTATATAATTTGAATATATAATAATATCCATCCGTGTGTCGAAAATCTGGATCTATTATGTGGATCTTTTGAAAAAAATATGATTGAAACGAGTTCATATATCAAATTTTAATGGTTCACTTGCGAAGTCTGATTACGGTCTAAATGCCATTAAATTTATCGTGCTCTGCTGTGGTTCATGAAATATGTGTTCGACCGGATGGAACTATTAAGTAGGTTACTATTGATAGTGGAAGCAAATAAAACAGATTCAACATATGTTTATTCAGTTTGTGACGGAATTTCGCACCAATAGAGCTAGTTGCGGCTATGCATTAAATCTTTTATGTACTAACTGTTGTTTATAGTTAAGGCATTAACGTTGTGAAGGTTTAAAGACATTGTAATTTATTTTTAACAAACACTGTTTATTCCACTTTTTTATGACGGTATAACCCTACCGGTTTCAAGGCTTTCACCTCATCTTCAGGGTTGCTTGTACTCCCCTGAAGATGAGGTGAAAGCCTTGAAACCGGTAGGGTTATACCGTCATAAAAAAGTGGAATAAACAGTGTTTGTTAAAAATAAATTACTATGTACTCACTATTCTATAAGTAGCGAAATACGGATATTTTATTTTGATAAACTAAAATTTTAGTTCTGTTGAAATAAAAAATGAAGGAAAGAAGAAAGAAATATAAGCCCAAAAAAATCGTATTGATTTTCCTGAATTTATTCGTATATAGCGGTCAAAATGCGGGAATCGTAAATAATGGCAATAAGCCTGCCAGATTATTTCAACAATGAAGTGTTCAGTAAATAGAATAAAGATCTGGTATCAAATGTTTGATACTATCGGATTCATGATGTCAGAGATAGATTTTATAAGTAGAATTAATAAATTAATCTGTACATGGTTTGATCACATTGAGAGAACGAGTTGCGAAATATTTTCGAAACAAATATAAATGTCTGCAATAAACGGAGAGTGAGGAAAAGATAGACCGAGGCAAGAATGGAAAAGTATGAAAAATTGAAGAGTATGTGTTGGAAGATGTATGGATGTAGACTGCAGAGACCTGTGTGCATTATACAAATACTTGGTGATCTGTCCTCTCTGCCTACCTCAAAAGGAATATATGGAAATTACACATATGCATGTGTATTGTAATATATTTTTATATTAAAAATAAGTAATTTTCAGTTGTTCTCAATAATTAGTATCGTTACTCTTGTGATGTACGAGTATACGAGTATACACGTATAGTATTTCGACTAATCCTCTCTATTCAACTTTGCTGTTAGTAGAGAAGCTATTAAGAGTAGTTCATTCCCGTCACTTACCTGGTCAGTCCATCACATTAGTAAGAATGAATCAAGTCCTCTTGGAACGCAAGCTTTATTTGGAAATCACATTTTAGAGTTCGTCACGTCGGGATGAACGAGATACTGATATATAAAAAGAAGAAAAGTGATATTTCTAAGTTGGTCTTATTACTTAAAATGAAATCAGATTACACACACTGAAATAGGACAAAATGAAAAGTTATAAAATAAAAAAATATGTATAAGAACGCGTGAATAGCTTCATGTGGTTTGTTGGAAAAGATTACAATATTGTGCTATTGTTCTTATGGAGAATGAAATGCTAGGAAGAAAAATGTAGAAAAAATACATTTTTTTTATAATTCCATTACCTTTTTAACATTAAAATGATGAAAACTGCTCTTTAGAGTTAACCGAAGACGATCGTGTATATTTTTATAAATAATGAGGAATGGAAATGATTTAGATGCATTCAATGCCAAACTTGGAGCCTGCATTTTATGAATAATATAATTCGCGGTGCTTGTGGTTGCTAACCCAATTAATTAAGGTCCAAAAAATTTAAGTAATCCATTTAGATAGATAAAACTACCCAAGTACATACATTTGTATGATACGCTTCAACATATCCGAAACGGGGATTCAGATATATAAAAAGTGCTGCTGGTAGGCAACATTGTCTTTAGCTACTGTGAGGAGTATATTTTATAATTTCATTAAATTCACAATGGCTATAATATTTTCTGAGGAGTATATTTTATAATTTCATTAAATTCAAAATGGCTATAGTATTTTGTGAGCAGTATATTTTATCATTAAATTAAATTCAAAATGGCCGTACTATTTCAAGAATAATTCCGCGGGCGCCATGTCAATACAACTGGTCGTCCCAGTAAATTGTAGGATCATAAAATACCGTTAAAAAGTATCTGCCCCAACGCACGTGCTAGTACGCAGTTAGCCCGCGAAATTTTGCTTCTAGAACAAAAAGAAATCGACAACTCGTGACCATTTCAAGGTCCGCTTACTTTGTTTACATTTTGCACTAAACGCACTCAAAAATCGACACCGCGGGGGTGTTTCTTCTCGGCCTGAAGGGAGGAGCGGGGAGCGAGTCTCCCACTCCTTTCCGACCTGTTATAAGGCCGGGTGGGGGGTGGCATCGCGCAGTCATCCCCGGGCAAGCAGTTGGTCTATAGTCCACGCTTGTCGTTGTCATATTGTACATTTTTTAAATTAATAATTACTCTCGAGTTTTTTATAATTTAATATATTTAAATTCAGTTAAAGTGAAATTCCCTGTCAGGAATTCTCCCTTATCCAGGAGCTGCCTTCCGTTCCGTCACGATCTATTCGACCAGATTACGCAGCTGGTATTGCGTCTTACCTACGTGGCCACGCTGTTGCTGCAGGTGCGCGGCTCTCTGCCAGACCATCCGAGGAAGTCCTCAGCCGGTGCCATGGTCTTTGTGAGTAGCCTCTACTCTCAGCTGATTTCAAGGAGTTTGTCACGATTGTCATCAGGCCGAAAGCCGTCTCAGCTTGTCGTCGTCGTCTAGATTTCAAGTACGATTGGACACGTCAGCCGCTATTACGTCTTACATTTCTCAAAGGTATGGTGTTAATCGTTTACTGTAATCTTTTGGTTGATTTCACTTTCCATTGTAATATGTTGCTTGACCTTTCGTCTTACATGAGTCTAGTCTGAATTAAATTGAACTTAACCCCAAAATTGGGAACACAAGTTATCTGTTTACTTATTCGAAATTAATAAAAAAATTTTATCGGATCTTTGATCCGAGTTTTTTTAAATAAAATAAATATTAATTTTCCAATTATCTTATGTCTTATCAATTACATTCCCTTCCTGGTATTAGCATCGAGAGAGAGAGAGAACTTCAAAGTGATCCATCGAACCTTGATTTGAAAAAGTCCTCGCTCATTTTCATATACCGCTGAGCTAACTTCGAGTCAGGACTGTTAAGAATTATAGTGTGGTGTCTTGAATTACGTAATTAGAGAAATAATTTTAATAGTTGTGATACTACATTAATTAAGTCGTAGGGTTTAGAATCACTGGAGTAGACATGAAACTCGCGGCTTATTATTGCGTATGCTGGAAATACTACCCTACGTGAAGAGGCAAAACCACTCACACAAGGTTAGTGCATGTCAGTGTTTTTACCAGACGAACTATTTTACTAGACCGGGACCTTTTATTATTTTTTTACTGTTGGGAATCGAATCCGAAACACCCAGATGGAAGATAAGCTGCCTACAGACTATTTCTTGGAGGCTTTATAATTATGACGAGCTTGAAGTTATCAGCCAATTTCTAGTTTATTTCGTGAAAAAACTTTTTGGTTATACTTTTAATGTTACAAGTGTCGCGTTAGTTTATTTTAAATATTCTTAGTTAATACATTTTATAAATAAACATTTTTATAATTAACAAATAGGACTTTAATGTTGTGACACTCTTAAGAAGATGAAGAACTAAGCGGAAATGGTCTATTTGTGTTACATGTTCGGGCTCACAGAGCATGTAGAAAGAGAGAGGGTACAAGTTGAGACAGATTTATGAACGTAAGCAGAGTGTATTTGCTTCTTATGAGCTTACACTAATTTTCACTTTCTCCCTTTCGTATCAAAATTTGGCGCGATCGTTTAATTGCGGGGAGTTTCTACACCTCAAGTCCCCGTTTCATGTTTGATGTCAACATTAATCTGAATATGTTATTTCTTGATAGTGTGGTGAAAACTTTCAAGTAAAATTAATCTGAATATGTTATTTCTTGATAGTGTGGTGAAAACTTTCAAGTAAAATTAATCTGAATATGTTATTTCTTGATAGTGTGGTGAAAACTTTCAAGTTAAATTAAGTCAAATACAATAGTAACAAACATAGAACTTAACGTAAGTTTTTGTTGATGTATTTTTGACTTTCTTACGAAAAAATAAAATTGACTTAAAACAAACATATAATTTCGAGAAATGCGGGCCGGGCCTATCATAAATTAGTCACACCATGTTAAAATGCATGAAATAATTTGTACTTGCTTTTCACTGTCGTATAATTTCAAAGAACACAAGGTTAACAGCTGAAAACTAACAAATGATTATAAAAAGGGAGTTTTAGTTTCGATATTATGATACAAATAATTAAGTACATATTTTTAATTTTATTACTTTTTAATTAATGATGAAAACTAAGTTATTCGAAACCGGTTGTGAACTCACAATAAGTTTCTTTTAAGTTAATTTTGTTTTTTTTTTAATGCCGGCTAGAGGCCGATGTCATTTTACCCAATTAATGTAAAACTAGTTGCAGCCCGTGAAATATTCACGGAAGTAAAACAAATCTACATTTATGAAAATATATATTCATAAATGTAAAATTTGTGTATGTATATCATTTATACATCGTCCCCTTTTACACCGGTTAAAAAATTGTAAGCTAGGTATTTAAAATTCGTTCAGTATCACGGACCCACCGAGATTAAAATTTCGAATTACTTTCGGAGAGACTCCAAGTATTCCTCTCTCGCTCTCTTGTATTCAATTCTCGTATTATTTCTTTGACGACAACCATCGTATGGGTTTTGGCCTATTTATATTATGATGATAAACAAAAGATTGATCATTTTGGAGTTTGAAATACATATAGACAAGTAAAATAAAATACGATGTCTGTTGTGTTTCCATATGTTAAATTTTATATTTATGTTGCAAAAGTAGAACTGGCAGAAATGTATTACGTTCCACGAGATTTAATGGTTTCAAGTAACCGGGTTTCCGTGGCTTAAAAGTTGTTGACAATTCGTACAACTCAACGAATTTATGAGAAGTCAACAAGAAATGTGATTTACTCTTTTTATTGTAATAACTAATTGTTTGAGTAATTAAGAAGGGAAGCCGAAATTATGTTCAACATCTTTTACACGGTTAATTATCACTGATAAATTAAAAAACGTGTTAAAAATATAAGATCTTACGATAACATACATTGAAATAATGTTGGCGGTGATTCAACGATGAACAAAATGCAAGGAAAAGCAGAAGTGAGGTTTAATCAGAATAAATCTAGTTTCAATAATACCTGGTTTGGTTAGGACATACAATTTTGGCCACTGTCGTGGAATTCTATGCATTATTGACAAAAGGAAAAATCTATTTCGTTATGGACAGTAAGACAAAAATATATTAGAATTTCATTTCAATAGTAACGCCGTTTAAATTCAACGAAACTTATCTCACATAACGTGGAAAAGTAAAGAATATATATTTCTTGTTGCTCATTTCACTTGTCAAATTGAATAGTGTTGATAAACACTTCCGAAAATTCGTTTTACTTAAATTATATTAAAACTAATTATCTCCAAGTTAAAGTTGTTGTTTATAATGTTTAAAGAAAGCTAACCTAGGTTTACTAATTAAAATAAATAAATTATACACTTAGGTTCCGTATCTGAGACGCAAATGCTAAGGCCGGGTAAAACATTAACACATAAAACCAAAATGATGTGTTTCTTGAAGTTCAGAAGACTAGCATTCAATCCCGTCATAATGGGAAAGAATACGATTGGAGTGGTAGAAAAGATAATATACGAGTACCTGTACCTAGGCAGTGTCCTCATTAGCAAAAACAAGGTCGCATGGACATGGTTGGTAAAACGCTTGTTTTACGACTCGAGGGTTATGGGTTCGACTCCCGCTGAAGCCCAAGTATGTTTTAAAAAGGATTCTAGTATAGCATCGATTTTGTCCGCTTTTTTATCAATCTGGTTGGCTTAAAGAGATTCCCACATGACAATAATCCCGTTGGATTGTTGGATTGTACTGTAGACAGCGAAAGTGTAATACAATACATTCAAACAAGGATCCTAAGAGAAACCACAGTGGCCGTATCAATTCACAAACTATTAAGCTGTAAGGCTTTGTCTCGGAATGCTGAGTTGAGAATATACAACTCGATTACTATATCTTATATCTGACCAACACATGGACCATGATACTCGTTACTCTAAAAGTTATTCTAAAGCCGAATACTATGATAAATACTTGGTTCAAAATGGGCAGAAGGAGAGACGAATCTGAGATTTGATGAATAAACTCAAAAATTAACGATACACTCACTATCACCAGATAAATAAGGTCGTTAAAATTGGGATGAATAGGCCATGCAATCCAGTTCACATGGCCAACAAAGATCATTAAACAAGCTCAACAACACGGAAGAAGACCACTCGGCAGACCGAAACTGAGTCTTCTGTATGGCCATCTTAAGAAGGAGTAGGTTAGATAAGGATTCCCTTCAATTTATTCATTTAACAAAATATTTCTTCCAACTTGTTTAGCAATGGTTATTGATGTTGAAAGTTATACGTCTTCATTAACAGGCAATAAATGTATTATTTGGTTAACTTTTACAATTTGCCTTAAAATAGTCTTAATCTTGGTGTTAATTTTTTTATATTTCACACATAGTAAGTCAACAAATTATTCAAAACTTTTAACTAAATATAGGATACGTCGAAATTGTATAAATGTAATTCCTGACACAAATAATACTGCGCCGTTAATATAGTAATATTCTTCACAAACAGGATGGAACAAAGTTTATTGTGTGTTAGTATATTTGATGCTGTCCTCCACACAAGGTATGTGTATCTAAGAGTCTAAGATGCTTCCGCAAACACTAATTCTCGTTAAACTGAGTAACAAGAATTATTGTGAGAGTAATATATTGTACTGTTGAGTGAGTTAGTTGAGGTTGTCAGCTATTACATTTACAGCTAGAAGTGATATACATATGTCTTACATTTATAATACATTTTATTACATCGATGCAATACATTTTTATTAATTTATTGATAAAACGACCAAGAAGTCCCTTTTTCAAAAACAATATTGTTCTTTCGTTCGTAACATTTTTCTTTACAAGTTATGTATTTAATTGTTTTTAGAAAAGTGTTAAACAAAGCACCGATATATCAGCCTGAAGATAGTTAACATATGAAAAATATTAAATAAGATCCCATCTTACAGGTAAAGCTATTTACATATATGATAATGAATATTTATGATTTTTATTTGCAAGTTTTCCAGAGGGATCATTTCTGTGGCGTTATGGAATAAGTTAATATGTCCGTTTTACCTTAGTTTACAGGAGAAGCAATATTAACTTTGATAAGCTGTCAAAATCAGTACAAATAAGAATTTTTTAAGTTTTGCCAAACAATATACCTTTTGTTTGGATAATGACTGACACACCAAATTTTGCCACAACATGCTGAGAAATATTTTCTATAAATTGAGAGAAACAACACAAAATGATAAAAAACGGACATATGTTATCAGCTTCTGCCATAACGCAACATTGTTGCAACTATTGTTGAATGAAATGTTTTAGGTCAATGAATTTTTAGTAACATCTATGATAGAACAAATCAAATTTCTGAATTATTTTTGTTAGAAATATAGAATAACATTAGCTTAATGAATACAAATTTTAATTACACTGAAGCTGAAAGCTTGAAAGAGTTATGAAAATCTTATATACTCGTATTTTTAGATCTGACGAAATGAAACAGGTTATTATAGGTCCAGTAAACATATAGGAGCGTTCAATAGTGTTTTCTTAGGAAAAAATGAGAAGGATTTATAAAAGAAAATTGAGTCTAGAAATACTGTATTCTTAGACACATTTTTTTTCTAAGAATGTATTATGTCCCATGAATCTTAAATTCTAGGATTTTTTTATTATTTTTAGTTTTAGATTCAACGTTACGTTAAACCTTTATTAAAGTCAATAAGACATATTTATTTAACTTTTTCCTTTAGTATGATAAGAATACTGGTTAAAAACACAAAGAAAACCCTTTTTTTCGTGTCGTTTACTCTGTTTACTCTTAATTCTGGCGTCCTGAAATCCCTTCTCAGCGAATTTAATTTATTTTCTCAGGAAAATATTATCTAAATTATTTGCCATACTGTCTAAAATAAACTGCCAGATATAAAGCTAAATAATTCACTCAAATAAATACTTTAAGTTTTGTAATTCTAGTTTTCTTTAAAAATCACATAAATTATTCTATAATTTTCTCTTTTTCAAAACATTATCTCGAAAATAAATTGTAGTTCAAAGAAAATATTAAATTTTCGTAAGTTATTTATACAATAAATATACGAATATAAAATATATAAGCAAGCTGACCTTTATGGATGAAAAAAATTTCATTTTCCAATCAAGGAAAAAACATCGATGGATTTACATAAGTCCATTATTTGCGAAAAGAAATACTCAAATTCAGAGTAGCATCACAAGTGGAGAAATGCTGTCGAGTTTAGTAAAGATTTATGGATATGAAAACGAAATTATCGTGTTATCAAGATCCTGTGAGGGTGGAGATAAACCCAAATCAAGAAAACTATGCTAATTTATGGTCAAAACATTCAGCTCACAACTTGCGTGAAACATTGTTGGAACTTACCAAAAGTACTGTCATTTTCAAATAATTATAATTTTAACAGCATGAATAAATAAGTATTATCACTGTTAAAGGGTTTCAATTTTGAGATTTCTGTAAATGAAATGAAAACTTGCGTTCATCATTCTTATGCTAATTTACTTAAGTCTCATGTTTTAGAAATGCATTTTCCCTGCGCATCGGTATTTAAATTAAATGTGTTTTGAAAATACTTGACTTTTTTTTATGTATTATATTTATTTATTTTACAATACATTAAAGTTTTTGGAATTATTGCGCTGAAGTTCTTTTTATTTTTAATTACGTGACGACTCCCATAGCCTAGTTGACAAGAAACTTGTATTCTGAACCGACGATTGCGTGTTCAACTCCCATTGGTATCAACATTTTTTTCAAAAAGTGCTTTAGTCTGGTTTCCATTTGAGGCCTCTTTAACATATTTCAGGTTGGTCAAAAGAGTTTACACAACTCAATAAGCCCACCAAGCTGCCTTGCATTTATCGGAAGAGTAATACAATAGTCGACATGGCATTTCTTTTCTTTTTCTCTCTAGTTAGTCGATATTCCAATTAATTTGGTACGTCTATTTTGTAAGAGTAAATTTTGGTTACTAAAATTAGTTTTAACAAGGCAAAATAACGTTTATTCTCAAATATGATGATTTCGACTAAAAATCAGAATTGAAAACATTTTGAGTTTTTGAATTGTTTCTAATTAAAGCGCGGCAACTTTACGGTCCGGGAATGGCCGTTTTCCGCCATTTTATCAGCGACAATGGCGCGGCGTGCGGATAATGCCGGCCCATAATAATTTTCTGTATCTGTTTCCCGCGCTTTCTCATTGTCTGCGAGTTCTGCTTCTGAAAAAAGGCTGATATCGTCTTTTGTGACGGGAAATACTCACAAAAACCTTTTCGTCTTTTTAAATGAGGATTGTTTTAGATGTTAGTTGATCTTTTTTTAGAAATTCGTGTAGTTTTAAGACTATAAACGACTTTCATTTTATTAATGATAAGTTTCGATATTGATAGAAATAAATACGAGATAGTTCGAAAATGTCAAATGGTGATAAGAAGAAAATGTTGGTAATATAAATGAAAAATAACGTGTTTTATTACAGATTAGTTGACTTTCTTATAAGAAGCCTAAATCAGGGCAATGAGGGTAAGACTGCATATATTGGAACTTTTCCACGAAGTGGCTTAGAGTCTGAATTATTTCGCATGGGTACAACAGGGAATCGCCAAAACCCTATATGTGAAAGGCGTGTTGACTGCAATTGTGATCATAGCAGACAATTCAGGGTAAATTAAAATATTCTGTCCACTATATTCTATCCAGGCACATATTTTTGTGACACGTAAAAGAATTTCCCTCTTCCGTCTTTTAGGATTTTATTTATTTAGTCGTGCAGCTCATGTAAATTATTTTTGTCAATATTTCGCCAATCATTCTTTTGACACGACCCAACCAGCCCACAGCTCACTTCTTCATTGTGAGCACTGCATTTTCTTTCAATCCTAATTCTTTTCTAAACTGGTTATACCGTTTTCTGTCATATAATATTTTTACTAACAATCGACATAGCGTTCTTATGTGTAACGCAATTACATTATATTCAGAACTTTTATAGAAATAAAGAAGTGTCAAATTTATTGTCATATTCTAGAAAAAGTTTTGGGACATCAAATAAACAACTGTTTAATCTATTGTAGTTGGACATTACGTCGTTCACCAGAAAGAAAATAAAATTCTGTCTGTTATTCAGTTAAAAAGAGAAAAATATAAATTTATACGATATATTTTAACTCGCCCTCACCCTATTATCCCAGTGTTGCTACATGGGTTGAATTCAAGGGCTCTTGATTAACGTTGTTAAAGCAGGTTTTCTTTTTTCGAAAACACGTATTTATTTTTCCGAAAATGAATGAAACAATTTTCATCAGGCTTAACAACTTTGTTTGCGAGAATGTGATTAATAGTCATCATACATTTGGAATGCAATTTTTTATTAGAGACTTTTATCAGCTTTTTGTTTTGAGTATTCGAAAAAGTTTTAATTATTGAAATATCTGAAATTTTTCTTTGTAAAATAAAAGTCTAGTGTTTTGCTAACAGTGAATGAATGAATGATCATTACATGTAACGAGTATAATAGAAGGCACAATACAAAGTGGGCGATTGGGGTATTTGTTATTGGTGCCACTGCATATCACTTCTTCTTTTCTTTTTCCTTCGTCTTAGCTCATCCATTTTGGGGTCGGCTGCTAGAACCTTTTTCAACCCTCTCTCTTGTTCTAGTTAATCCCTCGAGGATAGTCCGAGTCTCGTTATGTCCTCCTCAATTTTCATATGTAGGTTCTTCTTGGGTTTCCCTCTGCGTCTATTTAGGATCTCAATTCGTGACTATCTTTAGCATAGTCCCTTTATCCCACCATTGCACGTACCCATACTAGCATAGTCGTGCTTCCTGGGCTTTATTCACTATTGGCGGTACTTTTATTGTTCCGCGAATCCGTTCATTTCGGATTTGGCCCAATCTTGTGACGCCCAAGAACCACCGTCGCATGCATATCTCCGCGACAGGAAGCAGTTGTTTCTATTTTTTCTTTAGAGGCCGACATTCAGTTCCATTAAGTATAACGTGCTTGATCAGTGTTTTCTTTATCCTCCTGATATTCAGAGTACTCGTTACTGTCTACCTATATGGTCATTTCAATCGGCTTCAATAATAATCCCATCTCCCTCTGGGGATCTGCTTATGGTATTTTTCAGTTATTTCAGGAAATCATCTTTTTCCTCTGTACTACATCTAGATTGGGATACGTATCCATATACAATTTTTTTAGGTTCCCCTTAAACGATCACTTTCACATGCTAGTTCATAAGCCTATCTGAATTTTGTGATACTTCTACAATATTTTTGTCAAGTGTCTCATTTAGTATTATTACGACCCCATTGTTGTTATTAGAACTAACACAAAATAGGAGTTGGCATCTCTGTTTACTATTTATAGTTTCAATATTGAGGGCGCAGAATCTTATTTTGCTATATTTACTTGGGCTGATTATTCTATACCCTTGGTTAATTTACACGTAGTTATGCCCTAGTATAACACTTATACCAATTGGGCAATGTTGATACATCGTTAGTTGTAGGAAATTTCTTAGCAGGTTATCTTCCAATTTCCGCATCAGTCAAGCTAAGCTGCTGCGCGTCGCTTATCGGGTTCCTCCTAGCCGTTAGGTTTTTTTGGTTCGTGCATATCAATTCAATTTGGTTTAGTCAGTTTTTATAAGCCAGCTGAAAGAGACTGACGCTCTTGGTTTGTATATTTCCTTCGCAGACAGTTGCCTGGTACCAGTAGTTACGATGGTATATGACATCTTTAAAGTTACCATAGGTTTTTACTGTGTTTGTGTGTCCAGTAATTACGACTCCTTAATATACCAGAGGTGCACTTGCTGTTGGTCAGTGGGACCATTGGTCTTAGCCAGGAGGATAATTGTACTGATCCACTTATTGCCCCCACATCTACCCCACCCGTGGGACGCTCCCCAGACATCGTGGCAGGTCAGTGTGGGGCTTTCTATCTAAGCTAATTTGTAATAAGCATAAACTGTTTCATAAAGGGTAAGAATCGTTAGTACTTGTAGTTTGCTTGTTTTTTCTTTCTCCATTGGGTTCCTGATATAAAGCAAGAAGTTTTGTTTGCTGCTGTTTGTTCCCAGTCGTGCTGCGCATTTATGTTTTTAAGCATGTTATGCAGTGCGTCCTTATGTTTCTTGCACTGCCATCCGTCAGTATAGCCGAACGATACGACTTTGACGAAAATAAAGCTTACATTTGTTGAAAACCGTTCTACATTTTATTATGTCAACACTTTAGTTTATGGAGTGTTGTGAAATTATTTTTTGTAATATATACTTGTATTAACACTGACATATATGCGGTTTTAAATTATAGTATCTTATGAGCGTCATCATTCTTTATATTTAAATGCGCTCTATTTATGACTTAACATACTGTTTGCGTAATGCTATTCATTTTAAGCAGCACATGAATAACCACCATTATTTACTTCTGATAAATAAAGAAATGAGAAATACAACCTTCTTCCAACAAATATATCGCACTATTTATGAAAAAAATCATATTTATTTCTAAAAGTTTTGTTCATTTCTTATGTAATTTATGTGTATTGTTTTCGAGTAAACAGCTTTTTTGTTCAACTTTTTTCTTACAGTTAATTAAACACGCCTTTAATATATGATTTCCCAGTAAAAATGACTCAAAAACAAAAACATAACATCTAAAATTTTCACGAAAAAGAAATATTTCTTTTTTATTCCATTTTTAATCTTGTTATAAAATAAAACAAAATATTTATTTATGTTTCGAGAAACTGAAATTAACTACTGATATAATTCTTTGTATTCACGTGTTCATACCATGTGTATTCTAAATATATACTTAATTGAAATTTAATATAAACTTAAATTAATAATTACTTATTTTTATCCATGATTAAGCTTTAACGCGTATTAAACTATGTAATCATAGACCACAAGGTTTAATAAGCTTAGAGATAAATAATTTATAAGCCCTAAATTGTGTGGGATCATCTCTTGTGAGCCAAATTCTCAATCTTAACGAACAAAGGAGGCCTCCAAAGCACCTAAGGATTTCGGAAGTCAGTTTTAAACTTAAAACTAGTTAAGGATGTCTCCCGTAAGAGTGTTTTTGATAGTAAATCTCGTTGACGATCTCCGTGACCTAGTAAGTAAAACGCTTTACTTGTCAAGGTTTCGAATTTGATTGCCGATGGTTCACAAAAAAGGAAACTCGAAGTCTGGTAAAGGAATTCCACTGGTAGCACTGCTCGCACATGCTAGACGTGTGCAAGTATTGTTGTCTTTTTACGTGCGGTCTTAGTGCTAACACGTATGATATCTAACAACGAGTTCCATGCATAATCTAGTGATCCTAAACCAGTACGCTTGGTTAATTGGGCCAAAGACAATGTTGTCTCTCGGCCACGCTTTTCAATATGTTAGAACCCCCAATTCAGATACGTTGAATAATATCATATGAATGAACGATGTAAAGTTGTAAGTTTCTGTACAATTTTTCTTGAATAATTAAACAAATATTATAGGCAATAATTGATATTTATATTTCAATAACCCGTATAGTGGCAAAACATGAAAAATATTGATGCAAAAAATTATTTGATATGAAAATATCAAGAAATTTATCACTTTTTTTTAAATGAGATTATTTACAAAAGTTCTAAGCAATTTTTTATTTTTAGTCGATAATACATAATTTAAAATTTATATCGTTTTAACAGACAATGCAAAACATTAAGTACGGGACTTAAAAATCCTCCATCTTTTGTGTTTCGAAAGTTGCTTCATTAGACAAGACCTATGATGAAGTTGTCTAATTCCTTTATCACAAATTTCATATACTCGTATTTGTCGTAAATACTAAAACACTCGGTTTTTAGTTAATCTATAAATAATTCTAAACTGAACATATTTTCTTTGTCTTATATTGTATTTACTAGGTGAGAAAACAATGCAATTTTGGTATATTTCTAAATATTAATGAAAACATGAACAATACAACGAGAGTAAAATCAATTTATCAAACAATTTCATTTCAATGGACCCAATTTGGAGCGCAAAATAAATTAACATTACATTTGATTTCTCTCATTAAAAGCTGGGCCATTACTGGTTATGTTCTCCACAAATAATGTATAATGTCAAATGGGGTGGTCAGAGAACGGAGGCACTAATTGGGTAATGTCAAATAAACAGTCTTATTGTATGATATTTTTCTTTATCCTCTATACTGAGTTTTATTTTTCATTGTTCAAATACCATTATATTATAATATATTTGAATATAATTTATCTTTTTTTAATAAAAAATACAAAATTAAAAAGAAAATACCACTAACACTCGGTTTGTTTATATTTTAAGTTAAAATGCTAGGATACTTTTTTCTTAATGTTTAATTCAAATTTTAGGCAACTCCTTTTTGATGATAACTTTGAACTTAAATATGTTGCAATTCAATCTCACGTTCTTGGGCAATTACAATAATACAAAACCTTTATATTATTAACGTTTAAATTTAGGTTGAAGCTTTTTTTGTTCTTCAACATATTTTAATTGGTGATTCGGACATATTGAAGGCAACCGAGTCTTCGATTTTAGCTTTTTTCGCTGGTATTACTTTCGTGCAAGCATCGGTATCAGAGGAAATAAATATATGACCAGACTGGTACCCTTTTTTTATTTTATATTCGGGTACGATCGCAAATCGAACGCCAATCCACCGGGTAGAAGTAAAGTGTTTTACCAACTAGGTCAAAAAGATCGGCAAACTCCTCCTGAAGAGAACGTGGAGATAAAAGGTAGGAAGACGTGTCGTGGGGATTTATGTTATGAGTAGAAATATTCAAATAAAGAGTTCCACAAAATTAAAGGCGAAACCTTTAATAAAGCATTTGAACTAACATATTTTATGAAGGTATAAACATATTATTTTATTTAAATGTTGTGTAATTTAAGGAACATAAAAGGACTTTTTCCAGTTAAAAGCTTTCATTAAAATATTTAAAAGACTGAGGATGTTGTGCATTTTACTTAATTTTCACTTATAACCTTATTTTTTTAAATAACTAGGTATATTATATGGTTATTGAAATTAATGTGACTGAAACACTTACTTAATTTGAAATGTATATAAATATTCGTTTTATTTAATTGTCACATTTAGGGAAGGCTACATCTTTTAATTTATTTATGGAAAACATTGAAAAAAACTGGATCCCTGCTTAATTAAATCGTTTTAAATACACGTTATATTTCAAAAACTTGTATTAGTTTTCACGAAGTAAATTTATATTAACTATAAATTTACTTTCACGAAGTAAATTTATATTTATTATAAATTTACTTTCCCAAAGTAAATTTATATTTCAAAAACTAGATTTTCTGTAATGACTTTTACTCATGTTGTTTCATATAAATGTACATATCATGTGTTTCATTTCTTTAAAATAAATAGGTTTTAAAAAATCTAAACATTTTGTACAATCCAAACAACTTATTTGACTCTTACATCAAACGAATTTGTTGTCCAAAAAAAAGGAAAAAGATTAAAACAAAACACCTTTTGGCCATTGAAATAAATGCCAGTAATATCACAGAATGGGGTCCTGTCAAATTCATTTTCATGACATTTTTATTGACGGAAAATGCTGTCAATACTTGAACGATAAAATGAAATCTTTTGAAAATTATTTTATTGTACTCGTAATTCATTTCAGTTTTTTAACATACGCAATTTATCAAACTGTGTTTTGTGAAAGTAATTTTTATTTATTGAATTGATAATAATATTCTATAACCCTTTCATTATATATAGTACAACCTTGCGGATTGATTACAATGTGGAAATTTCTTCCATTAACTACCAACATCAATCAGAAAGGTGTTGCTGAAGCTTTGAATGGAATATAAGACTTAGGTCTTTTAAAAAAAACTGACATCTACGGAAATCGAACCAGCAACGACCGGGCTGAAAGAAAAGCGTTTTAGCAACTAGACTACATGGATGTTAATTTTTATAATTTTGAAATATTAAAATATTATAAAAATAACCGATAAAATAACTAACTAGCCAAAAACAGGTCATAAATATTGTTTTAAAAACAAAGGAATTGGGTATGTTTTTGAATGAATTGGGGATGTTTTCATGCTAAGATTTAATCAAACGAATGCGTTGTTATTATATTTGGTAGAATAACATCCGTGGCATAGTTTGTAAGATATCTGTGTTCCGGTTCGAAGATACAGTTTTTTCCCGTTAAAACCATGACAATAAAAAAAAAGCTTTCAGTGTGGTTTTCACTTAACGCTAGTTTAATAAACTTTTAGTTGTTTGGTAGAGATTGCCATATGGCAAAAATCCAGCAAGGTTGTTGATTACACGGCAATGTGATACAATCTATTTTAACAAGTCCATTTTACTTTAGTGAAAAGGTAATTTGACGAAATTAAATAAATGTTAAGACGTCATATTCATATTCAAGCCCTGAATTTACTTATTTATTTGATTTATTTTGTTAAAATATACATATTTTATATTATCAAAAATATTTCAGATTGTTAGATTTTAAAAGTATTTAACTTTTTTATGCAAATATTTAGAAAATATAAGTAACGCGTCCTAAAAACCGTCTAATTAGCAAATGTAACTGTGGCGTGAGAAATGTTGTTTCAAAAAGTAACGAGTCTTAAGAAATTTAAATGAGAAAATAAATCTGTTAATACATTCCGTTTAATACGTGAGACCCAATTCCAACTTCCCGGTTACAAGTCTTATTGAAGTAAAGGAAAACCTGATACATTTTGTTTATATTATACGACATGAATATTCATTACTTTGCTCTTTAGGTCGGTCTTTTACGAATAGAAAAATTAAAAAAATAGACTTCGTAGTCGATGTGGTTTTGTAATAAGAGACCAACATGTTTTTCTGTAAAAAAATAAAAAAATAATAGAAAACTGAAAAACAGACAATACATATTTTTCTCGTATGGTTTTTTTAAAGAGAACGAACACAATTAGGGAAATCCTTTCTCATTAGTTACGATTATCTTAATGTCGTATAAATCGAGCCTTCAGGCTTTGAACCACACGGTGGATAACACGCTTACCTAGTCAATAACACTGTTTCAGTCTGGTTTTCACTTAAGGTGTCTTTAGTATCTTTCTGGATGGTTGTAAGACTTTGCCATATTACTGTTAACAACAAAAGAGTAATACGATACAACCACATGAGTGGTCTCCTTAGTAATACTACAGTTAAAGGAATACAAGAATAATATAAAAATGAATAACAAATATTATAATAGTAAATTTATTTTTATTTATTTTACACATGACAAGAAATATACATAATTTCAGAAAAAACGACAGATAATTTAATTTGGACACACAATTTTAATGGATCTGGGTTTGTTGCCTTTCATTTGTTGTGTCCCCAGTAAACTAGGCTTTTGCTTGTATCTCACTGAGGACATATAGCATGAAGAAAAAATAATCGAACCCCTCACACTTCATCACTCCAGACCAGGGTTGCCAGATTTGCAAAATCACAGATCGGGACATTCACTATTTCGAACAATCAAAAAAAAAAAGGAAAAATACAACGTTTTAATAAAATGATAATATACAATATGTTATGTTAATAAGTACATGTGTATACAGAAAAGAACATATAAAAAATAATCACATAATAATCCGCAGGAATCAAGGTTATTCAAATATATTGATTAGATACAATTACAGGGATTACATTTTGATTTAAATGAAAAAAATTATACAATCATAACAGTTTTATTAAAAGTATTTTTCCGAGCTTTTAGCTTGTTTCAAAATATGTTCGCCATCTTTGCTCGATAAATTTTTTCTTAAGTCATTACAATTGTAATCAAAATTTTGTTTGATCATTAATTCAGCTTCTACGGTTTTTAATAATAATCTGTTTCTCTCCTTTCTCCAGGCGGCACGGCACTCATTAGACTAGCCTCGAGCTATATTAAGGGAGCCTTTTGCCTTTTGAACTATATACGTACATTTTTGAACATATACAATTTTTGTTAAGTTGGGATTTTCAGAGGCAATGCGGAACTCGGGATTTGTCTGTTGAACTCGGAACAGTCTCGCTCAAATAGGGACGTCTGGTAACCCTGCTCCAGACAGACCAAAACATTCATCCCACAATATACCGCACATGCATATAATGCTCGGTGAACATATAAAGATGGTGTTTTTGTAACGAAATCATCATTGTGAGGCTAAACACCATTCACAACACACAGGAGTACAACTTTATCCGATACGTAACTCAGGGTTTTTCGTATGAACTGGTAGTTTCACCGCACGCTGAGGTATAACAATAATCATATCATCGACTACCGACAAACTTTTAATGTGACGACAGTCCTTGTTATCAATAAAACTCATTCCTGCATAAACAATGTTTAGCCTAAATGAGAAGGACTGAATTAAGAGTAAACGTTTTCACTCCCTTAATGTTGGGGGGAACTGAAAAAATAGATTTTTTTATAAAATTAAAGACCTAATGAACGAATAATTATTTCAATAAGAAGGATCTTATTGGTATAATTATTCCTTCATTTGGTATATTTATTTTAGTTTAGGTGATGTGGGTGAGATAAATAATTTGGCTGTGATACAAGATAGTTCAATACACAAAACGAGCTTTTAGAACCAGGAGTAATATGGAATGTGCATGTCACTCATGATTCGTCAGTTAGTACGTGTCGAGAATATTATCTCGCGCAGAGATCACAATATTCCGATTCATTTTATCAGACTGTAAGTATTTTTTTTTAAACTATCAGCAATTGAGACCTTAAACCCTTCGAATTAATACTTTCTATTTCGAAAGCAGAATTTACACAACTGAATTAACTTAATTCAATATTGTTGGGTTCAGCCTGAAAAATTACCCTCATTTATTTTGTAAGCCAAAAAGAATTCCCTAGAAAAGTTTAAGTGTTAAAAAAACTATATGGCTATTTTGAATTTCAGGAATAAAAAGTGTGAAAATCGTTCAGGTTTTTTCTACTCCAGGGTGTAAATTATCTTACTTTAAATTTCGGAACGTATTCTTTTAACGTTAATGGTTTTATTTTTAGAGATTTCATAGAAGTAATAATGCTTTTCTTTTAAGTTGTTAAATTGACTTTCTTTCTATTTGTTTGAACAATTTTAGATTATAACATATTTGTGTAATGCACAACATATCTTTAAAATAACTGGTTCAATCATTTCCTTTGGCTCAGTTTTTCTAAGAATTACATCACCGTAACCCTAAGAGTTGGAGATATAAACATTATGATTATTTCTTAGCAAATTAACAAAACCTACAAAAAAAAATCTTTTCAGTTCAAATAATACAACATTTTAAAAGTTTATTTGGCACGCTTCAAGCGGATTCGACAAAATTGTTTTGTTTGAAAATAATTCACTTTGGTTTTGAACGTCCAAAACTTTCACTGTCAATTGGTTTCATTATCTTTCGAAGGAAATTTATATCAGACTTACGATTTTATACATCTTTAAATAATATTTCTACAATATACATTTGGACAAGAGAACCCTTTTTCGTTTACGTAATATTGATGCATTTGGATGGTTGCCAAAGGAAAAACTTTATGCTTTAACACTATCTCTCTTTGTTTATTTTTCTTCTTTTTGTGAATGATTAAGATTTCTGATGGCATAGGCATGAATCATTTGATGAGTAATAGGTAGAAAAGATTTTCTATATTTATTTTTGCATGAATACAGAAACAAAATTGAGTTGTGGACGCATGTAAATATATTAAAAAATATTGTTGATCAAAATCTACCCTCCTTATGTATACAGGACGATCGGGTGGTATTTTTGCCATTTAGAAATACGAGTATATTCGGATCAACCAAAAAATGTTGTAGTACCTACATATTAAAACTGAACTAGGGATCTCTTTTTTAGGGTTTGTTAGGTAAAGTTTGTGTTTATTATCAGGATTTCAGTGCTTTCTTTAACATTTATGCCATTTTCCATACTTTTATTACGAACGAACCATTCACTACATTTTTTTTACATTTACGCCATTTTTCATACTTTTACTAAGAACGAACAAATCAAAAAGTCGTAAAAAGTGTTTCTTCAGTATACATAATTAATAAAAAAATTGTTGAATTGATCAATTTTTGTCCAGTAATAAGAATTTTTCAAGGAAGAATATGTTAACAAAATATATGAATTATGTAAATGAAAAATATATTAATTTATATTATTAGCATTACTGGGAATGCGATTAGTAACTAGGTTATAATAATCGTCTTTAGAATCGTGAATACTTTGAAGACATTATTGATTTGTATTTACTTTTGATTGATAAATTGTTTTAAAATTATTGGTATTTTTACATTGTGTAATTTTTTATAGGCAATTAATTACGTCTGTATTTTTTATTGCTTATGTTGCACCGTTCATCCCTACTCACTTTGCAGGGATAAATTATTATTAAAATTTATGACGAACATTTTATTCCTTTATACTTTATAATTTTGATTTTACAATCCATATATTAAATTTAATAAGAATTAACTGAAAAAAGCAAGGATGACTTATATTGCATTGTTCTTAAATCACTTGTTGTCCGCTCGGCGTTTGAAGGTTTGATTCCTGATGGTACTAAAAGAAATAAGGTTTGTTATCTGGACTTCATATTCAGTTATTTAAACAAATGTGTTGTTAATTGCAAGGATTTGCTATATGGTACTAACACTTTTGTCATGAAACGTGTCTAAATATGTAATCATATGAATTCCATCAACTGAAAAAAAAAATCTGCAGGACTTGCACTAATGTGCACTAAGCACAAAAATAGAAGCGTAGGACCCGGTATATGTTAACAGGATAACCACAGGAGTACGAGGTTAACAAGATAACCATACACAACGTAGTTATTGAAGTGTTTTTAGCAATTATACAAAGCTTCATTATATTTTTTCTAATATTCACTTAGATATAGCGATTTTTGTAAGCCTTTTACAAACATCAGAATCGCTTTAAAACAAGCCGGAAACTGGGAAAGATTATCTTAATTTCGATTAGGTCTTAAAGTGTTAAAAACTTCAGGTTGCACTATAAAAAATTAAATATAATGCAAGAAACGCGTCATTTATTTATGGTCAATTTCGATATTGACAATTCACAAAATATAATTCAAATTCTGAGTGTGGATCAATATAAGATGTTACAAGAAAAATATTAAAGCACAAACACGATTGAATATCGATTGATATCTCAATATGCATAAAATATATTTCAAATATTAGCCCTGGTTACGAAAAAAGAAAAGATGAAAGTTAGCACTATGTTCCAAAAGTTTCTATCCTGAACAAAATCGGGTGTGTAGACTTATACCACGTCGGTCACGCCCACTACACAGATGATGTTAGGTATCTACCTTAAGCATTAGATGGTATTTAAAAACTAGAATGATATTTATATGTATCAACAAAAATATTGAGTAAATTTATCCCATAACTCATTTTACAATGCGGAATAATTTCCCTTTTGAAGTTATATTGCTGTTATTAGCAAAACATTGATTGTTTTACACTAATTTATCAAAACAAAAAACAAATTTATTTATGGCTGTACACATTTTATTGATTAATGATTGGTTTGAAAAGTTTTACATAATGTAACTAGTAGTTAATGGGAAATATTGAAGTAGGTAATATATGGATCAAATAGAAACAAAGAAATTAATTTTTAAATTGAATAGATCGCCCAGCATATAAAAGGACTAGGGGCGGTTTTGATTTCAGCAAACGAAATACTACAAAAAATACTCTCATCGATTTGTTTAATATAAGGCAGTAATATGTGCTGAAGATGGGAGGCAAATGAGGAGTAATAAGTATAAATTGTTTCTGTCATAATCTGCGTATTACATAACGACAGAAATTGGCAAAGTTCACATTCTACTTAAAAAAAAAACTTTGTTCTGTTTTCTGTGTACAGATAACCTTCATGCACTAGTGATGGTGTTTGTATCCGGGTTAGTAACATGTCTTTCAACCAGGGAATTGCGGATTTGATTCATATTTGTACCATTTATTTTTTTAAAGTTTTCAGTCTGCTTTTCACGCAGGGCTTTAATATATTTCTGATTAGTATGAAGAGATTGTCACATAGCCAAAATACTGTGTGGCAATCTCCTGTAAAATATAAAACAATGGTATTGTATTTCATTTTCGTTCTATACACTATCACTTACGGCTTACTGCCATGTGTCAATCTCCTTATGTGACAAGAAGAATATTAATCTTTTAAAAATATATACGGTTACATTGGGAATTGAACTAGTGGCCCGGATTGGAAGACAGGTGCCGTACTTACGATGCCAAGGGGGCTGGGGGTAATATAATACCGTGTAGTACAGTACACGTATGTCATAAAAAACCGACATTAGGGTAAAAAAAGTTGTTTGATAGTTTTTTAAGTTTTTGATAGTTTCGTGCAATGGTGATTAGGTTTTTTTATTATCGCCTTTTGTTTTTCTTGTGTTTAATAAAATAACAACTTTCTGAATTAAAAATGAAATATAAATTTAATTTGGCCATGCACACATGTGAAAATAGTCCACACACTACTATATACCACATATTACGAATGCTTGATTAAACCACATTTCTTGTATGCAACGCGCGATTTGTGTTTTGTTAGCTGATACTTATTTTAGGAACAATATCCAATTGGTTCAGTTTGCAACTCTATGAAAGTTTTTTTTATTTACAGTTAATGGAATGGTATTTATTCCTGTAGTCATTTAATTAATACAAAATATATTACAGTAAAATCTAGATTTATTGAGTCAAAAAAAAATAAGCAATGTGATAAATTTGCAAATTTTTCAGCACCGCAAATAAATAAAACTTTTTATGAAGTGCCATTATTTTGGCCTTTCTGCAGCAGACAAGAGCTAATCTCGTGTAGACAGGTCATTAGTTTCGCTGGTACAAAGAGGCCGCAATATTCAACATTAGCCCGCTGGAGGATTGGGTAAGTGAAAACAAACGTTACCATGAAACAATATCCAGAATTAATGATCAGTGTACGAGAGAATTTTGTTATTCTGCCGTATTTCTTCTATATGTACATTTCCGTAGAACAGCGACACGGCAAACATAAATATTTATCCGCTGAATTTATTTTTTCTGTATAAAAAGTGTTGAGTGGGCAATTTATAATACGCAAGACATTAAAAATATCATTATTCCACAATTAAAGCATGAAAAATTATTATTAACAAGCCATAACAATAAATATTTTAAATGGTCTGCCAGACATTGGGGTATTTTATTTATGTGCTTACCTTTATATTTAAGGTAATTTTAAACGTCAATTTTTCACATTTTCTCATTACAAAGACGGTCTAATTATGACTATAATTTAAAAACAATTTTTGGCAAAATTCGTTGTTTTATGAAAAGTAATTTAGTTATTATATTTTTAGTCTAAATTATTTCATAAATTCTAAATGTCAAAACATCATACACAAGACAAATTTTGGACGAAAGTTATTTTTCATTTTGTATTTAAATCAGTCAAAATTTATATTTAAATAATTTAGAAATTTTAATATAAAGAAAGCGTAAAAAATATTGAAATTTTGAGAAGGAAAGCGTAAAAGTTTGTTTTTTTTGCATATATTATTAATTTATTTCGTCATTGAACATTGGTGAGGCGTTGGAGGTAGTTAGGTCACGTACTGAGGATGCCACCTGATAGTTGGTCAAGAGTTGCGCTATTATATCACCAACAAGGGACTTGACCAATCGGAGGCACACCCTAAACTATACACCGTTGTTTTGATAAAGAGATTTACAATCACAAATTTACATGCAGGACGTGAAGTGCCTGGCTATGGGCTAGCCTGGATGGAGGCATATTATGGCGTCTTTGTATCCCTGATGGAACATGTGGAATGATGATGAGGATGAACATTTTTTTGGGTATCAATAAGTGACACTGATGCAGCCACATTGACAATGGGTATCAATAAGTGACACTGATGCAGCCACATTGACAATGACGTCTTTAAAAAAAACGATATTACGATAGTAGCACTAAAAACAGAGCATTGCTAAGAAAATCATCAACGGAGACAGAATAATTCGATTTTTTTACCATTTTTGGAGTCAGATCTCCAAGTTCGACTTTAAGAAAATTGTATCATCACATATATAATATTATCAATGGAGTAAATAAAATATATTTTTTGTTATTTCATGACAAAAGAAAACAAACTTTAATAGAGTTTTACAATAATTTCTGCACAGCGGAGTGACAAGTGATCCGAAGAAATGAGGGTAAGCTAGTTTCACCATATGTTTCACTGAACCAACAATCAAATAAGAAGATACTAAAACAGAAAAGGAAATAAAAACTAGGAAGAATAATATTGACAGGAAAAATGAAGGAATTTTCGCCCTCTTAAGGTTACGCAGAATTCGCTCGAATCCATAAACAAAGCATCTCCAACGTTTCAATTGTTCGTGATACATTATTTGAAAAGCTTTCGTTAGCTTCAGCACAATTTGATTATAATATTCCCCATGGACTTGCAATCGGGTGATATTAATTTATTAACAAAGTTTTGTCAGAAGCTTCCTTTGTCCCTGTAGTATTCAAATATCTTGGTTATCAGTTTCTTACTTTGGTTGTCTCTATCAAGATTGCTAAGTACGAAACAATATTGTTTGGTTATAGCTAATTTGACAAAATATTGGATTGTGAAAATAACTTTTTTTTTTCCTAGACTAAATTTGATTAGTACGAGCATTCTCCAAAAACTAAGTGGAAACACTCGTGATGTTAGATACAATCTTGAATTTCAAAAAAAAAAAACCAGTTTAATGATTAAATATCCCGAATGAAAATTAAAGTCATGATATTTATGATTATTTTCCTTCCAGATCCCGTGATATAAGATAACAATTTATAATAAATAATTTTCATTGACCAGTCCTTAATGTTTAAAAATTTAGAATTATCTTAACTTTTGTAATGTTTTCATTACAAGTGTTAAAATTAAAGGACATTATATTTTTCGAGAATGCTTAGTTAAAAGAAAAATATAAGTAATTGTTTAATTTCTAATAGAATAAAAAGAAAATTATAATCAATGTCCTTCGGTAAAATACATTATTTGTTAATCACTATTGCGCTTTTTGAAATAATGGAGCAAACGTGTTGATATTGTTAAAAATTATCGAAAATCAGATTTTTAAAAGCAAGTGTATTAAGGTCATCTTTAAACTTAACAAGAAAGCTTCGTCAACAACATTCTTATGTTGATGAAATGAATTGTGAGGAAAGCGATTTTCATCGGCTCGGAGTATATTAACATTTTACCCTGATACATAATATAAATTATCCGTCATACCCACGTTCTCCTTAACAGTAGCGTGATGAGCTGAGAATACAAAATTATTCCGTCTTATATAAGATATACGAGTACATATCATTTTGGTGCACTAAAAACGAATCCTTTCTCCAAAAAATGATTTATTCATCAAAATAATTCAATTTCAGCAATCAATTTACATTTAGAATTCACTTATAAGTCATAATCGTACTCTACCTCTCAAGTTTAAGGTATTTATTTATATATATTTCATCAGTTTCTTCAGGATTGAAAAATCTCAATGTTTTACTTAAAGTCACGCCAGCACGTTTGATATAAAATGGAGATTTGTGCGTTGAGTGTAATTATAATTGACAAAGCCACACTAAGGAGTAATTAACGTAAATTAGAGAGTCGAGTTCAGGTATGACTATATTCCTTGAACGGAATGAAAGATGCTTTCAGAATGTATTATAAATTAAACATGTCTGAATAAATAAATACAAACACTTAACATGATGTAATACTCTTTGGCTAGAAACAGACAAAGGAAGATTTGAGTTAGATATTTTTAAGCTGGATATTAATTAACCGACTATTGTTTGAGTAGAGTGCTAAGAAAGTTTATTTTTTGTTAAAGAAAATTATAATTCGTGAAAAATTCAATTTGTGTTTTTACTTTATACATATGAGTATGGAATGGAAGTCTTAATTTTTAATATGTTTGAAATTGAGGTCAAACTATTTGTTTTATATACTTAAGGTTTGACTGTCACATTTGTGGAAGGCTCCTACAGTAAAAGATAATTATTTTTCATAAAAGGTCTGGAAAATGAACGATATTTTTTTTTTAATTAAATGTTTTTAAAATAATACCATTGACTCAAAAAAAATATGATTTCATTGTAAGTTTTTATGGAAACTCAGTAAAATTGGTATAATTGCATGCATGAAAAGTTAGTGTATTGATGATAAATATAGAATCCCCAATTTGAATCCAAATGAATTTCTACTACTACTACAAAACGTATTTCATCTCAATTCATATTTCAGGAGCTCATTATAACATATATTTTATATAAAGAAAAAAAGGAATTAATATGTAAACTCGACAAAGGTTGATGAAAACTGAATTTGCCGATCGTCTTGGTATGATCTTTCAAGACTAATGATTCATGACTTGAGAAGGGTTTAAATGACCTATGTCACGTCAAAAGCGCTTCATAAATCCTTAATTACTTATAATCACATGAAATGTTATAGTATTTTGCCAGCCTCGTGAAATAATTAATTTCATCAGTATTCTTGTATTACTCGTTTTTTTACATACTCGTAGTACAATCTGACTACCTCCGTCTGGTTGGTAAGACGTCTGTATCCCAGCCTGGAGGTTGGGGGGGGGGGGGGTATGGTTATTATCCTATGTCAATCTGTTCTAACCAACCAGAAACCTATTAAAACTAAACTGAAAACCAGACAGGAACCGTTTTTCTTGAAATCTGGGTACCAACGGTAATCGAGCCCGTAATCATCGGGTCGGAAGATTACCATCTCGTTAACTACTGTATTCTCAGCGTTAAAGATCACGTTTACCGATTTTTGTTGTAGTTTTTTAACAGCCTTTTCGTGTATGCCTTAGATTTGTTTTTATGCAGGATTATATCTGGTTATGTACCTATAATAAATAAGTGTAGAATAATAATTCAAAATCTCTATCAATTCCAGCTTGCCTTTATTTAATTATTGGGTGATCATCACAATTATTTGTACCATAGTTAAGTTCAAATAATTTGAACAACAATTCTGCTTGCGATTTCCAATAATCCAATAAATTACTAAAGTATTTTATTATAACAAGGTGAAAAGTCACCTTGAAAGGCTAAACAAGGCAGCTTTGTAGAATATTAGGAGGCAGACCGTAGTGAATATAAAATATGTTAATAGTTCGAGTGTTATCGTTAATTTATTCAATATACGATCCAAAGTGTTAATGGCGATCGTTCAGATTTCTAGGTGATATGATGAACGTATTTGTTTCAACTCCCATTAGAACAACGATTAGTTATTTACCTAACGGGTTCACCCCTCAAATGACATTTCATTATCTGTTTGCGTTTACGAAATAATACGTGCCGCTGAAAGTTTGTCTTTCACAGTAGGCAGCGTAAATAAGTGGGGGCAAAACTCGAGTATTTCTCAACCACTGTAGGTAGGGAAACCAGTAATTGCTACTACAGAAAAGTTTTCAGCCATTTAGTCTTAGTGGAATATTATTTTTACACTGTTTTTGGGTGTTCATTTATTTTGAAATTACGCAAAAAAGCAAATACGGGAATTTAAATCTTAATTTAACTAACTTAAATAAATTTTTATAAAAGTCTATTTCATAACTTTTAGGTTTTAAGGTAAAAACCCTTTAATTTTGGAGTATTTCACGAGTTTTATTAATAAACAATAAATTTTGTTACTGTTTTCGCTTTCGGGCTTAAACTCATTAGATTATTATTTTACTGAGGTAAACATTAATCACTAATGCACACGTTTTTCATAGTTACAAATTGTATTTCATTTTTAATTGAAGATGTTCAATTAAGTAAAAGAGAAACCTAAATTTTTTTAAAATGGTTCAGGATTCTATTTTTTGACCAGAATTCATATTCTGTATTATTTAATATGTACTGATTAACGCTTAATTTATTAAGGAAAAATAATGAATTTCAATTGTTTATAAAGTCAGTATTTCGGAAATATCGATAAAGTTTTATGCTATTCAACCTACCACTCTTATATTTTTCAATAGTTGAGAAACTTTTTTAAATAAGGGAACGTTTAAATTTGTTTCCATATATTATTTATATTTTATCGCTCAAAACATTATATATTTAATAAAAATGATTTATTTATTATATTTGCACCTTATTTTCGATTGATTATAGAAACTTATTTCGATTAAAGTAACTTTGAGATAAATGTATTCAATTCATTTTGTACAGTATATACTCATATTATTATTACTTAGGAATTTAAGAACATAAAAAACATGTTTGGCTTTCGAAATCATCGTCATAATCCCGAGGTTTAGATCATCTTTTATTTAAAGGCAATAAATACTCCTACCTAATCTCTCTGATATACTCGTATATCAGAGGGCTAAACGCCAGAAAACTACAAAGTTGCAAAAATTAAAAAAAAAAAAGATAAGGACATGTTTGTCATCTTGAAAGAAGGTTGAGTAGATAGAAAGAGGGGAAAAACTGAAACAAATTAGCTTATTTGTGAGAAAGAAATACGTTATCAAAAATCGGGGATCTCATCGACATTTTTCCTCAGTGAAATATAGGGTTATGACATGTGCCAGGCCATTTGTCCAGAGCCATATTAAAATATAAAAAATATGTTTCGAGTGTTTTTTTCTGTTCGTATTTGTGTGAAAATTGTAAAAATAATAATTCGTCTTTATTTGAAATCTCTGTGGCAAAGTTTTTGCCTTTTGTCCAAAATGAAATTCTTATCTTTTAAATTTTTTCCCCGATTTTTTTTCTAGGATCAAATACTTTGATTTAATCTCTGAAAGTGTTATTGTTTTGGGAAAAAAATATTTGTCTACTCGTATGTATTCAATTATGAAATTATAATGATTTCGTTACATAAAAAAGATAGTAACACTTTTATTTTATAAAGCATTAACCATCTTAATTTTTTAAATTGTGATAAATAAAATCCTAACGGTTGCCGGTGGCCGGTTCTTAGTTTTTGTGTTGGAAAATTATTATCAAATAATAACTACATTTTGTCAAATCGTAGATTTAAAATTATTTTCCATAAAGATTTAACTCGCGTAAAATAAAAAAAAATAACCGATTTTATTGTTTTGTAAAGTAGAGGTAGGTGATATTAAATGATTTTTTCCGTAAAATATAGAATTTCTTTTTGGCTGCTCGGATGCGCTGCTTGTGTAAGATATTCGAAGAAATAAGAATTATTATAACAAATGTCAGCTATTCAATTTTTAACATCACTCATTCATTCCTTGTAAGGCGTTCAGACAGTGCACCCTCGTTCCTCATGTATCATATTTACAATAAATAGCACGGCGACACAAAGTTCGTGAAAATAAGGTAACGAAATTGGGAATGGGCTGATTTTGAGGTTTTTGATAACAAGTAAGTTAATGTGATTCGTGAAGGCCATGGTGTAATAAAAATTACATCTGCCTGGAAAGCAAACGAGGTACTTATTCGAATCCCGCCAGCCAGCCATAATTTGTTTACATACTCCTTTATTAAGCATTTTTTTACCTGAATAATTTGATCTTTTTCTCTGCTCAAAAATATTATTCAACTTATCAATAATGATAGGTGTCAATCATTTCTTTAATATGACGATGCGTTTGTTTTAGTGCTGCTTCACATTGTCGTCATATTGCTCTCAAGTGTCGTTTGCTCGTTGTTATTGATGTGATCGTCTCTTTCTTTATGCCTCTACGACTCTTTTTGCAGACATCTTATCATTGTGATCCATAATAATAAGTCTGTAATAATTGAATTAAAAATTTGGTCTCGTAAAAATGAAAAAGATCTCACGTTTAATAAATATAATATTTTTTACAATTTATTTATTTAAATCCAATTATTTTTTAATGTAGAATTAGAATGTAAACGAAACATAGAATTAAGTTTATTTGTTATTGACCGAAAACTATAAAAAAAATGATTAAAAAACAAATTAATTAATTTATATAGCAAAAGTACAAAGTAGGTGAGAGTGTGTGAATCTAATAATTGAGTAATATTATTATAAATGTTAGAAGAATAAAGTAGTCTCAAATTGTATCATACTTTAAACAGTTTTCTCGTTTTAATAATTATATTTTACTATTAAACGAAAACAGACACCTGTTCTTAATAAACATAAAATTTGCTATTGTTATTCTTCTACTAATGATATTTTATATCAAAAAGTGACAGCTATCAAAAATATTTTTATAAATAAAAATGTTCTAACTGTAGCATTTAATCGTAATAATAACTTTTAAATCGTCACTATGACCTTGATACAACCAATTTTATATTGTTTATTGTTTATTGATTTATACTAACCCCATGTTTGTTTGTTTGAATAAAAATATTCACTCAATTTAAGTGTTATACTTCATTCAGAATTATTCAATTTGGTATAGTGTAAGCAAATTCATTTTTAACATTGATGTCTTAAAAATCACTTTACATTATTGATTTTAACAAAAAAAATAATGTTTATCGATATCGATAGTGCTTTTTGTGATGATAATTTTCTTGTCTTGTATTATTTACACTAGTATACAGAAAAATTTGGAGGGTTTATTACTTTGTGACAATCGGGACAATGCGAATCAAACCCGCAACCTCCGGGCTGGAAGGTAAATACTTTACCAACTAGGTCATCTTTTCTTATTCTGTTTAGATACTATGAAAAACATTTTAAGGGAACGTAAACATATGATTTTGATGTTTTGAAATTAATAATTCCCAAAATATGCGAAGATGTTTAAAAGCAAACAATTGTTGTGCTTTTTTTTAACATGTACCTCCTAAGAAATTAAATCGAGCTACAAAATAAGCTGGAAAATATTATATTCCCGTGCAAAATTTAGGAATGTTCAAATTAAATGGTTTGTGGAAACACGGAAAATGAGTGAAGGGCCAATTAAAATTTGAACGAATTTATGTAAATCATCAATATCAAGCTTCTTAATGTGATGTTTTCCTTATATTTGTATTTCTTAAATTAAAAAAGGTTTAAAGAAGATTCCATAATAACAAAGTAAGAATGATGTTTAAATAGAAAATTTCAGTAAGTATCGTATGTATGTACTTTAAAATGTTCATTTGATGAATTTCAATAAGTATCGTATGTATGTGCTTTAAAATGTTCATTTGATGAATTTCAATGATCTCTATTTTTCATTTAAAAAATATTAATTGATCATTTAAGTAACGATTTTTTATTTCACTGAATATTTCAAGCACTTTTTTTTAATGTTTCTAAGATGGTTAGTAAAATATTGGAATACTTACGAAAAAAAAATTGGAGTATCTTATAAAAGTATTTTTTAGTAAAGTATAATAATAATAAAGCGCTTATTAAATAAGTTAATCCAAGTACTAGCTTCACCTGGGCAAAAAAAGAATCAGTGATTTTACTGAATTGAAAATTTTATTGAAAAAACATTTTTTTAATCATCACCAAAGGCAATCCCTCCCGAACGATTCATTTTGACTTTCACTTGAATTAAGTGATGACATCAACTTTTTATGTATTAGTTGATTGTATTGACGTGGCAAGGGGTACAAAAATAACGGAGCAGATTCAACCTGCTGTATTTTATGGCTGTTAGTTATATTTTACTCGGTAAAAACATTTGTTTTTAAAACAAATATGTTACATCTGCTTTGAATTACATTCAACAAAAAAGTCAAACAAATGAGTAATATTTTTTTAACAAACATTTTATCTGACATATCATTTGACTCGTACGTATTGTGTATCAAACTTCTACCTTAATATAGAATTCGTATAACCATATGATAACGTTTCACCATTGCCAATTCCGATGACAGTATGCCACTCAAATTCTTTGATACATTTGCTGATTTGACAACAGAGGATGCTGTAAAGAACAATAAATGAAATCTTTTATTTGGTAACAAAACAAAGTTCCATAAAAGATTCATAAGTAACAATACTAGGAACAGAATAAAAAAAATGTAAAATTCTTTAGGTAAAAATTATCCGATTTGTCAAAAGTTTGTTGAATAAAATTGAAATAAATGATAAACGCTTTCCGCCGAGAATTTTGTGATTCCGTTATACTGGACGTGAAAAAGCCTTTTAAGACTTTTTTTTCATACATATAAGTTATTAACTAAATGTTATAAGTAAAAAAAAGTTGAAAATAAGAGTTCATTATGTTTTTACATTATGTATGTGCTAAAAATTATATGAGGTAAATGTGAGCCATTATGTTGTACACTCTTTTCATGAATTTTTACATTACTTTTTTAGCGTTTCCTGAAATATCCTGACAATGTCCATTCAAATATTTGTTTTACATTTTTCAACGCACTTTGCACTTTTTCATTTAAGAAGCCCCACAGCAAGAAATCTGCTGCACTTAGCTCTGGTGAACGAGGTGGCCATATTTCATCGATGTTTTTCGATATCAATCGATTTGTAAAGTGTTGCTTCAAAATTTGTATTTTTTCTCTCGCTGTGTGAGCTGTTGCACCATTTTGTTCGAACCAGATGTTTTTGGCACCTTCTTCCATTAGCTGTAGTATTAAATATTCTGAAACATTGCCCGTTATCATTCCCCATTGACTGTTTATATTACATCATCATTATTCTTAAATAAGTAAGGTCCGTAGATCCTTGTGACCGTAATGCTATACCTAACAGTTACTCAAGCGGAGTGCAGTGGTTTTTATGAAGCTGTTGCGGATTTAGTTTACTCGGAAACCAACAGTTTTCTTTATTGGCAAAACCGCTTAAATGAAAGTGAGCTTCATCACTAATCATTAAATTGGGTAAGAAATTTTTGTTGTTTTCCATTTAATTTAAAACAGCCCGACTGTATTGCACATGCAATGTACCATCAACAGGATTCAGTTGTTGCACTAATTGAATTTTATAAGGATGGCGCAGCAAATCACCATACAAAATTATGTGAAATGTACGATCCGACAGTTGCAGCTGAGTAGACCTGCGATGTTTCTGAGTATTCTGCAATACTTTCTCGTATTTGTGCAATGTTTTCGATCGATCGGCTCATTTTAGGGCTTTCTTTACGATTCATATCTCAAACTGATCCGTACTGTTCAAACTTGATCACTAGTGCATATATTGTTGGTGCTAATATGACAGTTCTTACACCATAGAATCGCTAAAATCCTCTCTGCATGTTGACAATAGATTTATCATTTTGGAAAAAAAAAGATTAGAGGTTGGTGCGTTCTGCAATCGTAAATGGTTCGATGATTTGAATCACCAACGATATATCTTAAAAATACAATTGAAAATAGGACGAAATTCGAATGCCACAAAACATTTTTTTAAATATTAAAGGGACTTTTGCCACACTTGTAGAAGTCTTAAAATAAAATAATGGAAATAATAAAATACATATTACAAATATTATTTATAGATAAATCAAATTTAAAATTTATATATTACAAAGATTATCCTTTATTAAGAAAACAAAAACATTTTTATTTCTGATATAAATTAAGTCATGGATTTAAAAAAAATTGTGTAGAAATACAATAATAAATTATAAACTAATATAAAAAGTTTCAAACATTGGATTTCATACATTTAAATAAATTCTGAAACCAAAAAGGATTTTGAGAATATTATCAGATTGAAAATTAGTGATTTTATTTTCAATGATAGGGTATAAAGGGATGACCTGATTTGATATATTGCCTATGGTCACGATTTCACTTCTGATTCAGTGACGATACTAACCATGTTACAGTAATTGCCCTACCGACTATCTGGTCATGTATAACATTAATGTGGGAGTCATTTGGGTGGTTTCGGTTGCCGTGATAAATCGAATGAACTTTAAATAGATAACACCAAATCTGTTTGAAAGAAAATAATCAGTAAAATAAAATATAAAATGAATAAGTTTTAGATGAACTACATTTAAAAAGCAACAAGAAACCTTGAAATAGATCATAAAAGAAATTGATAACTTCCGCAGTCGAGTTGGTAAGCCTTCTTACCCAGGGGAGCAGCGGGCTCGATTCCTGTTGGTACCCCATTATTTTAAGTAGGGTCCCAGTTTGATTTTACCTCAAGACCTCTTTAAGTGATTGTCACAAGAGAATAAACCACTAGATTGTTTTGTGTACAATGCAAAAGCAATACAATAAAGATACAAAGAAATATATAATATACATATATAATATTTAAAATCTTGACTTATCAATTATTTGCCGAAAGTATTGAAGAAAACCAACATGGGAAAAATACACAATGAAAAGTAAACCTTGTCAAATACGCTAGATAAAGTTAATTGAAAAAAAAGACAACCTTTCAACAAACATGGCGTTTATGAATATACTTACAAGTATGGTATACGTCAATGATTACTATTCTTTATACTTATGTGAAGAAAAAAAGTGTCATATTTAAGTACTATAGTTCGGAAATTCTAGGATGAGTCCTGTGACAGCTCACAAAGTTGCCCCAATACAACCTTATGTAATGTATTTACCTAAATAACTTGCTATTTATTAGAATTGAGGCTTATATTAAAGTTGATAAAATAATTAAAATTACTGAACATCGTTACAAGGTTGTATTGGGGCCAATTTGTGAGCGGTCACAGGACTCATCCGAGAATTTCCGAACTATAGCTCTTTTTTTAAAATCCTTTATATCTATACGTAGAGTATATTTTGTATTGAGCATTATACGATTATCAAAAGAGGTTTACATGATAGCGGCTAGCACTTAAAATGGGGTCCCTCGACCTCGTTACCCAATTTTCTTATCGTTATGGCTTTAACAAAAGCAATATAGCTGAGCCCCTGTGATTATATCAAGATAAATGCCGAAACTCTCTTGCTCTCTCACTAAGATTATTCCGTTAATTTTAATTCGAACGTAATCCATACAATCATCTCTTGCTGTTAAACAAATGAGACTTTAGTGTGTAATGCATTCTATTTACGCGCGAAGGAATTATACTATATTAAGCACGAGTCGGTAATTATTCGCATACAATCCAACAAAATGAGTATTAACTCGAACACAAAGCGACAGTTCACATTTGCCAAATGTGCCATTATATGTTATGCTCGATTTTATTCAGCTTACTTAAATTCCAGTAACATAGCGGACGCAAACGATAATCTTTTATAAATTGCGAACATCCTTTTTCATAAGGGAAAGGGCAAATAAAGTAAACTAAGTAAATGCCCCGAACATTAATTAAAATGTTTTGTTATATTGTATATTCTGTGCCAACTTACAATATTCGTTTGTTAAATTACATTTTGTTTGCGTCTTATTCATCAACAGAATATTTAATTACACAACTCCACGGATGTCAAATAAACATTAATCATAATTATGAAGTAATTTCAGTTTATTCGAAGTGTCACGTCAAATTGAATGCGAGTTGATTTAAGTTATATAACATACATATTGTTCGTGTTCATGTACACATAAGTGATTAGAAATGTATTATATTAACAACATATGGTAGTCCTGATCGTTTTCATGTCATGTCATAGCCTTATTAGCCTTACTAAATATATCTAATAAACAGATCATTTAAGACGTAATAATTCATGTAAATAATTTTCCTAAGTGTTCGTTTGAATTCCATTAAGAAATGAGTTTAGTTTCTTTTGAATAAGTTTATTTTTAAGTAGTTTGTTTTTTATAAAATACACACATCTCTCTCATAAGTACTTACATTAAAAAATACACCTTAGGTCGTAATAATAATAACTACAAAAGGACAATTAATATAGTGCTATTTAGAGTGCTTATTTTCCTCTAATACGTTTATTATAACATTTGATATAAAAATACATCTTAAAATGGTTTATGTTTTTTGTAAAAACTCACTTGAAATATTAGCTTATTCAATATAGTTAAACTGAATCTCGGTTTTTAGTATGATCCAAAAGGAGCCCCAAATTGAAATATTTGAATTAGACAATATCTACCTCAATTTTTAAGATACAGATAAAATTAAGGTTTTTGTTGCAAATTTGAAATTTGTTTGAGAAAATATAAATTTTACTCAATACTGCCACGAAATCAAATAACCAAAAAATTAATTCAGACGAGAAAATTTTTGTCGTAAAAAGTTTTTGAATCAAACTCAAACTCAATTTCCAAAAGGGAGACTCGTCCGGTTACTCAAAGATATTTTCATTATAATAGTAAGCGCGCCATAAACATCAAGTTACAATACAAAATGTTTTATTTGTACGGACTTAAATATTACGTCGAAATTATTGTCAAAAGGTATGTAAAGGGTTCAAATATCTTATTTATCAAATATTTTCAAACTTTTCATTGAATAGATTTTAAAAAAATGTTATCAAAGACACACCGCATAAGTATGTCGAAAACAAAAGCTAATATTAAAATATATTTTATTTCATTACCATTTATTTAACAAGATATTTTCCCCATGTGAATAAATCAATATAAATATAAGAATCGCGCATTTTTCCCTTCAATAATCTTTTAAAAATATATTGTATAACTTTGAAATATTTTTTTAAATTGGTATTTTTTACGATATAATAATAAAAAATGAAATAAAAGAGTACAAGATTTATTTGTACATTGGTTTATTTTTTTTGATAAAAACAAATCTCCTTGAAACAACCGCTATCAGTGATGTGATATAATTAAATTAAAATATAACGAACATTGGTGGTAAAAAGTAAAAGTCAAATATATTATATACTCATAGTGATAATCGAGGAAATAAAATGAAAGTTGAAATTTAAGCTATCGCGTCAAGTTCCCAAATAAATGAAAAGGTCGAGCTATTTCGACATCCCACGACAAAAACTTGTTTTATTTAGGTTTCTTCGAATACAAAGAGTCTATAAAACAAGATTATTTCCGTTTCTTGATATTTTTTTACAAATTTACAAAAAAGTATGAGAAAGCAATAAACCATTTGACATTTATTCAAATACACAGAAATTTTATATTTGAAATCTGTTTAAAATGAATTTTAATAGACTTAAGTAAATTATATTTAAGTTATGTATTATTTATAGTCAAGACATTAAAATTGTGGAGATTTAAAGACATTGTAATTTGTTTTATCCAACACTATTTATTTCACTTTATGTAACAGTGTAAGTTAGGGTTATACCGCTACATAAAGTGGAATAAACAGTGTTTGATAAAATAAATTACAATTTATTTAAGTTATATATTATATTTTAAAATCTCAAGTGGAATATAAAAAATCTCAGTAAACTGTAATATATTCTAGAACTGTATTTTTTAATCACATGAACGTATATTAAGATCTGTATAATGAACAGGATTATCGAGTAAATCTAATAAAGAAAATCACCATGAGACTAAAGAAGCACTGAAAAAAGGTCTTGAAGCCTTGAAGTAATATTCTTGAAAGGGGTTTTATTTAATATACGGTCATTACGGAATCTTTGAGATGCTAAAACACATATTTTTACCACTAACCAAAGAAAATTTCTTTCCAAAGAGTTTTCTTTATCAACTATGCATGCATCTGCCTTTTGAAAATGACTCAATTACGAGTATCTTCACTCTCGTATCTTTCTGGTATATCGATGAAGAATTGACATTGCTAATGTTTTCATGAGTCGAAGACTTTATATTCAAGTATCAACTTGACATTGCCAATGTTTTGATGGGTCAATGACTTAATATTCAAATATTAACTTGACATTTCCAATGGTTTGATGGGTTGAAGACTTGATATTCAAGTATTAACTTGACATTCAAATTTGAATTCCATCTTTGTATATAAGGTAACGATTGAGAACTTCTCTTATTATGTAAATTGATTAAAGGTTTCGGTTTAAATTTTTTGGATTCTGTATGAGAATATTTGAAAATAAATTACTTTGTTATTCCACTAATTACATAAATCACGTGTTTCTACTCCCTATCCCGAGGCTCTTTTCAGATGAAAAAAATCCATTTTGTTACGAGAGTAGTGCTTAGATCAGGCTGGTGTCATATTGCATCGGAAGTGTGTGTATACCCCATTAAACAACAGGAAAAACGTTTAAGAGAAGTGAAACTTTTTCTATTCTTTGGTTATTCCTTTTTTGTTTTTGCTTAAGTCTTTATTTATCTCTAATGTTTCTAAATTCATTATTTTATACAATAAAATTTTTGTGACGCGTGCAAAACATTAACTTTACCATTCTTTCAATTATGATTAGTCTCTACAATATGGTTTGCAAATTCAGAAAACATGTTTTGACATAGACATCGCATCTTATATTATTGCACCAAAATTTCATGTCAATCCAAAATATGTACTTTTACAAGCACATTCTATTTCATATGTGTTGTTCTCATATAGTTAATCACCCTTATCTTTAATGTTAAATACCTTTTTACCTATAATATTGTTGGTGTCATATGCAGGATTATTTCTGGAAGTAAGCGTGAAAAAATCGGTGTTATTTCATCAATATATAGAATTCTACTCCAATAGTCTTCGACGTTCGGTTATTTTATATTGTTGTTAATATAGTCATAACATATATAAGTGGGGTCAATTATTTATTCTCAAGTATGACATATTTTGTCCGTATATCTATTTTTTCTAGCTTTTTTTTAATGGTAAGAGTTTCTTGGGATATTCATCCTCGTTCAATGACATCCCAATCAGTCTCGTTACTAAGTGAACTACTACCATTTTATGGGAATAACGATAATTTGAACTCTCAAGAATCATAATGTCAGTAATTGGATCTTTCAAAGAATCATAATGTCAGTAATTGGATCTGTAAAAGCTCAAATTAAGTCTGTGTTCCGAGATGTTAATCGTCGTGTATTTTTTTTATGATGCAGCGCTAACGAAGTCATCTATATAATAAAATTATACGGAAATTATTATTTATTATCCCAGCTGTATTGCAATAGTTTTCTCAAGATCAAAGTTAAAAAAAATATTCGTTAAAGTTAAAAAAAATTAAAAGTCTTCAATGAGACAAATTATATTATGTTTGACATTGGTTTAAAATCAAGATATCTTATTAAATATGTTATTATTTAAAAATCAAAATAAAATCATTTGCTTCATAATTGAATTTATTTCCCTATTCATCGCATCAAATATTAACAATAGTTAACATTTATATATATTTGTTTACGAGTATAACACGACCCTTTTTAATAAATTAACTGAAATGATAAAATATTCAACACATAAAAACAATATTAAAACATAATAAAGATCCAAAACGATCCAACGGAACTGTTACGGCCCATTCACCGAAACATTTTATTTAAGCTAAAGATCTGTTAGAAACCGTTTTGTATGCGGGGCTGTTGAAAGAGTCTAAAAATATTTGGTCTGATTATCCAGCTTGTGTGTTACATGATATTAATATCTCATGATTATAGTTTTTAACCCTCAGAGAAATTATTATCATTTAACCTCATCATTAATCTTACCAGACTCCAATGGTTTAAAACAAAACCGCGAAGAATCTCCACGTGCCGTCAATTTATCTTCTTTCTAAACATGAACTCGGTACAGTTCGATCTCACCTCCAACCACGCTCTTATAGGGGAAAAACAAATCCCTATTCAGCGCTATCTATACAAGAAGATCTAAATCTTGTTTATTTTTTTATAAGCGCGACATCACACAGTGACGAAGAAGGAACTGCTCAAAGGGACTTCTTCTTTGGTGGTGGTAAGAATAGTGGTGGCATAACGGGAAACGGAAAATGACTCGCAGCACAATTTTTTTATTTCTTATAAAGGGACGACCTCCGTGGCCTGGTGGTAAGACGCTTGTCTGCCGATCCGGAGGTTGCGGGTTCGATCCCCGCTGGAATCCAGATTTTTTTAAATGGAATTCCCGTCTGGTTTTCACTTAGGGCCCATTAAAAAAACATCTTTCTGGTTGGCTGGAAGAGATTGCCACATGGCAATAAGCACGTCAGGTGAAATAAAAAAAAAGGGGGGGCTGGAGTTCGAACATCCCAGCAAGTTGCCAGTACTTTCACAGAAAATTTCAAATGCTACAAAACTATTCTTTGATCCACTAGATTGGAGTAGCCAATGGGTCCGAAGATGAACCGATCTAGTGCGACGTAGAGTTTCCGTCGGAAAATGCTGACTCAATTTTTATTACTGTGCCACAGAATATGCTCTGCAGATTAATCCAAATGGCTGCAAAGATTGCAACAGGGTGAAGGGAAAATATTGAAGCTGAAGTTTGCCATAAAAGCTCCCATGGCCAGAGAGAAATTGGCTAGTTCTTAATTTTGAGTGTACCCACGGGAAGTCGAGGCGCGCCCTGATGCAAGGAAATAATTTAAATGTCTGTCTTTCTACGGAGGAAGACGACCAACGACGTTGCCAATTCGACAACTTGCTCTTCAGACGGGCTTTAAAAATCACGTGAAGGGTCATCCCTGGCAAGGGGTAAAGGCGGACATCATCTATGCTCGTGGTATATTAAACCAAATTACGGTTTATTGCCATAAAACGATTTCTGCCAATCAACCAGATATATATTAATTGATTATGGGCTGGTTCACTCTCTAGTAACAGAAATCTCCTATACCGCTTTGATTTCTCCTCAATTGCACATTTTTTTACTTTTTTCTAAACGCCTTAAATTTTTATTGTTTATTACTACTGGTAAATATCTTTTCTATCGATAATAAACGATACGGAAGATTCATTTATTAACAATCATGGAAGTTTTCGTTTTTTGGAACTGATTGAAAATCAAAATCGAAATCCCCAATGAGGAAACAAGCTAACTACTGAGAGATCGACTGACTTAGAAATATTATATTATAAAAGAAAGTAATTTATTAAAATTTGATCAAATGAATATAACTAGATAACGTGTCATTTGATCAAATGAATATAACTAGACAACGTGTCATTTTTCAGTTTACCAAGCACTTTACTTAAGAGGTTTTCATAGATTTTAAAATATTTAAAAAACGTATAATTTATTATTTCAGTGAAAAGAAAACTATAGGTTTAATAAATCTACTTCAAGAATAATCTGAAGTAAAACCGTTAACGGAGAAAGATTAGAGGTATATTTTTTTCAAAATGCCTTTGAATATTTGAGCATTACCTAAATTATTTCACGTCTAAAAAGCTCTGTATTCAGAGGGGTTTAAAATGAAAATAACGATTGGAAATATTTTCTTTCTTGTCGTTTTTCTTCAATACCTTAAAGGGATAACACTGTGTGCTTTTTTTCTTAGTTATTTTAAAATCTTATGTAGAAAGTCTTTCGATTTGAGGAGTTCTTTCTCAGATGATGGAATATTTACAAAATATGCGAAACTGCGTGTTCCATAGAAAAAAAAATTGGACACAAAAAAAAAAATAGTTGAATAGAACAATATCAAAATGGCTGGTATTTTTGCACCGCAATATATCAGTGTCAACTTTGATGTATGAGAATGAAAAGTGGACGTAGAAAATGAACGAAAGGAGCCGAATAAATACGGCAGAAATGCGTCAACTGAAAATAATTGGTGGCTTAATTACGCATGACGGAATTAGCAATGAAGTGATTCAAGACAAATGCTTTCTGTGTATTGATATAATAAGCAAAGTGACAAATTATACTTTTGACTGTTTTGGTCGTGGATAAAGAATGGTAAAGAAAGGTTGACAAAAACACCTACGAGTACAGCGCCAATGTGTGTGAATCGTTGGAGAGAAAGGCTTAGAGAAAATAAGGTTGAATCAAGTGAATGAAAAATGTGAAAGTTGCAAAGATAAGAAGTATTGTATTGCGTAATGTTTTCGTGGTATACCTTATAACCTGGTGCACTAATTGCCGTTTGGCAATCTCTACCAAACAACGGGAAAAATGTTATAAATATGAGTTCTATTGAGGCATCAGGCGTCTCACCAACTATAACAAGAAGCTTGTCACCAATAGATCTCACATGACTGTCGAGACCAATGCGAAATCCACATATCCTATTCCAGCGCGAGCAGGCATGTCCATGTGTAGGCTAATTCAAGCAAAGTGTTGACTCACGTTCCTTATTTCGGCGCCTTTTTGACTCTCCGCTTATTGTCGTGTTACACTATGTCAGCGCGAGCACATCCAGAATGGATCGCACTCCTCCACTCGGCGCGGTTATTCGCAATATTTTTCCATCTTATGCCATCGATCCTTTATCGTTCAACATGAGCTTTAAGAAAATATGTATACCATTTATGGAACCTTTACAATTTCTTTAACTCTTAGTTAGTTTAGAGAATAGCACCTGTTAAGGCATTTTTTCGTCTGGTTTTCTAATAACATTGCTACTCCAAAGTGGTTTTCATAATGATATTCTGAGTACTGTTGATGTTGCATGTATTTAATATTTTGATATTAGATAAGTGGTCCAGCCATTTTACCTTTAATGTTTTCAAAGCCGTTTTTGGTGATACTTTCTTCAGATTTCGAGCATATATTCTGTAATGTCTGGATGTTTCATAGCCATAGATCTGTATAGGACTTCTTTTTAAACCATTAACTTTGTTTCTTTACGGATGTCATAATTTATCAATACTTTTTTCAGTCTACCAAAAGCACCACTCTCACATCGGCTTATTTGTTGAATTTCGATATCATGGTTCAAGTCTGTAGGTAGGTGAGTTTCTAAGTATAAAATAATTCGACGTTGTGTAACGAAATCCTATCGTCTGATATCTTCGGAGGTATTGCTATTGTGCTAGATAAGCCCTGATGAAAAAATCGGAGTCATGGTCACGTTGAGTCCGATTAATAAGTAGGGCTCACTGAAAGCGTTGATAACTTCCTCGAAATTACTTTTTTTAATTCGCCATGAGAATATTATCATTAGTGAACTGGAGTTTTATTGATGTCGTTTCTAAAGATTTGGCCCATGACCTTATTTTTTTTAGAAAACGCACGTCACAAAACTTTTAAGTTTTGTGTTATTATTTTGAATTCACTGTCTGAAGCACATAATGTTAGTTAGACGCTCATTCTAAAACTCGGTTGTTGTTCGGTATGCGGTCTCTACACGCAATTTATCCTCTTCAACTATGTCACGCGCCCAGTGTCAGAATGTCTAGTTTCTGCATGCTTCCAGGCAACACTTAAAGTATACAGCTGTAAACGATCCAGTACATGGTCTGGATCTCCCGCACTCGAACAAAGGTGAGTCTGCCAGGCCTCACTTGTGCATTTCACAGTGCGGTTCACTCTGCATTTGATCCTACTCTGAGTGTACCGCTTCTTCCAAAGTAAAAAAATATTAAGGCAATTCCACTGTCGTATCCAATGGGATCGTCATTCATCGGTGATCAGTCTGATGTCAACTTGCTCTAGAATTTCAAAGATTGGTCGATGAGGGGTGAAACGGAGCAGTGATGTTTAAATTATTTTCATTATTGAAGGCAACCGGTCGATTAGCGATATTTTTGTCAATTATTTAATAAGCTTATGGTAACTGAATGGAATAGACACTAAATTATTTCGTATAAAGAAGAGGAGTAACAAAGTGGATTGCCAAAAGCGATTTCAAATGTCTTTAAAGTAAGTCAGTGGAGTTTATTTTTTACAACCATTTGGATAAAGTATGAAAGGATGATAATTTTACCCTCGAGTTAATCATAAAATAATAACAAATTGTGGGAATTTTTCCAGTTTTAAAGCGGGTATATTTAAGTAAAATAAGGGGAAAAAGATGATCAGTGTAAATTAAATATTATTTAAAGCAAATCAGTTGGAAAAATGAATCTTTCTAGGAATAAAATTATCGTTAATTTATAATAATTCATATAGATCATTTTGCCAAAACCAATTGTGTTTAATCTTAGATTATGTGTATACAATAGATCTTTAAATATCAAAATTGCGACACCTCCACAAAAGTTAAAGTTAATTGAGTATTTTATACTTTGAAAATTTCTAAGAAATGGGCACAACAAATCCTGTTCGCAACATTTAACAGTAATTAAATTAATTTTTTACCTGTTGCCTGAAGGCAAGGAAATATTTCAATTATTGGCTCAACAAAGGAAGTGGCTTGTTTAATTTTATTTCAAAGAAAACTGATTAATTGTAAAAATTGCTGAAACAAGGCAAATTTCAAATAATGGCTGTAGAAAGTTTTTAACCTTTACAAGTCTATTTTGCTATTGTTGTTTAAAAAACGAGAGCGTAAACATTTATTTTACGAAATATTTTTTTCCGTTTGTATTTAAGAAAACGTTTTCGTTTCTGAAAAATATTTTCGTGTTTTGAAATAATATTGAACTCAAGGAAATAAGTTTAATATTTCGTTATTTTTTTTTTAATTTTAAGTAAATTGTTTAGTTAAGTTAAAAATAAACATTATTTTACATCTGTATGTATTTGTAAACATTTTTATCCAATTTTAAATTTTTTTTATTGGGTTTGATATAAAGTTGTACATAAACAAACTCTCTTATAGGTGTGTCGATTCCGCCTTTACATTTGACATTACGAAAATACAAATCAGACCCCTTTTTCGTGTTAGATCCTTTCTAGGCATATTATTGACGCATGACACATTTCCGTTTGATGGGGTTGTTTACCCCCTAATATCATTATAAGGAAAGATTTTCATAATAAACATTTTTTTAGATACATGCCGTTTTAATACAAAGTTATCATTTTATGGATTATTAAAAACAATGACAAGTGAAAAAATGGTGTGGTAAAAATTCATTCTTAAATGCTCGAACAATAACATATCGTAACTTAAATATAATAAAGTTACTTACAATATATCGGTTTAGTTAGAAATGTTGAGGTAAAATAAATTTGATAACTTGCTTGATTACTGTATAAAAACATTCTAGAATAATTCAATAAAGAAAATATTTGTAAATTTGGTGGTACGAGTATAAAAGAAGTGTTTGGTGGTACGAGTATAAGAGAAATGTTTGGTGGTACGAGTATAAGAGAAGTGTTTGAACTCATGGTCAAACGGTTTCAATTTTTGTTTGCCCTGAAAAGAAATAAACATATTTCACTACTTGGTTGTATCCGAATACAAAGTGGTTATACCATAGATACGTGTTTTTATGTAATATAAGTGAAAAACGGAAATTATTCTGGTTAAAATTAAAATACTACTTATTAAATATCTTTATCATTGGTATTTTTCCGTCTTAAAGGGGCAATAATTAGATAGAATGTGTTCCGAGTGGCTCAAAAAATATTGCAATGGCTTTGATTGTATCATATGAACCAACATCTATAAAAACAGCCGTATCGACAACAATGTAAGTTCGAAGATGAACCAGAAAAAAACATTTATATGGTTTTTATAAACATGCTTAGCGATATGTCCAAAAGACATGGTGAAAAGTACCACAAAATAAATTTTTAATAGCTTTTATTTCATTGGATGATTATGTTACATACATAAGGAAAATAGAATTTGAGGGAAACAGCGTCTCTGGATGAGAAAAATTATTATAATATATGTTTAAAATGCATGTTTTATTTAAAAAAAATAATATGATAGTAGCAATAACGCGTAGAAGACACAAAAAAATAATGCGATATTAAAAATAACGAGATAGTAAAAATAACGCATAGCAGACACCGAAAATTGAGTGCGATATTTACAAGAACGCATACAATACATTAGTAACATAAACGCTTAATGAAAATTAAGAAACTGCGGTTTGCGTGGCATGGACACAACATATGTTATATTTCTAGGGAGAATTGAAAAAAAATTCATATTTATCAAAATTTATATTGGATTCAATATTTTTACAAAGGCTTATTTTTGAGTTTCAAATATTATATTTTGAAACTAAAAAATCTGTATCTCATACATTTTTCAAAAATATTCTACCATAAATATTAAACGCGTTTTTCTATTTATCTTTATAAAAAATACTTTATTTAATTAAACTCTTTCAATGAGACCACCTGCTTATTTTCTCCTGTTTAGAAGCATGCCCACATATGACATTTTATGCTTTGGTTACATATACTTTCATCAGAAAATAATCGTTAAGGACACAATAGCAGCCTGCTGATACCGAAAACTTTATCGTCACTAGCAGGATAATATAAGCGTCCTCGTGTCTGACAGAAAATATGTTATATTCATGAGTTTATATCGAAAATGTCCATATATTCCTGGAAGAGGAGTTATCTATTTGTAAATATACCTTCTTGGATTTAATATATTATGATCTCACTCCGAAGGTATATGAGTGAGTCTTGAGGAAAGCTGTGTACATATTAAATGGAGTAATGTTATCTGTGGTATATGGATAAAAATATTTCTATATTTCGTGTTTTTCCTTTTTATATCCCGAATAGTGAGAGTTCAGTTTGTTTTCGAATCAATTTTCTAATACTAAACTGTAAACAAATTTGTTTAAATATTATGTGTAACGTAATCCTGAAAAATAGTATATTTTCAATTAATAAAACTTTATTTGTTTGATAAAATTTAAATTGCAGGAAAACATTTTGATTTTGATAAAAAAAACTGCTAAAAAACGTTATTTTATCAAATGATGTTGCTTAAACTACTAAGAAATCAAAACTTAAATAAATAATCTGAATAATGCATTGTATGGATAATTATTTAAAACACCAATGCATTTTAAGTAAAAAAAAAATCGTTATACTCTTGTGAGGATTTAAAAAAAATTATTATCATTTAAAATATTTAAAATTATATAACTTTTAGATATTTTTAAAAATTAAAAAAAAACATTGAAAGAAATGCTTTAGTTACAATAATAGAACTGCTTTTAGAAAAAGTGTTTTCTTTTTAACATCTTAAAATATATATGGTACATATGATATTTTTATTCTTCCTTCAACATTTTCACGTTGACAGAGTAAAATTGATTCATTTGTGATAAGTGTGATTTCTTTATATGAAAAGCAAGGCCTTGCCAATGTGATTTTATGTTGTCAAATAGGTTGAATATTACAACCATAAAAATAAAAAACCCTTTATTGGCAATTTCCGCTCGTAAGATTGATTTACGTTTTTGATCGTGAATCCCCGCCAAAAAAAACGTTCATGCAAGTTAATTTGAAAAAATCATCTTAATATTAATTTTGAAAAACAAACATCCAGAATTGATGAATAACAAAACAGAACACTCGTAACTTAATTTATTTAACTTCAAGTTGAGAAATATAACTAAATTAAAGTTTTTTAACTTATATTTCACCGAGATATGAGACAAGGAGATCCGTCTTTAATTCAGATAGGTTTAATAATTAAAAAACATCAAATCTGATTGCTTCAGCTAAAAACCAATTGTTCCTTGAAACTTTTAATCTGTTATGTACGTGAAACTCACAAAAGTGCTTGATTCAATTTATGCAAAGCTCGATTCCTTTTAATTCTATTGGTATTAAGGATCTTAAGGGATTATCATTCGGTGAATGTCATCATGTCTTGGCAATCAAATTTGGAACGCTCGCCGATTTTATTATTTTAAAATTCCATCCAGCAATATTTGTTTCAATTTAACGTAAGTCTAAAAATTCATTGACAATTTTTGAACATATTTCTAAAATATGAACAATAATTTCTTTACGAATTATCGAAATTGCGTTTATTTGACTAATTTAAGTTTGAAACGTTTTATAATTTTTATATGATACTTTCAAACTATTAATTCATATTTTATTTTTACAAACTGAATAAATATTTAAGTAGAATACATTTTATAAACTGTGTTAACACTTGCCGTACGGTGATGGATAGCGAGTGATCATGACTTATATTTTATTTAATTTCTCGAAATATACTGCTTGCAGGGTCTTCATACTTTATGTATTCCTCATCGAAACCTCTATGATTTGAATGATGTCATTAGGAAACAAAACATTCATAGTTAATTCAACAGAAATTAATGATTTTAAATCGCGAATTGACGAAATGTCAAACACTCATTCTTTTTTGACAGTTCGTTTAGCGCCCGTTCCAGGGGATCGTCACCAGTTTTATAATCCTGATTGTTATTTTTTATTTTTATCTGGTATGTTTTTTCTATTATCATTTTTTATCTGGTATGTTATATTGTACCATTACTCTTTTTATAATAAATGTACATTTTATTTATTATTTCATTTTCAAAAATATAATAATTGAGATGGCGGGAAATATCGACGGCGATGATAGCGATTTGGAATTTAAGGCGACAGGCAATATATCAGAATCAGAAGATTTTGTCGAGGTACAGGATGAAGTATATTCTGATTTGGAGACGAGTGAAGAAGACGAAGAAATATTATTTACATCAAAACATGGATTCGAATGGAGTTCATTACGAGTACCACCTCCATCTTCGAGGCATCGGTCGGGTATCAAATATTCTCATCGAAGATTCTGGACTGAGAAATTCAAGTATAAATGTACATTCCATAAAAGATATGTGTTGTCTGTTTGTAAATGAAGAGGTGGTAAAAGTGATGTTTAAGAAACAAATCGTCATTTAAATCGAATTCATTCAGAAAAGAACCAACCAATATCAAAAGACGAGTTATATGAATTCATTGGAATATTGCTCGCACCTGGCAGAAATCGAACACGAAAGCTATCTTTGAGTGAATTGTGGATAAGTGAAAGTCCCTTTTGCCAGTCATTTTTCACAACAGCTCTGTCTCGAGATAGATTCATCTATATTTACAGTCATATTCGTTTTGATGATAAAGAAACCCGAGAAGAGAGATATCAGGGTTTTTTCAGATAAATTAGAACCAATGGAGTGGATTTCAAAAATGTTTATGGATATGTGCAAAAGCAATTATTCTCCATCTTCGAATATAACTGTAGATGAACGTTTGCCAAACTTTAGAGAGAATTGTTCATTTCGCGTGTACATGAAGTCTAAACTTGGTAAATATGGCATCAAAATCTGGGTTGCTGCCGACTGCGGTGGCATATGACGCATAACAAATTTACAGGCTTATTCTGGTATGATAAATAATCGTAGAGAGAGATAAATCAAGGTAACTGAGTAGTTATAGAAATGGTTCAACCGCAGTATGGCACGAACAGGAGGATAACCACAGGTATTTTTATTACCTCCATCAAATTAGCCGATAATCTTTTATTAAAAGGTTTAACTCTAACTAGCACGCTTCGAAAAAATAAAAGAGTAATCTCACTTGAATTTATACCGTCTAGAGAGAAAACAATCCATAGTAGCTGAAAATAAAATACTTGTTTCGTGTGTACCACAAAAAATAAAGCAGTATTATTATTATCCACTCAATTCAATGATGCAGAAATTGATTATTCAGAAAAACAAAAGCCACTATAGTAATTATACATCATTATAATAATACGAAAATTGGAGTAGATACGGGAGACCAAATTACTTGAGAGTACTCTTGCTCAAGGTCAACGAGAAGATGGCCTTTCCGTCTTTTTATGGAAATTATAGATATGGCTGCATTGAATGCATACCTCTTATGGATAGACAAATATCCAGAGTGGAAACAAAATAATTATTACCACCGAAAACATTTCACAAGAGAGTTAAGTTTGGAATTGGCAATGCCCAATACCTTAAAAAGGAAAAATAGCAACAACAAGATGCTTTTAATACAGTTTTAACATATTGTAGCGAGTCAATATCCGAAACATTAGTAAATAATACCCTGTTGGCACCCCGTGAGGTCCTCAAAAGAGGAAGTTGTGGGTTTTATTAAAAACATTCGAGAAAAAAAACCAGGCTATTCTGCAATATTTGTCAAACACCTGCGTGTTTAGTACGTAGAATATAGTAAAAAAAAAGTGGTTTCATGCCCCAATTGCGATAACTTTCTCCACAGGATTAAACTTTGATTATATGATATGTTTGTCCTATTTTCAAATTTTCTGTAGTGTTTATATTTTCCAAATTGCATAAATTTTATTGATTTGAATTTCGTGTTTGTTTATATATAATTTTGAATTTCGTGTTTGTTTATACTATATAAATTTCTCGCCCTAAAACCTTGATTTTTGAATTTATATATTCATTTTATATTTTGTTTATATGTTATTTATTGTCTTTATTCGAATTATGGTTTTATTGCCAAAAAAATACACGCTACATTTTATTGTATAATTTTATGAAAAAAAATTAAAAGGCTGGAAATCTCTTATCACGCATGCGCATTCTGAATGTTGCGCAGACCGAACGACGCAGCGTAAAAATAATATTCTTATAGAAATGCCTTTCTGTTTCAGCTCTTATTTTATCATTTCTTACCTTTATTTTATATTATTCGACATTTTATTACATAATAAAATGATGTTTATAGCTAATAACAAAAAATAACCTAGCAGATTTTGCATAATTTTAATTTGAAACATACATGTTTAGTGTACCCTCAGTGTCCAACGCCGTTACTGGCGTAATTTTTTAGCACAGTAAGGGAAGTGTTAAAAGGTTGGAGACCTCTTTTCAGTCATGCGCATTCTGAACGTTGCGCAGACCGAACGACGCAGTGGGAAAATTATATTCGTATAGAAATGTCACTTCTCTGTTTCAACTATTATTTTATCATTTCTTACACTTATTTTATATTATTCGACATTTTATTACACAATAAAGTGATGTTTATAGCTAATTAAAAAAAAAACTAATAGATTTTGCATAATTTTAATTTAAAACATACATTTTTAGTGTACCCTCAGTGTCCAACACCGTAACTGGCGTAATTTTTTAGCACAGTAAGGGCAGTGTTAAGGTATTTAATTTATGAGATGAAAAGGTTATTTTTAAAATACTGAACGAAGATTTTTTACAATTTTTTGCTATTGTTGAAAGAATGAAGATATTTACAATTATATTTTTCTGCTCTAAGTGATGTACGAGTATATTCAATTTCATTTCCAAATATTAATTTTTTTTACATTGAATCATTATGATGTATATCTTATGGAAAAAAGGTTTCCTCACCCCTTATATTATTTTGAAGAAATGGAAATATTTTGTTTTTTTGTCTTTCTTTCAGTGACGAAATTCATCCGAACTGGCATCGCAGATAGAAATGAGAGTGCTCCCTACTTTGGAAAGCCGTTATACGAAGCGGAAGTGGATGAAAATGAAGATCTCAAACACACCGTTCTTACGCTCACAGCAAACAATCACAATACAAGTAAGGAGCTGTTCTTTTTATTTTTGCTTAAAATTAACGAGCTTTCTGACATAACATTGAAGCATGCTTGCTTAAAATAATTCAATTTCATAATATTTTAAAAAAATATTTAAGCATCGTCTCTTTATTTTTTCATGTTTCAAACAATTCAAGAATATACGAGTATATGTGTTAGCCAGATGTTTCATGATATGGATGTATTTTTTGCGAATGATCTGTTTATTGATTTCACCATACTTAATTGAATTGAGGTGGATCGGGCAAACAAACAAATAAGTCTTATTATTTTGGTAATTTTACGACATTTAACATAAGTATTAATGGAAACATTTAAGTTGTAATAAAATGTACATTATGTGTTGCATTTTAACTGCCTGTGAGGAATTACGAAACGTATCTGATAGCATTCTAAAATTATTTCATTGGAACAGAAAATTAATTGAAAAAACTTAATGGTAGAATTACTAAAGTAAATAGCAAAAATATATTTAAAAATACTCTCTAGTAACCCTAAATGAATCGAACATAAAAAAGTGCCTAAACTGATTGATTGAGGAATTGCCAGACGCGGGAATAAATATTTTCAACTTTTTCATATTGAATGATAAGATTCAGGGTTTCTGCTGAACTAAAAAATATTTCCAGTATGATACATACGAGTATACTATATGTACAAAGCTTAAAATATTTCCAGTGTGATACATACGAGTATATGTACAAAGCTTAAAATTTGTGCTCGCCTTACGCAAGATCTTCACCAAAGGTTCAAAATATAACACCGAAACCATGATATATAAGCAATTGAAAATCTTTACCAAGAACTTTACACTGATTTTCAAGAAAAAATAATAATGTATGAAAGACTACTGTCAACCACTTTTTTTTTAGAAAATTCACGAAACACCATAGAAAAACATTTTTTTTAATGTATAGAACTAAGGAAAACCGTGAAAGGTGGTAATATTATAAATATGTAATAGTATAAGTTATGAAAGTAAATGTTGATTCGGCAAATAAACATGAATCAAATATCTGCAGTCGTATTTGCAAAAAAAAATATTGTTCGCACGACTTGTGTCATTTTGCTTTTATTGTTTTCATAAAAAAAGATCGAAGTGTAAAAATTAAAGGATAATATAATATATTGTATTACACTTTCCTTGTAAGCAGTTTAACCTGGTATATTGATTGACACGTGGCAATATCTTAAAACCAACCAAAAATATGTTATGAAGCCCTAAGTGAAAACCAGGCTTATCTTTATTTTTAAATAGGCGCCAACGGGAATACAGACAATATAGGTGTCTTACCAATTAAGCCATGGCGGTCACCTTATCTCACGTGTTATCAATATACTCCTTTTTATTTTGAATAACATACGGTAATAACCCCACCCCGTCAGGTTGTACTTTATACAATAGAAGTGAAATAACATATATCACAAAACAGCAGGATAAAGGCATTTCTCCTTAGATAAATACACGTATTTCCTAAACAAACACGATTTGTAAAGAACAGTGGAACCCAATAATAAATATTGATGTGTCAAAGATAAATGCAAAAAGTTTGACTTATCTGTATATACCTGTTTTATTATATACACACAAGTCACCACGCCATTTCCCTGTCGAGGTAAGCAGAGAGGACAAAGTGCCATACATTCCTATCTAGACATACATCTATACACCTTCTCATACAACTACGATTTCTCTGACATTCTACGTTTCCTTCTTTTAGAATATAATTCACTTGATTTCACCTTACTTTCCTTGGTATTCCTCTCACACTACTTCCACTCACATTTGCACTAATATCAGTGTTGTTTATATTTCTTCATTCATTCTTTCTACATGCCCAAACCGTATCAGTGTGCTCTTCTTCATCTTACTTAACACATCGACCTTAAGTTTACATACATTTCTATCCAATTTATTACACAATCTGTCATACATTATCACTCCATATATTCTTTTCAATGCACGCATTTATTTGGCACCTTTCAGTCTTTTTCACGTCCATGTTTCATACCCATACGTCAAAGTTGGCACCAAAGGACAACTGTGAATTATTATCATAACATATTTTGATACTGTTTGGTTCGAGTATAAATATGTGTTAGTGCTCCGTTGATATTGTTTTCTATCGCTTTTTCTATCCGTTCAATGTCTCCCTTAACTCTTCCATCATGTGAGAAAATACTACCCAAATAGCGGAATTCCTCCACTTACTCCAATCTTTGATTTTTCACCCATATGTCACATAATCAGAGTGACATAACGCATGCTTGTTTTATACCTTTCGAAATATTAAACCATTCAGTCTTGGTTCAATTTACTCTAAAACATGACCTAATTTTGGTGTATAATGACCCGAAAAACTTTCTTTCACCGAAAATTCTTAGTTAAAATGCATTATTTCAACACTCTTTTGAATATCTAATATATATTGAATAAATAATATAGTAAAACGATATTATCAGACTGGGACAGAGGCATCATACTGGCCGAAAATCTAATTTCAAATATGCGATACGCTGATGTTACAACTCTGCTCTACCAGGGTAGGGCATTAGGCGGTCAACCGTAACTTAGGGACTCCTGATGATCACGCTTCATTGAAACTTTATGTGCCCGTCAAAATGACATATAGGCGATGCCATTTTACTCTGAAAATATTCTGATGATTTCTAAAACGAGATTGGTAATATACGAGTATCTATTTCATTTTTTATGTAACGAATACGCCTGAAAATGATATTTGTAATGAAGTTCTATTACATTATAAATAATCGTTTTTAATTGTTTTCTTAACGTAACATTGTTCATTATTTTTTTAACAGCCGCAACGCAACATTCAAAGAAAAAATAAATAAATTAATTATAACTACCCAAAAAAAACAAAAACAACAATAATTCAAATCAAAATGACAGTGAAATCAAATTACCGAAACAATACTGTGACTACCGTTGAAACCCTAATTTAACAAAACCAGTTTTTTTTTAAATATTTCTGGTTGGTTGGAAGAGATTGCCAAATACTAATAATTTAACCAACTTGTACTGTATGCAGCCAAAGTGTTCAACAAAAGAATACAATAAGACAACAATGAAAAAGAATATTGAAAAAAAAAACAAAGATGAACACAGAATCGAAACCCGAAATCGATTATACATATGTGAAATAGAAGAAGCAAATGACACAAGTCCCAGAAAAAAAACTATTTTCGTGGACACATCAAAAAACAAAAGGCAGTTTAAAAAAATTGTATAAAGCTTTCGCTGTTTGCATTTCTTTTGATTAGCTCTATTTTTTTGTAACTGATAATCATTTATGAACGTCTTTTTTTCCTTGGATTTTTTCACAAGAAGATCATTTTTGGTTTAATATACTGTGATTGCTATTTTTTTGTTTATTAATGTTTGGATTCTGTATGAACAAATGACACATTATCAGGTTAAGAATTAGAAATAAATAAATATTTTTTATAGGTGTTGTTATCTTTCACAAATTTACAATTTCGATGTTTATCGAAGTTTATGTTTTATTACTATGTAGAAATTCATACATACATATGTTTTTATATGTTATGTATTGTTACGTATAATGTTATGTATATATATGTTACATACATATGTTTTTATATGTTATGTACTGTTATGTATAATGTTATGTAAACATACATACATATGTAGAAATTCATACATATATTTTTCATTATTGATCAACTAAAAAGATGGTTGTCAAGGATCATTTAAATTGAAAGTGTTTCAATATGGGTGCAGTGTCCTCATTCTAAGACATAAATCAAGAATATTGAAACTCATAGAGCTCAAGTGGGTGTTCTATTTTGTAACACTTTCATTTTAATTTCATATTTTAAATGTCAAACGATTCATATTTATAATATCGTTGACAATCGTCAATGTAAAACTATCTTTATGACCTAGTAATCAAGAAGCAAATCATCCGACCCAGAGGTTGCAGGTTCGATTCCTGTCGGTACCCATATATTTAAAGGTTATCAGTCTAGTTTTAACACTAGTTAAGATATTATCGCAATGTTATAAATTCACCAGTTGAACTGTATGCAGCATAAGTGATATACACTAATATTAAATTCATAAAAACATTGAAATATTATCTGATTTTGTTCCGAAATATCTTTTTCTGTATTTTAATCTACAAATCCTTGGATTTAGTATTTTATAGATCAAATGTTATAAAATTTCACCATATTAAGTATCACGCATGATGAAAAATTGGACCAGTCAAAAAAAGGTCATTTACGATTCAGAGGACAGCGTGAACATTTTTCAATACACCAAATGTGTGCTTCTCTAACGTGTAAACCTGAACATAAAGTGGAATGATATATAAATTATGGGTAAATATTTGAACGAGAAAATCATTCTAAGACCATGGAATGTGTGGTAAAAAAACGCTTTCCCCAATAAATTAATGAAGTGAAAGAATATGTTTCTTTCTATAAATGTGTCGGTAAAACTTCATAATGATTTAAAAAAATATAAAATATCCCTTCCAAAGTACTTTGCTGTTAAGGATAGCGCATAAGCAATACTTAATAATTCTTAGTACATTGACTGACACAAAGTGATCGACATTTGCATTACAGCCATTATTTCTATGTACTTTTCCCGGCAATTATGTAAGATAGTACCTCAAACGAAGCTCCATCGTGTCGAGTTAGAGCACTCAAGGTCAATTATGTAAGATAGTACCTCAAACGAAGCTCCATCGTGTCGAGTTAGAGCACTCAAGGTCAATTATGTAAGATAGTACCTCAAACGAAGCTCCATCGTGTCGAGTTAGAGCACTCAAGGTCAATTTTTACTACCAATACTTTATATCAGTAGTCTGATATTCATGATTTACTTGAGCGGTACAGGTTTTGATCAAATTAGTAAAAGCATGCTGGATAAGGTTTGACAGTAAAAACAATATGCTTTAAGCTAAGTTTTAAACTTTGAAAAAATAAATTGTTATATCACTGAAATTCAATATTTTTTATATGACTGAAAAAAATGCAACATATTTTTTTGTATGATTAATTCTGTATCAAAAATTAAATTATTACCATAAAAAATACTGCTTTGATTTTTTTATCCAAATTTTGTTTAGACGTCGGGGTTTTTAACGATTTATAAAGTATGTTTACACATATTTCTCAACAAACAGAGGTAAACCCCCTGAATTTGAATAATAAGCTTTAAATTATGAGGAAACACGTCGGTAAATATATTTTCCTTGAGGTGTACGACAAGAAAAATCCTTTTGAGATGCTTGATATATTCCGTAAATTAACTAACGTTATGAAGTCACGCCGTATTACCGAAAACCTTAAATCTTGGAATTTAACAACATGGAAACTATTTACGCTGATGGTTATATTCCCATCATTGTTGGGGCATGGTGTGTGTTAGTTAAGGAGTTTATTATACAAGAATTTGAATTTTGTGTAGGAGAAAGCGGGAAAAATGATATTGTTAATAACCTAATCCAAATATTTTGGCTTTGAATGAATGCTTGGATAAATTGGATATTTCATGTACGATTAAGAAAGGAGCTTAAAGATGGTTTGAATATGTGAATAAATGAATGACGAAAGAATGACTAAGCGAATATACAAGTAAGTGCGAGGTTTTCGTGGAAAAGGTAAACCGAACGTGGCTGGACTAATGGAACAGATTTTGAAAGAAGGTAAAGTGAGAAGTATAAATAATAAAACATTGTGTATGACGAGATGTATGAATGTGGAGGAGGCGAAAGTTGTGTGCTTGGAAAGAAAAGTTTGGAGATATTTTCTGTCTGCTTACCCCGCAAGGTACACGGCGTGATGATATGTATGTGTGATATGCGTGGTAGCGTCTTATTTTTATCTCAATTCAAACTTATTGATAATAAAAAATCAAGTTTTTTTTTACCACTGTGCAGGTGTTTAATCCCAGCATATTTTGCATAAAATGTACGAAAAATCCCAGCATTTTTTGGCAAAAAAAAAGCAGTAGTTTTATATTTTATTTTTTATCTCAGTTAATATTTAGTTTTAAAACCTATTTTTGTGGAGACCTCCCTGTATGCTAGAGTGTAAAATAATAAATAATTTTCAAATTTCATAAATTTTTTTTTTATTCAACATTAAAACTTGTATGAAAGCTTTGAGGCTGATGATCGGCCCCGTGGGATTTTTTGCATACACTAGTAGGGACAGATAATCGGCCCCGTGGGATTAAAAGGGGATTAAAAATAAATTTAATAAAAAGTATGTTATTGAAGGGAAACTAAAATAAATAATTTACTTTAAAAATACGAGTAGATCAATTAATTAATGTGTGATTTCCACAGGATATGCAAAGTTTTTTAAAAGTCGATTAGCATATAGTGAAGCATTAAAAAAAACTTACTAAATTCACGAACACTTTTGACGGATAAAATTTTCGATTTTGGAAGCAGCAAGCTTTATTGCCGTGGACTAAATATTCGCGAGGAAACACAGATAATGGTTGCGTTCATGACTTAATTTTTCCAGGTATCGATGTAAAACCAAAATCTAGCAAGTCGTTTGAATTCCAGATAAAAGAGACAATTTTTCTTAAACATAAATCAATGTTGAACCTTATAACTACTTGTGTTTATTTATCTTATGCTCTTTTTTTTAATGCAGACCAAAACGAGTTGTTGTGCCCGCATGCCCGAGAACGTTTCTGGATAATTTTGAACTAATTTTTGTTGTATGACAGTAATGTATAAAATAAAAGGAGAACAATTTGGTGTTGAGTTAGTTGTGAATTTTTAACGCGTGTGAAAAAAAAAAGATTTACATTAAAAGTTAAAAGAACAATAATTAATAGGAATTGACATAAAAAATAAGCTTTAAATATCGTTTCTTTGGTTTAAAGTGAAATAAAAACCGAGCAACACAATATAGTTTGATTTGTCAATTCTAAATTGAGGAGCGTTTTTTCAAAACTCGATGAATGCACATTTTGTGCAAAATGACTTTTTGATGCAAAGTTTCTCTCCACCTCTAGACACACCATTCTGTTAAAAAAATCTACCAAAACTCGATGAATTCAATGTTAAAAGAGTCCTAATCTTAATGTTTTATCAAAACTCGATATTTGTCGCGGATGTAGTTTTATCAAAACTCGATATATGCTACCAATAAATTGGCACTATTGTGTGAAGACAAGAAGTAGGTATTTTCATGGATTAGAAAGAGACGACATTACTATTCACTTTTCAGTTTTGTCTTAACATGTCGCCTTGCATGATTGCAAATTTTGCTGGTTTCAACTTGTTGCATTAGTTTGAGTTGTGTTGTTGTAGTAGTCAGTCGTGTTGCTCATTGTTATGAAAGAAAACGACACCAGTGCTAGATAATACTATGGAAGTGGAAAGCATTTTAAACAATCCTGATTACGATTGTACAGTGAACAAAGTTTTTAAGGGTAGACAATCTCGTAAAAAGGATGAGGAGATCGACAATCAGCCGCGAGTGAAAAAAAACGAGGTATACATTGTTGGTGGAGCACCAACCTCAAATTAATTGCAGCCATGGATTAGATGTTGAAAAACAGAAAGGAAAGGGGCGAAAGTATTGTAATGCACATAGTTTGTGTCATGAAGATATAAGAGGTGATAAATATTTGTTTATTATAATAATGTCATAAATCTCTCCTGTAAAATTACAATTTGACCTATATCAAGTTTTGAAAAAATACTCCTCAATTGATAGAAGATTCTTATACATATTTTCAGTATTGTTCAATTTAATTACTGATTTGTGTATTGTCATCGAGAGTAAGTGTGCCAAATTTCAGCTCAATTAAAATAAGCGTTGTAAAAATTGAGCAAAATTACCAAATTGAAGAACAACGTGAGCGAAGGAGAGCTGCTGCTAGAGAACATACGAGAAATCGTCGTGCAGCTAAAACCCCAGAACAGCATGATCAGAGGCTTGCTACTGAAAGAAAACTTAAGCGAAATCAACGATCTTTAGAAACTCCAGAACAGCGTGAGCAAAGGCTTGCTGCTGAAAGAGAACGTCGACAAAATCGACGATCTGGAGAAACTCCAGAACAGCTTGAGCAAAGGCTCGCTGCTGAGAGAGAACGTGATCAAAATCGTCGTTTTCAGAATCGAACCAGAATGTGCAAATGATTCAAAATCAACAACGTGAACGTGAAAGTTCTGTTCAATTGCACATTTATCAACATAGTAAAAATGTCCAAAAAACTGCTGAGAATAGATACGATCTTGCTTTACAATATCGTCAAGATGAAATTCGTAGAGCCGAATTACTGCGGTGAAATGGAACGTCAATGTATTTATTGGCCAACATTATTGCGGTGAAATGGAACGTCAATGTATTTATTGTAAGGCTTATCATTTCAGAGCTTAAGTATCGCCAGAAGGGTCGTACTGTAGTTGTTGTAGACATGGCGAATTTAAGCTTCCTGACCATCCTAATGATATTGAAGTTTGTCCTGATTTTTGGAAGGAAATGCTTACGAATCCGACAAATCAGCATTATAAGAATTTTCGTGATAATATCAGATCATTCAATAGTGCATTGTATTTCACTTCAGTTGGTGCAACTGTTCATCGCTTGCCTCAAGGTCCACAAGTTTTGAAAATTAACGGTCAAATATATCATAAGAAGAATCATCTGCAGCCTCGGCCTGGTCAAGCACCTCAGTATGACCAATTGTATATTGTCGATCATAATCAAGCTTCTGATCATCGAATGAGCAATCTTGTCAATCAAGGGTGCAATCTAGAAATCATGGATATGTTGGATTTACATATCAGAACAAACAATCGGTATGTGCGAACGTTGAAGTGTCTAAACGAAGTTCAGGATGAACAAGATCAAATAGTTCGAGAGCAAGGATTAGAACCGCCTAACGTGAATTTAACATTTATACGAGATTTGAGAGATGATCAACGCCGTTATAATCTGCCAGTAGACAATGAAGTGGCTGTTGTCTTTGTCAATAATGATGGTGAGCCACCATTTCATAGAGATTTTCGATTCTATTCAATAATTCCAGATTCAGTTGAAAATCCAAATTTGAATGCAGTTCAAAATTCAGTTCCAAATACAGTTCGAGATGCAAATTCAAATCGTCTTCCGCCTCCAGAAAGATATGATAAAGTTGTTTTAAATATACTTTCTGGATATATTGAAGCGTGGTGTTATGTTTTGTTCAATCTCATAGCAACACAATTTGGATGGACGCCAAACTGGGTCTCAGTACCTTATCCAGGAGTTGAGTCAAATTCAAAGCGTACAAATATTACAAAACTTCAATATGCCAGCGCCATGCTTCATTATCATCCAAATCAATTTCAGCCAAGATTACATGTAGGAAAATTAGCTCAACGATATATTGTTGACCAGTATACTCAAATAGAAGCCAATAGTTTGAACTATTTGAGATTCAATCAATCAAACCTTAGGGCTGAAAATTATCAAGGGCTTCTCGATTACATTGATGTTCAAGCCGAAAATATGAATGTTCTTCCTGGAGTTTCTATTATTTTACCAAGCTCTTTTGAAGGTTCGCTTCGAAATTAAATAGAACAATTTTGTGATGCTGCAGCAATTTTTCAAAAAGAGGGACCTCTAGATCTCTTCATTACGATGACTGGCAATCCAACCTGGTCTGAAATTAAGAAAAATTTGATGGACGGTGAAACAGCAGCAGATATACCAGATTTAGTCGTTTGAGTGTTTGAGTTGAAATTAAAAGCTCTGATGGATGACATTAGAGAAATAATGTTTGGAACCGTCAAAGCATGGGTTAATTCAATAGAATTTCAAAAAAGAGGTCTGCCACATGCTCATAACATATTTAAGTTACGTTAAGTTCTCAGTACAAATTGACAACACCCGAACGAGTCGATAGAGTGGTTTCTGCTGAAATACGAGGACCTGATGTTAGTGTCAAGCCACAGATGCATAGTTTTGTTGTGAAAAATATGTTATGATGCATGGGCCTTGTGGTTCCGACAATCTTCAGAATGTTTGCATGGTTGATGACGTTTGTACAAAGAACTTTCCGAAAGATTTTCAAGAAAGAACTGCTGTAAATTCTAATGGATATCCGGTGTATCGTCGAAGTCGAGGTGCATCCGTTCAAGTTAGAGGCCGATTATTGGATAACAGATTCGTCGTACCCTACAATGATGAACTCTTGCTTAAATACAATTGCCATTTAAACGTTGAAGTAACGTCATCAGTAAGAGCAGTGAAATAAATTTACAAGGGATATGATTGCGCCCGTTTAGTTGTTCATCTTGAAGCAGTGTCAATGAATGAGATTAAAAACTACATCAACATAAGATATGTTGGATCCACTGATGCAATTATCGCGTAGCTGAAGGACGATTTTTAAGATCTCAACTGGATACGCTCAATCTTGATCAAAAGCTTGCGTATTATCTAATAATGAATGCCGTCAATGATGACAACGAGAGAGATCGTTGTTTTTTCATCGATGGACCTGGTGGATCAGGTAAAACATTTGTTTATTCGACAATTTTGGCAGCTGTTCGATCCCTGGGACACGTTGCGTTGCCGTTTGCGACTACTGGGATTGCAGCATCATTACTGTTGAAAGGTGGAATACAGTACAAAGCGGTTTCAAATTGCCGATTCCCATAGATGACACTTCAAAATCATCAAAGCGTCCCAATTCTCGAGATGCTTAGCAATTGAGAGATGCAAAACTCATTATTATTGATGAAGTGTCTATGTTGACAAAACATGGATTGCGGTGCATTGATCATCTTCTGAGAGATGCGATTGGATCTGACGCTCAATTTGGAAACAAAATTATATTATTGGAAACAAAGTCGTCAGTGGAGATTTTCGTCGAACATTGCTTGTAGTGCCAAATGGATCAAGAATTGAAATTATTGAAACAACAGTCAAGAAGGGATCGTTGTGACATATTTTTAAGAAGATTACTTTGTCTCTAAATATGAGAAGTTATGGTCAGAAAAAACATAACGAGTGGTTGCTTCATGTTGGAGATGGTAAACCAGAGCCAATTGCTGCAGGACTTCCCGAAAGCACAATACTCATAGACAATGACATAGTCACAGATCGAAAATTGATTGATGTACTTTACGGAAATATTCAAGATTTATCCGACGATGACTTGGCTTCATGACCAGTATTTACTTGCACAAATGCTTAAGCATTGGAAATAAACAGACAGGTTATTGACAAGATTGGACAAAATGTGAATAACAATCAAGTTGAAATGTACTACAGTGCAGATGAATTAGTCAGTGATGATTCCAATGATTTCAATAACTATCCGCTCGATTTTCTTCACCAACAAACACCATCTGGTTTGCCGCCGCATGTTTTAATGTTGAAAAAAGATATCATCATTATGTTGATTCGAAATTTGAATCCCAAAAAAATCGACTTTGTAACGGCACGCGTCTCAAGGTCATGCGTCGCCCTCCACCGTAATGTGATTGAGGCTGAGATTTTGAGTGAAGTGAACACAGGAGCGAAGGTTTTACTTCCAAGGATCACATTGACACCGAGTGATACATATCTTCCGTTCGTACTTAAAAGAACTCAGTTTCCGGTGATCACAGCATTCGCCATGACAATAAATAATTCACAAGGACAAAGTTTTGAACATGCTGGAATCCATTTGCCTAATCCAGTGTTTAGTCATGGTCCATTATATGTGGCTTTTTCACGATGTCGGAAACGCGAAAACATTAAAGTCAATTATATCTGAAACAAGTCTTCAAGGAAAACTTTATCAACGATTTAAATTGAACAACAGTAATGTTTATACACCAAACATCGTGTATAAAGAGATTTTTGAGAATTAAATAATTCATCAATCAACATGTACCTTTTTTTATTTTAAACTTTAAACATTAATGAAACCAAAACACTTTAAGCTGATCTTGCTCCGTTCGGTATTTCAAAAATGTAGAATTTGTTTTACTTCCGTGAATATTTCACGGGTTGCAACTAGTTTCAATAAATTCTCAAAATACAAAACATCCAAATCAGAGAAAAAAGATGCATGTAAGCTGAAAATACTGTACTTTTTGCCCTCAATAAAAAAGGAAATGATTTGCATGAATTAGTTTGCCTAGTAATTTCCGGTATCACCAGCGACGTATACTCAGATTTTTCACTTGGTTATACCGTTTTATATATTCGTTGTCTGTTGATGGCTATTCATCAATTTTATCTATGGATTAATCTTAACTAAGCAAAAATATCACGAGGTAAACTATTCTGAAGCTAATTTCTCAAATTTACGTTCTACATTTCAGGAATTAAAGTTTTGGAAATATTATAAATTATAATTAAAAACACTTAATAAATTCAAAACAATTAAAAGAGAAAGTTTGAAGCCTGAAAGTTATTTAAGGTTAATTTTGCTTTAAAATCAACCATTAGAATGAAACTTTGAAAGACCCTTTTAATTTTTTTTGTTTAGAAAACGGCAAGAAAAATATGTTTATTTTACTGAAATATCGGGATTTAAAAAAAACGGAATTGAGGAATTCGATATAATGTGAATACTTGTCGATATATAAAGTAAAAAGAGTATGATAAATGTATGATTTTAATTTGAGAATGAAGGTATAAATGAACACAATTTTTTTTGCAAATTCATCTTTCCTTTTATCGTAGCGTAACTTCTAAAAGTCAGAGCGCTGATTAAAAATATACACGAATTTTATGACGCCGATGAAAAAAACTGACATCGTCAGCTTTAATGGTGTACTCGGTCAGGGAATATAAATCCTCATTTTTAGAGGAAAATATATATTTTAGATCAAATAACCAATAAATATTCATCAGTACTACTTCCACACCTGCGTTCTTTGAAATAAAAATGAATATTGTTAGCAAATTTAACTACGAACATCATTATAATACAAGAGGATTAATAAAAACTACCATTAAATATGTGAAGCAAAATTAGAACCAATGAAATGGCAGTGTACATAAAATAAAAATTATCTATGCAGTAATCGTTCAAAAGACTGCTTATTTTTAATAATTTAAATTAATCTTTAAAATGTTTAGACCCATAGTGCATAACACATACTGCTGTACTTAACAGTTATCACAATACATATGAACTTAAAGCAGATAAAGATAAAATCTCAATCAGTACATTATGTCTGTGTGATCAACTAAATAATTTAAGAATATTTAATTAGTAACCTATTCGCAAAGTCAGATTCAAATTTATCTAAAAGGGGAAGGTGTTTTAATTTAATTCTAAATCTGTTATTTACCACAAATTATTAATATTTCTGCTTTCTGTTAACTCAGCGAACGAAATCTGTGATTTGCTAAGGAGGCAATATTGTAAATTAAAATTTTCTACAAAGCGCGCGATTTCGAAGAAAATGATTAATGGTTATTATTTGTGGCTGTGGGGAAAAAGCTGTTTTTTAGAGGTCGTCTTCATAATATGAATAGTTTATTGCTATTTTAGAAATTAAACTTATAGATCACAAAAGGAAATCATATTTTTGCTACTGTAGTAATTTCTGTTTACATGCCCTTGATCTAACTCTCATCGAAATTATATTGTATGTTACACAATGTTTATCTTGTGGATAGTCCATTTGATAGAAGATAATATGTGAGATATGTACTTGGTTGGAAAATAAACAAGGAACGATTCTGTACCATCAAATTGTGAGCTTACTTTGTGCCAACATTAATTTAGAGTCCATCTTTAATTGCTGTCGAAGGTTGATTTTTTTGTCATAAAAATATTTATTTTGAGGATGTTTCAAGATTTCAAGGAAAAAAATCCTTTTTTAGTTTTGTAAAAGAGATAACATTTATTAACAATTGAGATTTAAACTGATTGAACAATATTTAAAAAAATGAAGAAACATAAAAAATAAGGTCTCTACAAAGGCATGTGACTGCATGAAATGTGGACTGTGAAGTTATTGGACATTATTATTAAGATTATGATGCGGTTAGAATAATGTATGTGATAGCTTGGAATTTAAGAATGTTTCATCCGAGTGTTTTAGTATTCATAACTTATATAAGAATGATATCACTTCATCACAGGTCTTGCCCAGAAAAGTAATTTTTTATATCCACAAAATGATGATCGTCTTAAACCGTGTAAATTGTAAATTATTTATTGTGGATAGCAAAAAGATAATTTCTTGTTTTCTGATAAACATTACTTTAATCATATGAAAAAAGTCTTGCAAAAAGTTGATGTAAAGAAGATGTTGTGATATAAAGATCGAGAAAACAAAGCTGTGCGGCTTTTACATTGATAAGAAAAAGAACCAAATAAAGTAGAAAACTTTCATTGATCTAAAATCCGTAAAGTGACTTTTAGACGAAGGTCAGCGTGTGAATTGAGTAATAAAATTAAATAGGAATGGACGTCATGTATAGTACTATACGTCCATATCTGCAATCAAAAGACGAAGGGATAGCAATAGAGTTTTTCTTCCTTTAGATGAATCGTAGATATGAAAGAGATCGATATCATATATAATTATTATTATATTACAAATTGCGAGGACCAAATACGTTTTGAAACATATTTATAGTAAATTGAGAAAACTCGAAGACTTTTCATGACAGTGAAATTGAATGTCTTCGCCGAGTTTTTCGTAGTACTGCCATTGTTTTGTTGGCTATTATAAAAGTTTTCCTTTACAGAATATAAAATAAATTTAATAACTTAGACGCAGATTGAAAAAAAATCATGGTATTACAATTATAAAACTGTTTTAAGAGCTTTACTTAATCAAGTTTAAAAAAAATGGTGTTCTGTATTAAGTTGTTTTAAATTATGCCCGACGTTTTGAAGGCGTTGCATCCTTCATTCTAAGGTCTATGTCAAGAAACATAAAGCAATATTCGGTAATGCATCCACCCTGATAATGCTTTCGAAACGTTGGCCATCTTTTAAGCCAACTCAACACAGCAACAACTCCGAACAACATTTTAAATTAATGGAAAACAACCGTGAAAATCTTTACTTGAGCTTTTTATTTTTTTATGCGAGAAATATAAGACACATTAAACAATGTAGGAACTTTAAAAAGTTAAGTACTAAAATGTACCTTTTTGTATCATAGCAGTAATTTTTTATACGCATATATGGCAATTATTTTACTTAAACATTTATTTACTAGCATTTTTTTTAATCGCCAAATAAAAGCTTATATTATTTTTAAATTTAACGTGAATAAAATATTCCTTCTAAATTCTACCATGAAAATTAAACCTAGATATTAAAAACTTTTATATAAAAATGTATCCATTCAAAAGCTATGGAAAAATAGAAGAGAAAATATTATCAATCGATATTTGGTATAGTTGATTCAACTTTGTAGCACACTGGAAACGATTCAAAAGTTCAATATTATTAATCTATTTGGATGCAACGTGTGATATATTAGAACACGCTCTAAGCTGTACAAAACTAATATAATATGTTAATATAATATTGAATAAAATCAATACTGAAAGTAGAGATGTCGAAATATAATTTCAATGGTTTAGCTATTTGCCAGTTTTTTATTGTTATCGAACTTCTTTAAATGCCTTTCGCTACTACGTTTGCGTTCATGCTCTTTCGAGTCATTAGATGAAAGTTTGGTACTAAATCACACCCGTTTTTGACAACGTTCTTCGTTTCTATAGTTTTTTGTTCTAAAATTAATCGATATATTGACCTACAGTAACGATTTGAAAATGACGAATGAATATTTTCAAGTTATTTCCTAGATACATGCTTACAATAAAGCTTATTTCCTAGATACATGCTTACAATAAAGCTTATTTCCTAGATACATGCTTACAATAAAGCTTATTCAATAGATGTATATGTTAAATAAATGTAGATTTAGGTAAGGGTGTGTTGTACGGTCTAACTTAATTAAAAAATCTTTTCAATCTGCACATTTTATTTATTTAACATTTTTATGCAAATACATCTGGTGAATATAATGCATCTGGCGAATGTATTGCTTTAAAGCAATTTCTTCGTTTCTATCATAATTATTAAAGGTAGGCATGGCCGTGTCTTAAGACTCCACAAAAGGAAGAAATATTTAAAAAAATATAAGAAAACACAAATCTCAAGGAAATAAGGGATTTGACGGAAATTGTGTGGAAGTAAAGGATGAGGAACATATTGAGAAAGACATTCCATTCAGTTATAACGGAATGGGGACATTGTGTCGAGATTGGTGGTTTTCTTATGTTAAATGGTATCGTGCGAAATTAAAAAATATTATTAGTAATATTGCATCATATTTGTAGGACTTTAGTTTTAGTGTAACGTTAGAAAGATTGAGTATCATCGTTCAAGAGAATGTGGATCTTATCTCATAAAAATTGCGTTGTTTTGTGTGGATTTGCTCTATAAACTAATTTACTCGAATAAAATATCGAGTAAAACCTACGCAACAAAATATATTGCTCAACAGCTTGAAAAAAAATTATTTTCACAGTTTTTTTTTGGATCTTTTCCAAAAATAAGCTCTCGTATTTAATGGCACCATCTGTAGTCGAGCGTTGAAAGGTGTCTGCTATGGCCAAGCGATTTAAGGGTATTAGAGGCTTTTCACTCCTGTAGCAATGTGTTATTTTTTAACAGTTTTTATTATCGTCCGAAAGCTTTCCTATGGTATCAAATCACTTTTTTT
>OX463841.1:32438760-32552734 GCA_949825065.1 Odontocerum albicorne | reverse complement strand
TATATATATATATATATATATATATATATATATATATATATATATATATATAACCATTGCATTGCCATCATCATGTCATGTCCCTATTGGGGTGAGTTACCGATATCCAATTAATTCTATCCTGGCACACATTTTTCTTTTTTGCCGCGTTGATAAATTGTCATCATAAAGTCTCTCCTATTGTTTACGGTTTACGGGGGTGTTTATTAAAAATACTATATTGTTTATTAAAAATATTTAATAAAAATATGTGTTTATTAAAAAAATATATTAAGCAAAGCAAATACGACAGTAGAAATAAGAAGTTTAACATGTGTTTTTTATGTATGAAGTTGAACGTAACCGAAATGCACAAATATGTGCACACCGTGGCAATCGACGGTTTCTGAAACGCATAAATTTGTGCACACCGTAAACAATGTGTTAAACAACCTTTTACCTCTTTGAAAATTTGATTTTGTTGGTCGTGCGTTTTTCAAAGTCTTCTCAAACTTCACGTACTTTTTATGCTACCTACTTGTATACTACCTAAGATTATCTTTGTAAATCCTTTACGATTCATAATTTCTACTGAGACAATTCATTTTAAAGCTCCAATCTTGTTCAGCAATCTTAAACAATGTAATTTTTTTTCAACTTGGTGAAAATAACCATAAATTTATGAAATTTAGTTTTTTTGATAAAACAACCAAACCATAAGACACTATAATCAAACATTTTTTAGAATCAGTGTATGCGTTACTTTAGCGATCAAATACGGCCTATTTAAAATAAAAATGCCGGAGTTTATATTTATACGAATTATGCGAATAAATGTTTTATTTGTACAAAAATTCTAAATTTTTATTTTAAAATGTTTTACTCGTTGAATAAATACGCAGAAGGATAAAATACTTATAAAATAAAGTCAATAGTGGATGTCGGCATTAAATTTTCCGTTCACGAAGATTATATTACATACGCATTACTGAATTTTACACCCCTCGTGAAAAGTACTGAATGGATGGACTCTCCGAGTCCTGGAGTGTTGGTGTAGATAGAGTGGAAACGGATATCAATTCCGAGTTTGGATGAAGCTTTTGGGCTTGAAATATCACTCAATATGCAAAATCATCAGAGTCGGTGTGCGCAGCCAGCTGAAAATACGTCGCTTGAAAAATGTGCGGGTGGCCTGAAAAGTTTTTCGCTCTAATCCGATGTACTCGTATTAGACATTTGTCGACGCTCGTCCATCGTTCTGAATTGACGTAACAAAAAATTGCCAAGCTCAACAACAATTTCATTGATTACATTTTCTTTTTGTGGGTAATTCAGAAACTCGCTTTATTTTTTGGCTTTTTGTAATCCACCGGGTCATCACTAATTTCTTTCGGATGCATTTTCATATGCTAAAAGTTATATTTTTAAAACAATTTTAACACTAAGTTACTTATGAATGAATATTTTCAATCAATATATACGTATTTCAGGTTTACAATTCTTAACAAAAAAATATGTTTTGATTAATTTAGCTATTCGGATTTCAGATATTTTTTTTTATTAAACACGTATTTTCGTTACCTATTTCTTTACTTAAAAAATATTTATTTGATTAAAAAACCTTCATTACCATATTTTTTCGTAAATTAATGGCATCACTTTACATGTCAGAGATATCTTTTTAATGTTTTTTAATTCATTTCGTTTGGAAGTCAAGGATTTTTTATTTATCTAATGTCCTCGTCGCTGTTTCCTTTTACTCTGGATGTAACAGAATATCTATTGGTGTCCCGTGAATCAAAATTGGTCGATTAGTTTAAGATCTTGTCACATATTTATATTTTTTTCCTAGATTTGTTCGCAAAAAATATTTGAAATGTAACTTATTTAATAAGAGTTTGCAGTTCCTACTTCCTTACTTGCCGAAATGTCAGCTTTTCAATTTGGAACCCGTCATGACAATTCACTCTAATTGTCAAGTTTCACTTGCACTTGTGATAGATCTTACAAATATAACATCTCGTTTCCTTCTTGTTTTTTATAATAAGCGGACATTTTGCTTTTTTAATATCCACAAACATAGCATCAAGTATTTTCCCCGCTGGATAAGGCAAACAGGGACAGAGCGTCAGACTTTCCTATCACGAAACACATATATTGCCACTTGCACATTGATACTTCTTTTCATATAGCTTCTAAGATTTTCTTAGTTCTCACTTTTGCTTCTTTCAAAATATCATTAACTTGATTAAACCATACTTATATTGACATGTTATTACTACGCCTTCCATTCCCATTTGAACTATATACATTTATTTTACTAACCTTTCTTCATTCATTCGTTACACGTGGCCAAACTATCTCAGAATGTTCTTCTCCATTTTTCTCAATACATCAGCTTTAAGTTCACATTCATCACTAATTACTTCATTCAGTATTCTGCCCTACATTTTCACATCATTTATTTTTCTAAGTGCAAGTATCTCTACTGCCTTTTTTACATCCATTAATATCCTTATACTTTGTCGTTTTAGCATTTACTCATCCAACAATTGTATTCAGTTTTCCTCTTCACGTTTTATACTAATGTTGGTTCTTTAGATTTGTTTTCTAAGCATTTCGTCAGAAACATCTCTAAACGATATTCTTTATCCTGCTTATTTTATTAGTTTATACACATTTATATTTTATAACTTCATTCAGGATTCTATAATATTTTTCTTTATTATTTAAATTTTACACTCGTTTCTAGAATTTCTAAAACATAGGTTTGGAATTTTTAATTATTTTTCACAGTTCACGTCCCATTCTTTTGACATCAAAATGAATATCAATAAACTGTTCTGAACTTTCATATTTTTTCATCAACATTTGACACAGTTCGGTTCGAGTATATTTACATATGTGTTACCATTGACTTTGTTTCCTTCGTCGGTAAATCTTCCACTTTCTGAGATTATATATTATGTTACTTGCCTAGCAACATAAATCTTCTGCTTTTTTTAGTCCTTGAATTTTGTGATACTCATCTTCAATTTTTTACACTACATATGGTAAGTGTAAAAATAAGTATACAAAATTATTTTTTACACTATACGTTTACCTCCTCGAACTCAACCACCTTACCAGCATACTCTAGTTTGCGTACATTGACATTCCTTATTTTTATACCATCTACAGACTTTTAATTTTTTACGCATGCCTTTATTGAGATGAAAACATTTCAGAAATACTCGTACATTAAACATACGTCTTTTTCTGTTTCAACCGTTCCATATTAGTCTAAAGAAGGCACATGTCTTGACATTAAATGACACCCTGCCATGAATACGTTTATATTTATCACTATAATCTCCTAAACTTGCGTTTTAGAACTCAATCATATGGCTTTTTCAAGCTGACATTGCAGATACAAAGTAGAACTTTAGAAAGTTTACATCACACATCCTCTTGGAGAAGTAAATGTTACCTGAAAATCTCTTTCACTGGATGAGACATTTTGACAAGGTTAAATAAAATGTAAATAAAAAGTATCAAATAATTGAAAATATAAGTAAATAATAGTACAAATTCGAAAAAAACAATTAATAATAAAAGGAATTTTGCATAAAGGTCAGCATAAATTTCTAAATTTGTCAAAGTGCTTCTATATTTTTTTAAATATTTATCTCATTTTTGTCTTTTTATAAAATACATAAGTTTTATTATTTTTTTTTGTTAAATTACAAATATTGTATATTAGTATTAATGTGACCTTTTTTGGCCAATACACAAGCTGGATTTTAAATATTTATGAAAAAATGTTTTTTGTACATTTTTTATATAAATGTCAAGGTGTTGACAGGGCCCGATATTTAATAACATCACACCTTAATACAAATAAAATCTTTCTCTAAATGTCTAAAATACCATTTTGATTTCCAATTTTCATTTCGTCGAAGTATGTTTTAAATGTTCAATTTTAACAAAATCATATTTGAACTTAATTGACTGTTATGTCAGGTATCAATTTCTCAATGATTTTAATTCGCGTTTTTTTTTAGTTTGAACGTTACGTTAAAAATAACGTACATCAAAAATATTTTTAATATTTTGGAAAGCAAAGTAAAAATGTAAAATACTTTTCAAAACTAACACAAATATAAATAAACATTTTAGTTTACTAAACATTAGCTCTCCTCTGTATTTTGGCACCCTTGTCAGGTGGTTTTGTGGTCACAATGCTTTTCCTATCGTAAGCTCCCGTCTGTTTTAATTTATTAGTCTTAAAAGTGAAAATACCCCATCGTCTGGGATAAGAAAGTTCAATCAGGAATTTCATATTAAAAATAACCTTCTGTGTTCAAATAAATCACTTTTTCGGGAATTAGAGAGGAATTATCCTTTTTTAATTTATTACTTTGAAAGGCTATTTATTATACATTTTGAAAGTAATGAGATAGAGTTTCCGAAACTTTTAACTTTTACAAGCAGAAAAATAACTTTCGAGATTACTTAATAAATGGGAATGATTTATTATAAAAAAGTAATTTTCATCGAATTCTGTAAAGTTCAGAGAAAAAATAAGTATGTATTATTTGTTTTGAAAATCTCAATGATCATTTTACACTAAACGACCTCTTCAAAATTAAATATTTCTTTTCATCTATGGTTTTTTGGCCTTTTTTGTCATTATTTTATTTCAGAGGTTGAAGTTGACAAGACGTTAAATAACGTTAAAGACATAAACTCAATATTATTTATATACACTGATATACTGTGAAATTTAATCTTGTTGTCTTCGTAAATTCTTAGATTCGTCATACTTTTTAAAGAGACCCTAAATTTCTTCTTGTTTTTGATTTTCTTTAAAGTAACGTTCCTTGAGAATATAACATGTTCATTCCAATTAAATTGTTTTAGTTCTTCATAACATAAACCTTGTAAAAATGATATTTAATACGAAGTCTCGACTACTATCTATGAACTTAATACAGGATAAGACATGAACTTTGTTACAAAAATTCATTTAAATTGCTACACAAATAAATTTATAAAACTTTCTTTGTTTAATATTATTTAAAAAAATTTATTTATCAAATAATTTTCATATGTTGAATTTTTAATAATGGAGAGTTATTCAGACGCTGAATGAATTCGAGTGGTTCAACTTTTTAAAATTAAAATCCTCGATTTCAGTACAACGAGCATTGAGAATTGAGGGAAGATGGGATATTCCGAGCAGATCGACCATAATGCTGATTGTAGAGCAGATCGACGAGATAGGAACTGTCCAAAGAAAGTTCTTTAAAAGAAAAGCGGATAGCTCGGACAACGACTAACATCGTCTCAGTACTCCGTTCGCCATTCAAAATGATCCGACGATTTCAACCAGGCAATTAGCATTGGACGTTGGTCTCAGTCGGAGTGTGTCTCCCGTATATTTCACAAGGATTTTAACTTATTTCCTTACATAATTTAATTGGCACACAGTATAAATCCAGGAGATTTTGCGAATTCGCCTAGAATTTTGCTAAAAATTGTAAACAATATACGGAGCAAGATACAAACTTTATCAATTGTTATTCATGTCAGACAAGGCCCATGTGATAATAAGCAAAACTGCCGTATTTGGGTTATACTTGTGGATATCTCCAAAAATTGCAGCAACAAAAATGATATCCAGCGCGAGTCATTGTATGATGGCCAAGTGCATAGGCCAATATTTTTTAAGGAAATGGTTCAACCATACCAGTCATAATGGTCAATGTTATTTATAGACGCTAGAGCAATTTTTCTTCTCGAAATTCTGCCGACGAAGGATTGCATTTAAGAATATATGATTGCAATAAGATGGGTAACTTGACATATTAAAAGATTCTTTGCGTAAGAACTTTGGTAAAAATATAATCTCACGGAATAGTACGTATCATCAGCTTACAAGGTCACCAGATTTCACTGCTCCAGATATACGAGTATATTTATGGAGTTACTGCGAAAAGGAGGTTTATAAAACCAAGCCACGCAACAGGAAGGAGCTAAAGACATCAATTAGATTCACATTAGCAACTATGACTGTTATAAAATTTATTTTAATTCAAAGAAGGCGCTTCAATTAGCGTGGGAACATTTAAACCTATTTTAAAATAATTACTTGTTTAAAATAAATATAAATTACTGAATTAAGTAAAAAAAGTATTTTAAATTAAAAAAAAAACTTTACTAAAATATTTTTTTTATCAAGATTTATGCCTCACCCTGTATGTTAAATAACTGTAAGTGATGTATTTTTCATGGGAATTCATTAATTTCAGAGACAAAATTCTTGTTTTAACGTAAAAAAATCTCAAGAAGAAGAAATAAGCTGTCAGCTTCAATGTTGTTTAAAATGATACTATAGTAGGATATGTTGAAGTAATGTTAGTTAATTGTAGTAATTGGGTCTCAATGGAAGTCGTAGGATGACTATGATTGTATGAATACATTGTCCCGGTTACATTTACTGTTTCTGTTTCTGGGTTCAATCCTAGTAGAAGTAATGGTTTTGAAGTTAAATGAACCGTTTTGTACTTTGGCAACTGGACTGTGGTCGGCATTAAGATTTCAGGTTAGTAAAACAGTCATTCTCCATTGTATAGTCGAACAATTCCGGAAAATCTGTTCCTAGTTCAAGAAAGTTTGTTTTGAAACTTCACCCAATTCTACAGAATTTCTAGATAGAAACAAAAAAGCGACAGCGTAGTCAATCGAGCAGGAGAGATTTTGAAAAGGGTTTTTGTTGACGTTGGCAACACGATTCTTGGAAAGTTATCTTATAGTGATCTCCGATTGTCAGAAATGATTTTATCAAAGCGTATCATGTTTTTATGAAAGCAACGTTTGTATTTCTACAAAAATGCTAAAATATGGTAATATATTCTTCTATATGCGTAACTTCGAGGGTACTTAACAATTTTTGAAAGAGCCAGCTAATCAAAGGTTTATTGCGTATAATAATGTGTTTATTTCAAGGAGAATCTTAATTCTTACTTGAATATTAAAGGTATTATAGTATTCCTAATTTAGTAAAATTCTCTTCGAGATATAAAACATAGTTTTTAACTTGATTTAACCTAGAAACTCGCAGTTGTTAATTACCATAATATGAATATTTATTTGGCGGTAGTATCTTATTTCTGTAGTTTCACGGTCTAATATAACATTATTTGGTTTGATTTATTTAATAACTTGACTCCGAAAAGCTAATCAAAATAAAGAAAACAAATACTCTAATTCAAAAAATTTAATGTTGTTTTTGCATGAAAAATCCTGCATTGACGCGGTGATGAAAATGAAATAAGCATATGTAATTTTGTTGGCTCTTATCTGACGATGAAAATTCATAGTTTTTTATGAACCTTATAACCTTTAAGAAATCAAAAGGAGAACAAAAAAAAAATTAAATATTTATTTGTTTATTATTTGAACCGTACAACTTTTTTAACGTAAGAAAATTATTTACTTGAATTACTTTGTTATTCCACTAATTAATCTCCGCTACACGTATTTCTACCTCCTACCCCGAGACCATTTTTAGAAACGGTTAACGTTCTTTTTGAAATAACCAAGTAATTCACGTTAAAATATTCTTATATGGAGTGTAACAAAGTTAAAGCCGAAAAGAATTAGCTTAGCGTAGTTTAGTGGCCAAAGTTACTATTATGCCTGTCATCCCAAATTATCAGATATGTCAACTTGATTGGCCTTAGCACATTAGTTCAAGACACAAAACTTCAGGAGTTATCTCAACATAGTTTTCAAGAATTTATGTTCCTCAAATATATCAAAGTCATCCGATCTGTTGATAGTCTTGAGATACGAGTAGATTGTGACTTTTTCTACATTGGAATCAACTTTAGGATATGTGTTTATGGTAAGAAATATATTTATTGTATTCAAAAGCGTATTTACGTAAAAAAAATAAGCTCCGAGGTTTATTTATGTTACAAAATTTATGTTGGTGTTAAGAAACTTGACCAACTTTTTTTCTATTCTTTGCCTAAAACGATATTTTGTAATGATACAAATGAACCATAATTTTTTTTAAAGCCACCAGTTTTTTTTGTATAATTTATTATATGTATAATCTCGGTTAGTCCTGTTACCGATATAACCCTTATTAAAAAGTCCTTGAATTAAATTTAACCGCGGCCTCATGAAATGATTGATTAATTTATGCGGTCTTCCACAGCTTCTTTAGCCAAAATACTCGTAATTAATAACGATATCGAGATTAGAAACTTGGAAGAAAAATCATCAGTAAGATTAAATAAACATCATTAATTAATGTGAAAAGCATACTTTAAGAAAACAGTTACATTTTTTATACATATAAAGTTAAGTCAACAAATATTATTACACATTGATTTTATAATGTTCAAAGGTTTTTGTTAAAAAATATATACTTCTCTAGAGAAGGGTATTTAATTTATTTTTCTTTTTAACTTCAGTTTAAGTCATAAGTTATAAAGGCATTACTGTTTGTTAACTTATTTATTTTATATGACATCACAACATATTAATGTATTAAAAAAACTATTGAAAAAAACTGTTCGTTTTAAGTCTGTTATGTAAGGTGTTTCATTCCTCTCAAGCATTGTTTCCTTTTCCCTTTCATTGGTGATGTCTCATTTTTATTGTTGTTATTTATAATGTTATTAAAAATTAAATATAAAGTGCTAATGCGACCGGAAGCGTGGTAGATGAAGACCAATTAAAATATGGTTGAATAAAGTGAACGATATTTTGTAAAAAGTCTTAAAAAGGAAGGAAATGTAGAAAATCAGAGGAATCGTAAGAGTTGTAAGATAAGATGCATGAAAATAGAAGAAGTAAAGGATGTTTATTGAGATAGGAAAGTCTGGCGTTTTGTCATCTCTATATTCTCCGACAGGGAAATATCCCAATGGTTTGAATGTACGTATTTATAATCTTTACGATTTTTTTACAAATTTATTATAATTTAAACCATTTTTTGACCATGGCTCTTCATTTATTTAAATTTGTCTTTGGAAAAAATGTTAAATAAATATAAAATATTATGGACTTTTGAAATTGACCCAGAGTTAAAGAAACAGAGCTTTAAGCTATCGATACAGTGATCCTGCCATTAGTGGTCACGCTCACCCCTGGTAAATTAGCGATTGGGTGTATTTAGTTGGACACTCCAAACGCCAGCGGAATAAAACGGAAACGATGTATTTGTGTTGGTAAAATTTCCTTTGACTTTCAAAAGTCAATAGAGAAAAGCAAATTGCTACAAGTTCCAAAATGGAAGAAACAATGTTTCACTATCTCAAAGGAGCTTTTATTTTTCACAAGGCGTATTTCTGGTAAAAGTTTTATAATAAAGGCAACTTCCTTTTTAAACGCACGACTTTAATATTTGATGCTTCAGAGATTTTTTTTGAAAAAAATCGAAACTTGGTTTATAAAAAGGTAAAAATGAAAAACATCAACTTGTGATTTATAAAAAATGAACATATGAAATTAGGCATAGACAAGTTTTGTTAGTAGTAAGTATCAACGTTCAACAATTTTTACTCATTATCATATGAAACCACTTTCATTGCGTCTAGTGAATACATTTAATGAACGAAAAAAACCCTAATAAAACAAGCATACAGTACAAATGTGAGTAGAAAGTATAGTAGAAGAAGGTCAAGGAAAATTGGTTGGATCAAGTGAATAATATTTTGAAAGAAGATGTGTGAGAAATTGAAGGATTGGTTGGATGAAGAGGAGGTGAAAGATGTGTGTCATGTCAGAAAATTCTGCTACTCATTACTCTCTATCTATCCCGACATGAAGACGGCGTGATGGTACTATATACTACCTTGATCAAAAAGTTTTAGGACTTTATTCAGAAAATTGAAAATACAAGTTTATTCATCAAAATCGATATGGTCCCCTTCAAAGTACTCCCCATCAACTGCAACGCACTTACGCCAGCGCTTGATCCAATCCTCGAAACAGCGCTGGTACTCAATTTTCGGTATGTCCATCAGAGCCGTCTTCGATTTTTTCATGACATCCTCTCGGGTGCTGTAACGCGTTCCGCGAAGCAGTTTTTTAAGTCGGTTGAACAGGAAAAAGTCACAGGGAGCCAGATCAGGTGAATTCGAAGGATGCTGGATAGTATTCGTGTTGTTTTTGGTCAAAAACTCATGTCTTTCTCGATTTCAACGCGGTCCTTTTTTTGCATGAAATTGAGGTCTTTCGGCACCAGTTTTGCAGCGACACGTCTGAGGCCCAATAACCAAAATGTATTGAGCGGATCCATAAGCGATGTTAAAAGTCCTCTGACAGCTCTCTGATGGTCAATTCGCGGTTTACGGCCAAAATTTCTTTGATTTTATCGATGTTTTCATCAGTTTTCGACTGCCACTGGGATCGTCATCCTCGACCGACTCACAACCACTATTGAAGCGTTCGTGTCAACAAAAAACACTTCTCCAACATTTCCAAGGTCTGCGGACCGTTAAATCCTTTTTTCACACAGAATTTAATGCAAACTCGTTGATGCCATTTCCATACTTGTAAAAAATCGAAAACACGCACAAAGGTAGATGTACTCAGTACAGCGTAACTTTTACAAATGTCAAGCTATGACGCTGAATTTTAGAGGGAAGTGTCAATGATATATGTGGTAACCTAACAAAAAGAAAATAATTCCAATCGGGTGACTGACAGCGCCACACGGTGGCCGGTCCTAAAACTTTTTAATCAAGCTAGTATTATTTAAGAATATATTTGTTTTGATTTTAAGATGCATTTACATACGATCAGCCAATTTCCGGTTGGGGAAGGTACATAAGAAAGAGCTTCACACTTTATCATTCACTTGATCCAACCAAACTTTTTTAAGATTTTAAAATAAATATAAAAAATAAAACTTTTTAAATTTTAATTCAATATAAAAAATAAAAAAATAAAGCCGGTCCTAAAACTTTTTGATCAATGTAGTATGTACAATATTTTATGCTTTTACAAACTAACATATGAGAAAATCACGTTAAGTAAATAAATTCGATGCATTTTTCGCGCTTTGAGAGGCTGAAAATATTTTACTCTAATATTGCATTGAATTTTATCATATTTCGACGATACCATTTTAAGTGGTTCTTAATTGACGCAAAATCTTCAGTTTGTGGTAAGTAAAATAATGTGAGTTGAACACACTGTGCAGCTAAATCGTTATGTTAATTCTTTATTATATTTCATAGAATGGATTTGGTAACTTGACTGATGAAACGTAACATGTATAATTTTTACCAAAATAAATATATTAATATAAAAAACTCCTCACTTTTCAAAAGTAGAACTAATATATATGCTATCATCGTATAAATAACATGTCATAGAAGGCATTTTAATGACATTTACGACTTCTGACACCACATTAAATACAATTTATCAACTGTCTTTGAAAGTTTATTTTTAATTATGTTAGTTGAAACCTTCATGATGTATTTTCACACTGATCGTATTTTCATAGTATGATTTCGGTTGTCAACCCTGTTAAACCAATGTTAAAAATATAAAATAATAAAAAGTCGTAATGCAAAATTTCTTAAAAATCTTCCTAATTCTGTTCGGTTACATACAAACCATCGGCATATCCCTTTAGGATTAGGCAAATATGACAGACCTCCACGCACACGCCCTTGCCGCTGCCACATCTACACACCTCGACATCGGCATATCCCTTTGGGATTAGGCAAATATGACAGACATCCACGCACACGACCTTGCCGCTGCCACATTTACACACCTCGACATCAGCATATCGCTTTGGGATTAGGCAAATATGACAGACCTCCACGCACACGACCTTGCCGCTGCCACATCTACACACCTCGACATCGGCATATCCCTTTGGGATTAGGCAAACATGACAGACCTCCACGCACATGACCTTGCCGCTGCCATATCTACACACCTCGACATGTAAACGTAGAAAGGTCTAAAAGTTTTCGGCCAAAGGTGATAAAGAAAAAAGAAAAATTTCAATGTATACATATTAACACTGTAGTTCAATACAATTTAAAGAGCAATAAATTAATTTCTCAATATCACTGAAAAAATATTTCAAAGTTTTGTTCTCAGAATGGTGTAACACAGTTGAGATCACTTCTTATTCACTTGTATTTTTGTTCTCTGAATGGTGTAACACAGTTGAGATCACTTCTTATTCACTTGTATTTTTGTTCTCAGAATGGTGTAACACAGTTGAGATCACTTCTTATTCACTTGTATTTTTGTTCTCAGAATGGTGTAACACAGTTAAGATCACTTCTTATTCACTTGTATTTTTGTTCTCAGATTGGTGTAACACAGTTGAGATCACTTCTTATTCACTTGTATTTTTTCCACGCAAATTGAATAACAATTTTGAAAATAAAAAAAATAAACGATCGGGACCAAGTCAAGGTTACAGGGTGAGTGATTTTAATTTTGAAAACTACTGTGATAAATGAGAGCTTTTGCAGTAACAGAAGTGTGCACTGGCGCATGGTCTTTCGATAATTTTCCGCGTCGTGACAGCTTTCCTTGGTATCTGTCCATATACTCTCTCTAGCTTGTTCAAGGCAGAATTTTTTAGACATTAATGGTAAAATCATTCGTTTCACACTTCTCACTTTTTCTACCAGTTAAGGTTTCTACGGCTAACTCGTTCCATCTTCTCAAGGTCTGCCGATTTCTCGATCTCCATTTATTTTTACCTGTGTAGTTGTTTATGAGTATTTCGTTACTCATTTTCTCAATGTGACCAAACAAATTTCAAAGTGTTTACTTATCAATAGGAAATCATAGGATGTTAAAAACAGAACACGTCCAAAATAAAATAACAATGTACAGAAATATGTTTAATTCAGAGGAAAAATAAATACATGTAATAAAATACGTTTTGACTATACAACTGAGAGCATTTTGCAGCAACCATAATGCATGTAAATTGCATTAAATAGTGTTAATTGGTAATTATATGGTGTGTTTCACGTATCAAATAAGCGAGCAATATCAAATTGTCAAACTAAATTTATTTTACATGTATAGCAGAACATGTCATTATCAAGCGGCAATTGAATATTGGTTTTATTCAAAGAGCATCCTTAAAATTTTCATAACGGTAAAAGTGTTTTTGAGTAAAACCAGATATATTGATCAAATGTTAATAAAATAAACTTTAATGTCTATTTGTGTGTTTCAATTTTTCCCAATAACTATCAGTTTAGAAATCGATGTGCATTTTTTATTCTTCTTAGGGGGAAAATTATAAATTCACTGTATTCAAGAAATAAAAAAACCCTCTCCTGGATTTTTGTCTAGCTACATACAACAGATGGGAACTTATTTTTAGGGTGAATTATTATATTGAAAGGTTGAAGCTTTTCCATCTTGACTTCAAACAGACGATTATATCAATCAATATAAATGAAGAGGAAAAAACAATTGATAATAATACCTTAAACCAAGCTTTAAGATAAATTTGTCGGATAAATCTAAAAAAAGAAGATTAACGAGAAACTCGACCACTTTCATTTTTATGGCCATTGAAGAGTAAATTAATTGCCTCAACATTTTTAGAAAATTCTCGGCCCGTGATCACAAACCGAAAACAAGGACAAGGTTTCTGAGTATGGTTGATTTATTCGCTTTGTCCCCTTTAGATTTTGATGAGGGGAAATAAAACGCTTTCGAAATTAAATTGAAAAAAATCTCAGATATCTCACTTATAAATATTGAAAAAAAAAACTATTGTAGAAAATCTCTTATAGTAATTTGCAGTTTCATTCAATGATCATTATACTGAACGTAACACTTTACATCATTATTATACGAGATGTATAAAACCTATTTTTATGATTCTCTGCAATTTTAAGTATGCAAATCCTTTTTACTACTTCACGCCTAATATGCAAAACCTGAAATCGTAAAATTTTAAATATGATTAGGTGAATTCCATGAATAATTTTGTTTCAGAAAAGAAATCGTAAAATTCGCTTAAATGCGTCGAAACTAAGCGTTGTTCCTCTGTATCAAAATCAAAGTTACTTAGAAAAGCCCTGAGGAAATCCCAAAGTAGCGTATGTTTGGTTATATATGATCCTTCTTCGTACTTCGTACAACATTGTTGAGACTGAATGATAATAAACGTTGAATAATGTTACGAGGATTCGCTTTGAAAGCGGCTGTGAACTAGGTTCTGCTTTTACTAAGTTTTTGCTTTGAAAATATTCAACTAAATAACGGAGAGTTTGTAGTTTTCAGCATTTCTTTAAAATTAAGCGTATGTTTCATATACATTAGTTTTATCATATTTTTTTTATAAACTTCATTCTTTTGAAATACGGTTATACTAACAAATTTCAATATTTCCTTATTATCTTCCGCTACAAAGAATCTGCGAATAGGGGCATTTACTATTTATCGAGTTTTCCCGTCTAACAAAGCAGACTATTTAATATTGGAATTTGTTATATTCCAATTGGTATTGTATTACACTTCCGTTGTAAACATGATAACCTGTGAGGTTATACCCATGTGATAATATCTTTCAACTAACCAGAAATAATGAGAATTTAACCATTAATTTCCGGCTTAATAATGACATGTTACCCACTAAATCACGGAAATTCTACCAAGAACACAGGGATGACATAAAATGTCTCCATCTAGGCTGATAAATAGCGTGACACTTCACGGTCTTCGAAGCCGTGGCCAAACCTGCTTGAAGGTGATCTACAGTTTTTCTAATACTTCATTTTAAGGGCGTTGATGATAAAGCTAGTGAAGTTCATCTTGGAGTCATGTTTTTGAATTATTTTTTCTTATAGACAATTTTTAAATAATCGAAGTCAAGTTTATATGGCATTAAAGGGAAGTTTCTTGAATCACATTCCTTTTTTGTTTATGAAAAGTTAAAGCCATGATCGGTACTTCAATTCAGTTGCTAAAATTAAGAGAGAATGGATCTTTTGTTTCCATATATTATTTGTGAGAAAAAAATTTACTCCACATTTTATTACACTACATTTTATTACACTTACTTTAAAAAAATTTACTCCACATTTTATTACACTACATTTTATTACACATTTTATTATCTTACATTTTATTACACTATTTATTTTTCCAATTTACAGAAAATCTCATACCTTAAGTCCCTTTGAATGATGAATTTGTTTACATTTTGCATGGTGATCTTGGGCTCCAATCTGAAAGTAAATAATGAAAAAGGAATAAAGAAAATGAATACGGTGAATGTCTCAGAATACGGTTGCAAGATAGCGGGACAATAAATATTTAAGTCTTCAATATTGAATTTCATTTTTCCGAAAAAAAATGTTTGGTTTATTGTGAAAAGGTATTGCATATTGATTATCAAATAAAGGGCCCTCAAAGGCTTGACTTAGGTTTTCATATACGTTTACGAGCCCTAATGACTATCAGTTGAGACTAAAACCCAGTAATTTAAGATAAAACACACCCTTTAAGATTTACTACGAATAACACAAAAATATTTTATATTACTTTTATTTACCATCCAGCCTAAGGTTTTTGTTTCTTTGTAAAGAAAATTGCCAAAAATTCATTCGTAGGAAAACATCACTGAACCAAAAATAAAACAAAAACATTTAAACTAAGTATTTTACTATTGAATCAATATAGTATATGCAGACTATAGTAGTTTCAATGGGTAACTTTTTCTAAAGGTACAACGTATACTAAAATAACGGAAAAAATTACTTGAGATACAAAAACAGTGCAAAATGAAAAAGTAGAACAATAAGATTGAATTAGAAAGGAGAGGGCCTATCAAAACGTGGTTCTTAAAATGCAAAAGTGGGAAAGTATACGAAAGCACGAACACGTTGAATAACGGGTTTGAGCTAACATCTTATTAATAATTGATTGTGTTCATTTCAATATGAACAAAACCCTGAATACCATATACTCGACATTTCTTGTTTTAATTCAAAACCTCTTATACCATTCCGGTTGGTTAAAAAGGATTGCCACCTCCAGCTGCCAATATCTCCAGCAAATATCTCCGTACTGTATAAAGTACAATGAAAGTGTAATACGATCAATAACAAAGTTTGTCTAATGCACAGTTAAGAGTTTGTTTTTTTAAGATACTTGTCGTTTGTAATCTCGCTGAGCTCCTTTAAACAAGTGTTATATTGATTTTTTTTAAACTGCAAGCTTTCTTAATATAGTTGTGACAATATACATATTTAATCTTAATAATTCCTCATTTTTTATAAAAATCACACCAACTAAGAATGAATTGATTATATATACATATAAAAATATTAACTAATTTTAAACACTCGTTTGCTTTATATTTTTTTGGTCATCTGACATTTATCATAGAAGCTGATTTATACTTTCAAGGATACGGGAGTAATGTGTGTTCATGAAAATGCTATTAAAATAATATATATTTTTCAAGGAATTATTTTATAAAAAGATGTATGTATATGTAAAAGGTTAGATTATTTTTAATTTTACATAATTGTTTTAGCTGTCATATATTTATTTGTCTTTTTTACTTCTTTAAATTCTATACCTATGTAAAGAAAAGCTTTCGAATAATTTGCGATCAAAGTGAATTGGATCATTAGGAAATATATTTCTTTACACAATGGCCCATATTGATGGTAGTGATATTTTTACTATTGGTCCTGTTCTTGACATTATATTTTGATTAAATGCTAACATTTTAATTTCTTACCAAACAAACACCTTATATATTTTCGATTCATTCAAAATTTTGTTTGTCGATTACAGATAAAACAACATATTTATGAATTATCATTTATTATTTATTAAAATTATAATAAATTGAGGTGAAACTATTTTAACTAGAAACCCTTTACGTATCTTGAATCCCACAAATGCTATAATTGTTAACATATAGCCATAAACCAAATAGAATAAATAAAAAAACATTCTCGGGAAAATGAATTACGTAGTCGATTGGTTTAATATTCAAGTTTTGAGTTTGTGGTTTTAGCTAAAAAAATCTTTCCATATTATCGTGCTGGAAATTGGTAGTTTTAGAAACCTCCCAATTTTTTATCTTCTTTTTATTTATTCAGTACATACAAGTGTAGGAAGATTATTGTAAAAGTATAAAGTGTGGCCGAAACGCTGCATTTTGTATGAGGTAGGGATTTGGAGAGAAAAGGTTGATGTTTCTTCAAAATGTAAAGGTTTTAAAGAAGGTTTTCTGGATATTTACGGCTAAAACGGATCTTATAGTATCTTATCAGAAGTCATTTTGATATTTTTTTTTCATATTTTTTTTATTTATGTTCATATAATATGAACATTTTATGGAAAAAATTACCTAGTTTAGATTCATAGCTTCATTTGCTTAAATATTACAGTTAACTTACTAATCACTTGAATTAAATAATTTATTGTTTGATCAATTTTACATTTAATAAGAACCACTTTCAATATATGTAAATGAAAATACTTATTTTTTAAAAGGGCTTCTTCTTAGGGGTTTTTATATTAAGTAGTTAGTTATTTTTAATTAAAGCTGCCGCCAGTAAAGTGTAAAGCGTTGACATGACAAAGCTGCCGAGAGAGAAATCATTTGGAGCATTAACTAAAGAATATTACCAAAAGGAATAAAACAACGTAATTTGTCTCCACAAAGGGGAACGAAAATAAAATAGGGACAAATCTCAGTCTGTGTGCGGCTGACAGATATTTAACTGATGTAATAAAAAAGAGAACAAAAAGAATTCTTTGTTTATAAGAGATGGTTATTAATAGTTATTATTGACAACTAAAGACATGTATTGTATTAGACATATCTAGTGATGTTCTAAATGTTCAATTCTTTTGCCAAAAAATAAACAATTCAAGATAAAACAGAAAAATGAGTAAGTAGGGATAAAACATATGTATAGATGAGCACTTATACGAGTATGTATCCAAAGGATATGGAATTGGCAGATGAAGCGTTTGTGCGAATATAGACATCAACTGCACTGACAGACCGTTCCCGAGAAAGCTCAGGACAGACTCGCCTGGAGGAGTATTATGGAAGCGCTGCTACATATATTTTTTAAAGTTCAGTGCAAAAATGGAGATTTTCTAATATTTTTTATGTTGATTAGATATAACTATCAAAAGATCCGGCCGCATTTTATTTAATCCTCTGAATTAAGGTGCTACATGCAACAAGGGAGTGTCAGGACTTGGGTACGGTCGACCAATTAGTTTATTGCAGTTAAAAAATAACCATTAAAAAAAATAGTGAACCCAGGGAATCAGAAGACAAAGGAGAAGGGCTCCTATTGTAACATGGCTCAGTGTCAGATTTCTCTTCCCTTTTTTTCAAAAGAATGCAGAACGTTTGTCTTTGTAAAGATCTGTAATTGGTGTTCCGTCTTACGATCTGATTTATTGCAGTCACAGATAACTATTGTTACTAAGAAAAAAAAATAAAACTTTGCGCAAGATATATTTCAGAGGGTGAATGCGCTTTTATGACCGCGATTGTTAGGCGAGAAAAAAGGGTCAAAAAATTTCTCTTCTCCTTTTCTAAAGAAATACGTCGCGCTTAATTTATTGCAGATATAGTTAAATATTGAAACAACGGCTGAGAAGACATAAAACACTTCACTCGAGATACATTTCAAAAGAAGTAACTATTGTCCCTTAAGCAATTTAAGTATCGCCTTTAAGATTACCGGATGTTATACAAAAAGGATTCTCGACTTAATTACGCTGTGATAGTTTAAATAAACTATTCATTGCCGAAGTAACGTTCGGCCGGACGGAAAAGATTTATGGTTATTTTAACAGTCACGAGGAACTTTCTATAGAGCTCCAAATGGCGGGGGTGAGCGAGATCCCTTAAATTCAGAGGGCGCGATCTTCCCAGCCCATTCTCGCCACGAAGTTGTCAAGCATCATCCTTTCGTCTTAACGCGGTTCGCGAACCCGAACAAGCTTTTTCACTTATTTGATTGTTCATTTAGTTTGATTCAATTTATTCGGTAAATTCAGGATAATCTGCAAACGGGGATCTTGTTTCACCTCCGTCTTTGATTGATCAGATTCTGGACTGTTGTCCAAACGACGATCTCGAGGTAGACGTACAACTCATTCTCGGGTCAAAGTTAACTGATTCTATCAGCAATATCGAGTGCGCGCAAGATTCTGGAATCTTCGAGACCGGACCGAGTCGTGTGACTGTATTACGGCACGAATTGACGGTCACCAACCACTGAGGGAATTTCTTCACATCTACGGGCCTGTAGTAACAGTATAAGGTCAGAGGGCCATATACGAGTCGACCGGGTCATACACTTGAAGCGGATCTGGGATAATACATTGTGTCTTGTATTGGAGTAAGATCAACCTTATTTATCCTCTTTTGCTTGTCATTTTATGGTGATATTTGAGTATTCTAGAGATTGGCGATATCTAATCTTTGAGAATTGACACAATTCCGCAACGGACTGTTGTGAGATTACCCCTGATAATAAATTGCTTCGACTGCCTGTCCATCTGAAAGGCTAGCGGAGTAGCAGAGAGTAATCTGCCCATTTGATTTTCCTGACGGAGTATCAGCTCGTCAGGATTAAATATATAATCAATTAACAGCAAATATGTGTTTCATTATGTATTTATACCTACCCAAGCACTGACGAATGCCTACCTCTTCCCACGACATCTTGAGATCTTATTGAGCCTTGTTTTACCTATACTGAGCTACCGGAGTAAGAGTCATACATTGTAACATCCAGGCTTTTAGTAATCCAACGGAATTAATTAATTAAAGGGTTAAAAGTTTGAAAGGATTTAGCTCAACAGAAAGGACTTGAAATGTTTTTTACGCCCAACTTTTTCTAGGCAAACAATAATGAAGCAAATTAAGATACATGAATTTTATGTCCAAGAAATTAAGCGAGATTTAAGGAAATTAAAACGAAGTATTGTAAAATATAAAAATAGTATCATGTAAACCCCCCACAATCCCCAACCCAAATGTTTACCGTTAGACGTGTGTATGTCGGTACCAGTTCGAACAGAATTCAGTCTTGTTTGTGTTTTTCTGATGATGAGGCGAAAACCTTGAAACCGGTAGGGATATACGTTACAAGATTTGTATCTCACATCGGTTTCATAACCATAAAATAACTATAAATTTTAGGTGTAGTATAGGTTTTCATAAATAAATGTGATTTTTATTGACGCATTAAAAAAATACTCCTTAAATATAAATAAATGTACGTTTTTTTCCCGAAATCAATTTAATTTTCTTACCTTAAACGTTGGTTTGTCAAGGTATAAAACTATAGTAAAAATAACGAATATAGTAAAAAGAACGATTACTTCCAACAACTTTATATTTGCTTATTATTTTCTGACAAAATTAATTCATTTAGTGAACGTCATTAATAAAAGCTAACATAAATATTTGAAACTTGATAAAATGTTATCGCGTACATTGTACACTTGCTATTGCATTTTGATTAAGTTTCATTATGTTCACCGGCTTTGGGAAATTATACTACTCGTAGTTTATTCCCCAACTTCCGAGTTTAATGAGTGCTTGCTTCGTTTCCTCGAATGTGGAATACGTATTCTTAAGGGAATAGAATGGTTTAGAATCTATGTGAGTGGAAATTAAAGTGATGAAGTACGTTGATAATTGTCAAGTGTTTCTAAAAATGCTGAATATGTTTACATCCCATGAGTTTTTTTTTCGTTTTAAATGAGTATTTTTGTATAGTGCTACACTTTTCTTTCTTTGTTTTATTTAAAACTATATAAAGTAGTGTTATAATAAGATTAAACTATATTAAATAGTGTTATAATGAAATAAAACTATATTAAGTAGTGTTATAATAAGATAAAACTATATTAAGTAGTGTTATATTAATATAAAACTATATTAAGTAGTGTTATAATAAGATAAAACGACAATTTATATAATGCCTTTATCGTCAACGGCGCTCGTATTTAGGAAAACTTTCTTTTTAAATTAATGTAAATTACGATTATATTTGCACTGTTTTTATAGTGAAACCCCGTTATTACGTTTTTAAAGGGACTGATAAAAAAATATAATTAGAGGGAAAACGTAGATTGGGGGCTAGAAAAAAAAATAAAAAATTGAAAATTATTTTTTATTAAGATAATCACGCAAATCGGTTTGGTACATATTTTTGTGCAGATTTACAGCTCTTTCAATCTTATAAATCGATAAGAAAGTTGCGTCTTGTACGTTTTCAATGCTAGTAAAGTAGCTTTTAAGGCCCGTCATATGCCTCATAGCATCCTCTTTTGTTGGAATTGGATGGATTAAGTTTACCTCTTCTTCACCAGATACGAGGGCTCCTACTTAAGTTTTGAGATATGGCAACACCAATGTAGATACGTCAAATCTGACATCAGCATCGTAAAATTTGACGTTTTTAATGGTACACGTGCTCAGAAAGTTCTGTCATACGAATGCTATTTGTGTTGTTTACAGTGACTTGTAAAATTCATCTAGGCCAAAAATGGAATTAAATCGTGAACGTTTTCGTGCGATGATTTTTTATGATTTTCGACGTGGACTAATCCAATAACAGTGTGCCGATCAACTCGATTCAATCGTGGTTGTAGTTCACTCCAGGACGAATTTCGTAAAGGTCGTCCAAAATCGGTTGTTGTTCCAGAAAACATCGATGCTGTGCGTGAAATGATATTACAAGATCATCGTGTGACTTATCGTGAGATTAAGGCATGTTTGGGCATTAGTTCCACTTGCATACATTCAATATTGCATGAACATTTGGCCGTCAAAAATATTTGTTCGCGTTGGATACCGCATAGTTTGACAATCGCTCAAAAAAAAAGGCTCGTGTTGATTGGTTCAAAGAAATGTTGAAAAAAATCGATCGCGGTGCTTCAAAAGACGTCTATAAGATCATGACAGGCGACGAATCATGGATATATGCATATGAGCCAGAAACTAAATAGCAGTCGACTGTATGGGTCTTTCAAGACGAGCCAAATCCAACAAAAGTTGTTCTCGCACGAAGCACTTCGAAGCAAATGGTGGCTTGTTTCTTCGGTATAAATGGCCATGTCACAACAGTACCCTATAGTGAAACATCTTACGGTCAATTCTCAATTTGTTTGCCAGAAATGTTCGGAGAAATGAGGAAAACCAACCGCCGAAGACGGATCATTCTCCACCACGACAATGCGCGCTCTCACACATCGGCTCAAACAAGTGACTTTTTGAGCACTCAAAACATCGAATTGATGAGTCATGCGCCGTACAGCCCTTATTTGGCACCCAATGACCTCTTTTTATTCCCGAACATCAAAAATAAATTGCGAGGTCAACGTTTTTCGACGCCTGACGAAGCGGTTGATGCGTTCAAAACGTTGATGCGTTTTGAAGTTACCTCATTCGGACTGAAAAAAGTGCTTCGAAAATTGGTTCAAACGTATGCAAAAGTGTATTGATCTTCATGGAGAGTATTTTGAAAAACAATAAAGCCATTTTCGATGATAAATATTTGTTGATACTTGTCTGTCTCAAAACTTAAGTAGCAACCCTCGTAATTCTTGGTTGGATAAGTTTTCGTGGATATGACTGTCCACTATATCGATATCCATATCCATAACTTAAGATGATATCCATAACTTAAGATGTCATCACAATTAGTGTAGGAACATCCGTCTGCTTCCAATCTTCAGCCATCTCCAAATCAACACTTCGAGATTCCCCGCAAACTGATCACCACAGAGTGCCTCTTCATGAAACCATCTATCCAGCCATTTGATGCAGTAAATCCTTCGATATTTAATCGAGAAGCAATGTGCAGGACCTTGCCTCTGATTCGCTAAATTTCCCACCAATTGCATCGTATTACACGACTCGTGTAACCTTGGCCATGAGTGCTGCAGGCGCACACGTGTCTATAAATAGAAGCAACATATTTCTGCTTCCTACTATTCATTTCAAATATTTTAAATAGTCGCACATTTAATTCAATATGTTTATAAATTGATTTGCATTTTAAATATTTCAAACGTTAATTGCGGGAAATAAAAACGTAAAAGCGGCAACTAAATGTACTAAAATAAAATGGGATTGTAAAAATTGAACGCAAATAGCGGGAAAACGTGAATTCCGGGCACGTAAAAGCGGGAGTTCACTGTAGTTTTATTAATAAAAAGGCAAGTACTTTCACTCTTTTGTTTAAAAATGTTTTTATCGATTGCTTTATGCCAGTGGTTCCTTAAGTGTACGCCGCGGCAGGCTTACTAAGATTTTCACTGGAATGAAACTTACAAGGATTAACTTCGATCTATTCACGGCCAAAGCTCTATCTGAATTTATTTTTGTAGAAGAAGAAAATCTTATTGAGCTCTCTTGCAACAGTATGCTGAAGACAATATTAGGCAGCATGTAACTGAGTTTTAGATATCAGCACAAGATGAATATCCGTTGCTAAGTTATAAAGTTCAATGAATCTTTATCTCATTTGCGATGTCATATTTGCGCAAAGCTGAGTTTTTGACGGTCGCTGTAATAAAAAGCAAGCATCGCGCAACATCTAGTGAAACAAGAAATGTAGGTGGCTGTGTTTAGTTTGATTAAAATAATTGAGAAAAATTGTGGTGAACAACAGGCTCACTTAATCTTCTTCTTAAGATTTAATTATTCATTGATATGATTGTATTTAATAAATAGTTACTTATTATAAAAATAAGAATTGTATATAGATGTTTCATTTATTTTTTAGTCTAACTAACCTAATCGTTCCAATATATGTGCAGCGGTTAAGTATGTTCTGACTATGCGTGCCGTAAAAAAATCCTGATAAACTTAGGGCACCGTGAACCCAAAAAGTTTAGGAGCTTCTGCTTTATGTCATTAAAAATATCAGACAAACATAAAGATGTTTTAACATAATGTTAAAATTAAAACCTGGTGATACTTACAATATACTCGTATATTAACTGAAGAATTTTATATATTTTATTTATATAGCAATCGATGATTATAAGATTAAAAAAAACCATAACATTTATATAAATTTCAATCGTTAAGATTTTCAATTACGTGTATGAAATTAAATTTATTGAAAAACACAATTTTACTACAAAAACAAAGTGTTATATTATACTTTTAATGTATCGTATACAGTACAATCTCGCAGGTTTTTTGTCATCTAAAAATCTCTCACAATCAACTAGAAAGGTGTTTAAAATAAATTTTAAGTGACAACAAATCAGAAACTCTTTTTTAAATTTTTTGGATACCAACGGTAATCGAACCCGCAATACCCAAGTTGGAAAACATGTGTTTATAAACTAAGCCATGGAGGTTGTCAAAGTAATCTTTGTTGAAAACGAAATGGGAAGTTGAGATTGAGATGAACTAAGAAAACAAAATGTTTGAATCAAGATAAACAAAATATGCGTAAGTGGATGGGTTTTCTAGGAAGGCGGTTGTTTGCGACAGATTTTCTGTTAAAACAAGGAAATCATAATTCCAAGAAATGTCTAGCATTTACGAGTATGTTATTATTAAAACAAGCTGTTCCAGATTAATTGGTGGTTTAAAATATAAAAAGCTCTCTTTTAGTCACTATACGGGGCTTTGATAATCTTTCTTCATTGTTGTTGAGACTTTCCGTGTTTAGAATTCTATTTTAATTAGTTGGTAATTTAAATAATGTAAATTGGAGATTTTGATTAGTTAATTTTGTAATTTAAATGCTATAAATTCCACATTCTTCTTCATCTCTATCGCGTGCTCAATGCTGAGCGTCGTAGTCGACTATTGTATTATGTCTGGAACTGAAGTTGGTGTAAGTAACATTTGTATCTATTTTTCCCGGTCCTGAGACATATTGAAGATAGTGTTTAAAGAGTATACCATATACTGTTAACCCCTTTATTTGATGCTTGCATCTTGTTGGATACTTTTATCTCGATCGTTTTCTCTCAACGGTCTATGTGATCACCTGTTTTTCAAGACTTTTGTTGTCCTTTCTAGGAAAATGCCCAAAATATGTTGGGATCCTTATCGTACATGTTGACAAAAGTCTTTCGACAATCTCTAATTATTGGATGATAGAGACGTTGGTGCATCTCACGGCCCATGAAATACAGTGCATCCGCCTCCAATATCACATCAATTATTTCATGAAATTTATAATTACATTAATTTTAATTCAATTATAACTTTATGTTTTAACGACCCATGTCTTCTTATTTTAGTGGTAACCTTTTTAACGTAGCTGGAATTAAACATATTTTTTGGTTATTAGTCTCATCACTGATTTAAGTTGATGTCGAATCTTGAGAATATTATATGATAAATAAGATGTATTTTAAAACTCGTTGTAGCGTGCATCGACAGAGCTGTTATTAAGTATTGCGTCTTTTGGTTGTTCTTCACTCACCATTACATACTGATTGCCATATTGATGTTGGATCGACTGATCTATGGTCTTCCAGTTCGTCTTGCATCAGTCGCAGATCATCGTCACTCAAAAATTTCAAACATATTTCGAATTGTAGTCGCAGAAGGGGCTATTGCTTTGTTATGATTATCTGTATTCTCCTTGAGTTCAACTAATTGGTTTATTTTTTAAGGTAAATTGTATAATAAATAGTTCCATGTTAAATTTCTTACTTAAGACCTATAAGATAAAAAAAGAACATTAATGACAACTAAACAAAAATGACAATTAAACAAAAAGTAATATATTTTTAAAATAGGAAAGTTACTTTTGCGCCCCTCTGCCTAAAAAAATAAAGCTTTAGAGATTTCCCACCCACTATCCCAATCTCGTGGGATTTAAAGCTAATACATTTTTTTGGAATATTAAGTTTCAGAAATTGTCCGAAAATAATCAAGTTTACTTGTATTCTTTGCAATCGAAATATTTTTGCAACTAGTATATTTTTTATTAAAAAAGTTATAAAAGAGTTGCGCTAATTGTTCTGATATGGTTTTTTTTTTAATAATTTATTTTTAATTATATCCATCCATTCGTCTATAGCGTCACAATAACTTGTAACTCTTGATCTTTTCGTAAGCTATTATCCTACATGTGTTTTTCAGCCCTGGATAGTTTGCAGCCTATTCTTTTGTTTAATTGGCTTATAATTCCTTAAGTTAAAAACACATTTTTTTAATTAGAAATAATTTATTCAAAAAATGTGTTTAAGACTTAACCATACGTTCTTTTCCCCTTTTCTTTATTTTAAATTGAACAATTAAGATTTGCATTTTTCAAAAAACTTTTCTTTAATTGATTTATAGTAAAAGTCGATCCTACAACAGAAAGAGATACTGAATTTTATTTATAACAATCAATTCGTTTTAATTTAAAAAGTCTGAAACATAAATTATAATTTATTCAGGTAGCAATTAAAGGAAAAGGCGATGAGATTTGCGGTCGGTTTTCATTCCACGTCCAATTAAGCTCGTTCATGCTGAGTGAATAGACTAAGTTAATGAATTATATAATAGATATTCATCGAAATTCACATACAATAGAATTGCATCGTAATTTGTTGCTTGCTCTAATTGGAGGCCATACAAGGAAAATTGAATTATTATGTAAATTCAGTTTTTGAATTCATTGAGTGGAGGAATGTTTCACAAATTTAAATACGTATTTAAAGAAACTTGTATAAAATATTTATTTATTTCACACTGAAAAATTTCATACTGAACAAGAAAAATTAAACATTGATATGTATTTTTATCCAAAATCATTCGTTTGTTTTCTCATAAATAATTTTAGGACTACTAGTTTTTTAACTTAGAACCTTTGTTCTATTTGAATCAAATAATAGATTTTATAAAATGACATTAATAATTCAAACATTTCAATATTATTTTATAAATCAACTAACCTACACAATCTCCATGACCTAACCGGTAAAGCTGATTTTTTCCACCCATACTATTGGGTTCGATATCCAATGGTATCCACAAAAATGGGGTCACCGTTTAGTTAAGAACAATAGTGGACACGCACTGTCATTTCATGATATTCCCGCAGGAGAAAACGAAAAATGGGGCACCAAAAATTGTTAGTTTGGTAAAATTTCAAAGTTCAAGGGCTCATATTGATAGAGGGTAAAAAAATAGGAACGTTGATGGAAGGTCTTTATCCCGCAGTGGATAGATAATGGGGGATTTGAATTAATCAACTACCTAAATTGTATTCTTATCGTTGACATATTTAGCTTTCCGCTCGAAATAAATTTGAAATAAAACATTAAAAATTATTTTTTACATGATAAAAATTTTGATCGACCAATTTAAGCTAATAAATTAATGAAAACACTCGTAAATCTAAGCTGTTTAATTTTTTATTCCCAGAATTATTAGTAAATTTATTATATTTATCGACAATACTTTTTAAAATTCATTAGATAACCATTTTATTGTTTTGTTTCTACAAACCGATAAATGATTCATAAGCTCTCGTTAATTTGAGTGTAGAACACTAATTATATTGTACAAGATTTAATCGTATCACATACGTATTGTAGAATTTTCTTGATATTAACATTCAAATCAATATTTTGATAATAATCAAAGAAAAAGATTTTCGTTTGAGACCCATGTTTCAATGTTAATATTACTTGGAATATTTTAACAAACTTGGCGATTGCCCGAAATTTCTTTTCTGAGAGGATTCGTAGATTTAAAAAACACTTTGTCTATTGTGACCGAAAAAGGTTTAATTTAAATAAAGGGAAAAGTAAGAATAAAATTTCGGAATATGTTGTCGATTTATGTTACAAACAAAAATGTTCAAACCATTCACCTCATTTACATCGCGTGCTTTGAACTGTCGATAGTGGTTTTGGAAGATATTATGTTACTATATCCTACAGGGATTTTATTTCATCACTGAAATTTATGGCAAAGCATTTTTCACAGCCAAAAGTTACGTCCAAATAAAATTAAGAGGGATATCCTTTTTCGAAGAGAAAAATAAATTTCCGGAAGCTGGCTATCTGGAAACACTTGATCATAATTAATTGAAGTCACAATTGACATTTTACCTGAAAGAGTAATTTCAAATCAAAAATAATTTTCGCATATATATATTGATTAATTTTATTTTGATCATTATTTTAAAGATACTTTTTGAATACAGTTTGTATCTTGTGGAATTTTACAATTAAAATACAATATAATATAAAAATACCCTTTCACAGCAAAAAAAACGCTTATACTGCAATACATTTCAAAAAGTTTTTTTTTAATTTCTTTAAGGTCACACACTGTTTTTTTTTTCTTATGTGTATTCGATTTTGTAAATTACATGTTTAATGTATCCCTATATACTCGCACACATTTTCATTGAAAAAAAAAGAAAACTATAAATCTGAGGCATATTTATAAATGTTTTATACTATATAAAAATATTGGCCTACACGAGTAAAAAAGGTAACAATATACCCATGGTATATTTGTTTTTGGATTTTAAAAATGTTCGCCAATTCAAGTAAAAAAGTATATTAAAATATCTAATATTGTATATCTGTAAGTATATCGAATGTTTGAAAATGCAAGGCAAAAGTCAGGTATCGGTTTAATTGGCATAACCAAATTAAAGAAAAAAATACTTACTTACAAAGCACAAAAGAGGTAACGGCTGTTTTCGTAGTTTTTCGATTCGGTAGAATTTAAATACTTTGAAAGTAATATCTACAACTGCTATCAAATCAAGGAAACACTTTTTAGAGCATATCTACAGCATATAAAATGCCCTACTTGACATCGGTGTTTCAGTCCTGAGGTAACGGGCTGGATTCCCATTTGGATCCCGATTTTTTTTAAGGGGTTCCAATTTGGTTTTCACTTCGGGCACTTAACCTCATTTTGTATTTTAATTACACTTTCGTTGTATTCAGTAAAACTTGGAGGGCTTATCCCATTTTGGCAATCTCTTTAAATCAACCAGGAAATTGCTATACACACTTGAAGTGAAAACCAAATAAGAACCTTTATTATTATTCTGGGTACCAACGGGAATCGAACACGCAACATCCGAACTGGAAGACATGCATCCTATCAAACACTTCACGGAGGTTGTCTTTCTGGTTAGGTTGACGAGATTGTCATATGGCAATAAACCCGCCAGGTTGTACTGTATATAAAAAAGATAAACGTACTTGTATGTGACCGAAATCAGTATGAATTAATATATACGTTTTAATCGATATAAATAAGGCTGAAATACAAAATGTTGATGAATAAAAACGTAAAAAAGTTATAAAATTGCAAACAGCAGAAGTTCGCAAAACGCATTTTTTACACTTTCTTCAAATACAGATGTCTTTTTTGTGCTATTAGGTCAGAGTACCACTGTAATCGTGCCATCTACGTCCTCTTAAGTTTATTTAAAAGTAAAAAAGAAGACAAATTTAAACGTCCAAAACTTTTTTAGCAAATATATTTTAAACTTCCTTATTCGAGAAAATAGAATTATTTATAACGTTTTTGTCCTTTATAATTCCAGTTTACCGAAACGTGCTTTAAGCGTAATCGTTTTCAACACTTGTATTACGTTTCATCAAATTAAATACATTTCCCGATAATCCAATAGCTGAAGTCCTTCACAAAATTGGATTTACTAAGAACATCTTAATGCCAAAAAGTCTTATATAACTTGGAAAATAATGGAATTTCCCTTTTCGTTTGAATAAGTAATGTACGAGTGAAAGATAAATTTAATTCATTTGGAATCCAATAAAAATAATGTCTTACTATGTACCTTGAATTTTAATAGTAAATGTTCATTATCTACATACGTATTATTTATTATATAGGAATGAAAATAAACATATGCCGTAAACAATAATTATATGTAAATATTTGGACCCTTTTGCATTTGGTTTTTTCCTGTCTGGGAATTATATTTTTTATCAAAATTGTCGTTAAAATTTATTTTACTCGATTTATTTATAGTATTTTTGAAAATCTTTTGTACATTACAGACTTCCCTTATTCGTATAATGAATAAATATGTTTACAAAAAAAAAACACGATAAAACAATTTGAAATTGATGAAAATGTAGTGAAAATGTATTTGAATTACATTATATTAAATTATAACCAGTTATAAATAACATTAAAATGAAATTATTTACAAGATTAAACATCATTTATAAGTTTTTTCCTGGCGGAGTTGAGCAACACATGATAAACGTCCGAGGACACACACCATTAAAAAACATTACCTATCGGCAATTTTAAAGGCAGGCTGGTTTAGCATAGATGTTAATAAAATAATCTATGGATACGTTGAATCACGTAATTCCTAAATAGTTTCAGTGGTTCATCCATCCTGATCTATATTATTGCAACGTGTACTCGTAGATTTGATTAATGGAGAGTTCTTCTTGACACTAGATGTCTGTCGCGTGATTATCTTTCCGACCGCGTCCTCAGGTATCCGTGCCTGCGGGATAGCAGTCCTGGCAGCGGCATAGGGACGGGGTACTAATACAATCCCACCTGTAACCGGGGTGCTGAAGGGAACATCTGGGCATTGTGTTGGCAGCAGAAATATCTGGGGCAGTATTAACGACGGTTCTTTACGGACCAGTACTGACTGCAGTGGTGCGGGTGGGTGAGGAAGTGCAGCCGCACCGCACCGGTACTCGGCGAGGTCGAGACTGTGGTACACGCAAAAACGACCGATGTGGAGAGTTTATAAATATGTAGGTACTTGCTGATCGGTCAAAACTTTCCAACTTCAATAAAATGTCTAGTTTATTTTATATGTTTCTTCCCAAAAATAATTAATTATTTTAATGATTCATTCAAAGCGAACTGAAAAACTATGCGGTAAAAGATTAAATAAATAAGTAAAATTTAAGCTTTTCATGGCACTCTTGAACTTTTAGTGACTTGCTCTAAATATGCATAAAAGCCGAGAAACGTTATCTAAATATTTACTTTACTCAAAATAAATGTGTGTTTGTCTTCATGTTCATTAAAATTTCGAGAATTGCTGAATGTATTTTAACCTTTCCCCCTTATTTAACTTTTTCAAAGGCTGTTCCTTGAGGAAGGTTGCGTTACGTGAAAAAATACGATACTTAATTTAGGAGGCTGAGCTGTGAAGATTGTTAAAGAAGTCATAGAAAACCGATACGTTGCAAGAAATATGCGACGTATCTCAAAACAAAGTATGAATGAATTGGAAGATTGTTTCATTTTCGCAAAAAAAGCCGGAGAACGTTTCTAAGTATTGTTTATAATATATTTAGCTCGCAATACTCGCATTACAAAGATAATAGACGACTTTAAACATATATAGTACACATATTGTATGATATATGTGAATATTTGAAAAATCCTGCATTACGGACAGAAATATTAAACAAGACTCTCGAGTATTTAATAAATAAAAAAACGCATTAACATTATACGATTAATATATTATATAGCTAAAATGAAATAAAGAAAAAAATGTTTGTTTACTCGTACATGCACTCGAGAAGAATAAATATAAAATTTTTTGAATTCTGGATCGTAAAACATAAAAAATATTATAAATATAAATATTAGTACGTAACATTTGAATTTTCGTTGAAAATTGTATGGACGAAATGTGAAATAACTTGTCAAATAAAACATTACTAAGTTGTTTATAGTTAAGGCATTAACGTTGTGGAGGTTTAAAGACATTGGTATTTATTTTTATCAAACACTGTTTATTCCACTTTTTTGTGACGGTATAACCCTACCGGTTTCAAGGTGCACACCTCATCTTCAGGGGAGCGCAAACAAGACTAAATGCTGTTCGAACTGGTACCGATATACACGCTTCAACGGTTGGAGGCTGAGGGATGAGGAAGGCACGGGACAATTTCGGCCAAGAGCGGAGAGATTTTTGGGAAATAACTGTTCAACCGATGTTCGGATCGGTGTACTGACTTAGAAATTTCTAGGGCCTCTAATCTGTCCAATTTATTTCCGTTACCACTGATATGTAAGAGTTTGGCATCATCGATAGAAAAAGTATGATTCTCACGGTGACAATGATTAGCCATTTCAGAATAAATTAGAGGATTTGTTAAGGCGGATTTGTGTTCACGAAATCTCTTTTCGAAAGATCTTCCTGTCTTTCTTATATAGAAATTATCACAGTCAGCACATAAAAGTTTATACACACCACTGTTGCACTGTTTTGTTTTCTTAACCCTTTTTATAAAACTTACCAAATAAATGAAGAGCGCGCCAGTCGTGCCGTCATTTATCCATAATCATAAAATTAATTGTTCATGGTGCAGGGTTGTCACAAAATTTGTCATAGAAAATATGAAAACTAAATTATATGTCAAAAGTAATTAACCGCTATACATGGAACACGAAATAAAACTGTACTCTGTAGACGAAAAATTATATACGCAAAACATCGATAGAAATTCGGGGATTCCTAAAAATCCCGGCAAATAAACGGCTATTACACAACCCTGAGCGCCATCAGTTGTTCCGACGACAAAGCTCTCTTTAATTTACGTTTAAAGTGGTAAAAACAAATTCTGTTTCAATTCTAAGTATGCAAAGATATTCACAATAGATGCCACTATGTGTTCAATATATTTGTACATTTTAAATAATGTATTTTCTTTAGTAAAATCCCATTTAAAACGGCGCGTCTTAAGACGTAATTTGTGTATGAGCGGCGCTCCGTTCACAGAAAATTATGCGTCTTAAGACGCTTTTGGCAGTTAAAGGGTTATAAAAAGTTGTTGAATCTTTCTGAGCTTAAATAGATATTTTAAATTTTAAGTCACTTAAATCGTTCAGGAAAACCCTGTGTTAAGATAAATAACATATTTCTAAAAGTGGATCGTTCAGGAAAAACTTATCTTAATATAAATAAAATATTTCTAAAAGTGGATCGTTCAGAAAAAACCTATCTTAAGATAAATAACATATTTCTAAAAGTAGATCGTTCAGGAAAACCCTATCTTAAGATAAATAACATAATATATTTCTAAAAGTGGATCGTTCAGGAAAAACTTATCTTAAGATCAATAACATATTTCTAAAAGTGGATCGTTCAGAAAAAACCTATCTTAAGATAAATAACATATTTCTAAAAGTGGATCGTCCAGGAAAACCCTATCTTAAGATAAATCTGGAAGTTACGTCTTATTTTTAATCAAAACCAAGTTCTTCAAAATAAAAAGAAATTGCCGTAAAAGTATATATTGGTGAAGAAAAAATAGTGGAACCCGACCATTCTCATGAATGAAACATTAAAAGTTTAAGTTTTCGTATTCTTAAGACCTCCCTAGCGTGCATCGGAGTGAAAGAATTCACGTGGTATCAAGAGGCCCATTCTGAGTAATTTCTATTGTAGGAACTAAAAAATAAACTGAAAAAGCCCACTCTTACCTGATCAAATACACTTTGTGCTGCACAGTATGAAGGCAAAGTATGAATTATTAATGATTCAATCATTTATAGAGCTGAAACACTAGCAGTGCCAGTTATGTTTTCACAATTTATAGTTTTAGCTATCATCAATTGAAAAAAGTTGAATCGTCATTGATTTCCGTAATTTGGTACAAAATTTTCGTGTCATTAAAAAATAATTGGTGTTAAGTAATTTAAACGAATTTGAAATTGAAATCGAAATGAAGAAGAAATATTCGTGGCATTCTTATGCAGTATATATTTTGTCTTATTACAAAAGATAATTTAATAAAAAGTTAAAAAAAATCTCAATCTACAAAACAAATTTTCACTAGTTTCATATTCCAAGAATTTATATATGTTAAATAATTGAAAAAAAATTGAAATTCATTACTTCTAGAAAAAATATTCATGGTGTTTTTATGCTTTGTTTTTTTCTTCTTGCTATAAAAATAACTTAATAAGTTACAAAATCTTCTTAATCAACGGGTGGGCCCATGAAAGGCTGAAGAATGTACATCGCTGTATTGTGCACAATTCCATCGTCGCCCTGGCAGTGTGCGTAGTAGTTCCATCCTGATGAAACCATACCTCCTGATTATCTTCGACCCCCGGACCCGTTGATTCTTTCTGGCTGACATTCTTCATATTCAAATAAATAGGGACCGATAACTTTTTCAGCCATAACACCGAACCAAACAGTGCATTTTTGGGGATGCAATTGATGCTGATGTAATTCCTTGGGATTTTCAATAGCCAAAAATCTGCAATTTTGTTTGTTAATGTACTCGTTTAAATAAAAATGGGCCTCATCACTCATTATCAAGCTGTTCAAAATGTTGTTATCTCTTAGGTGTTCAAATCGAATGGCGATGCTGAGTATCTTGGGGTAGTAAAGTTCTATAACCTGTAAAAGAAAATATTGAAAATGAACAAGTTATGACTTTTTCAAACCCTTCAGTATTTAAGTGGCCACCCTATACAAAAACATATTTTTATAAGTTTCCTATTCAAAGAATTTATCCGTGTTAAATAATTTAAACGAACTTAAAATTCACTACTTGAAGAATAAATATTTATGGAATTCTTCTGCAGCATAATGATTTTCTTACAAAAAAAAACAACTTAATTATAAGTAAAAATATCTTCTTAATCTACAAAGCTTTAATTCAAAAATAAAATAATATTAATCAAGTAATATAATAATTTGATGAAATACTTGTATATAAAAAATATTTGTTGTTTTACTCATCGAAAAAGTCAATAAAGTAAATAAGAATAAATAAAATTCATATAATTATTAAGAATGTTTGTAACCTTAAACTTTCCAGAGAATTCTCTTTTATTCAGATTTAATATTTTTACAATATCTTCAAGCAGTGTATTTGCGAGATTTTTTAATATAGTGAAATTTTTGCACCTATAAAAAACAGTTTAGTATAAAATATTAGTAAAATTAAATACAACAGGAACGATCTAATAACTCATTACAGGAAATGTTCGTACATATTGTTGGAATCAAGAAAATAAATGTAAGCACAAATGTTAGCTCAAAAATCATAAAATATTTGTCACTATTTATTTTATCAAAAAAACTTGTTATAAATTTTTATTTCTAAGAAAATAAAATGTTTGCATCCTCGAAAATGATTAAATATTTTTGGTGAAAAAATATAGGACTTGTAAATGTGTATGTATGAGAAGAATGTGTCCCTAAAATTTATCATTCTCCATGCCAGTGGTGTAACGATTTCAACCGCAGTCCCCTGGAGTGGTCTGGGAAAATTTCGAGGAGCTATGGTACCCAACTATGCTTTGATATCAAGGAAATTATTTGCATTGCAATATGTTGCCTTTGACTGCGGTGTATTCAATTTAAACCAAATAGTAAAATAGCTAACGTGACGATTTTAAAATATTCTGTGTGAATGTAAAAGGATAAAGCACAATTTTATTTAGCTTTCAGATAGGTCTAGATTTACTTAGAAATCTTTGAAAATGTTTCCATTTAATATTAAAAATTCAACTATTTATCTTAAGTATTATTGTACAGCACCGGTACAAAGATTGTAAAATAGGTGGATGGCTGCCGCTCACTACTCGTAAATTCCATTTTTTTTTCTTGCATTTTCGGCGAAAATTAGCAGGGTGAAGACATTCCTCTTTAGCAGGTAGAAGTTTGTCGTAAATAAAACAAAGCAGACGTTCCAGAAACTGAGAATATATTTTGCTCATTTTTCATTCCTTATGTGCAGCCCATCGCTCATCGTAAGCCCCTTTATTCGCCCGTGTATTTTTTACTAGATACTTGCTAAATACCACGTATACCGCGCACTCTCTGCATGCATGGGCTATTCCATTATTTATAGTGATTAAGGCTACGTATAATGAGCATTTCATTACAATATGTACATTTATCAACTCTACAACATTTACACAGCAATTACACACATAAACTCATATATTTTGGGTGACATACTATATACGTCCGATACAATGATAAACAAGCTATTGTTTAATGTTGAAATTTAATAAATGTATGATACAATACATTACACTTTGTTGTTGCTTTAAATATTCAAATGGTTTAATGAATTTAAAACTATTTTATGAACACCGTTTTATGATGGTAAAACAAAAATCACTAAAGCAATCCGATTTTTTAAATAATATTTCAGTTGTAAAAATCCTTCTTGTTATTTTCAAGGTTCAGCATACTAGTTCAATATTATTCTAAGGTACATCAAATTCAGTTACTGGTCAATCCAAATACGTCAGGTATATTATTACGTTTCAATCCAAGGGGTTTATTATCTTCGATTCTAAGAAATAAATGTCATTTATTTATGATTCTTGAAATTTGGTTTTTTATATGAGGTGTTGGATTATAGGTAATTTATTGTTAATTATATTTTTATTAATTTAAGCGAGATTTACTGAAAGTGTTCAGATTCCTTAATGATAAGGATTGTTCTGTGTAGTCGATCTTAAATAATTTCAAACGAAAATATCATTTTAATTAAATTGTGATAAAAAATATTTTAAAGATTTTCTTCTCTATTCTAAATCAGGGGCCTCCAAAATTTTTAGCCTAAGGAGCACACTGACTCCTCCACTAAGTCCCAAGGGCCAAGACCTAGCTAGCTCATCATACCAACATACTATAGTTTTGAATTACGCGCAAATTTTCGTATAGGGACTAGCCGGCGAGTGAGATAACTATGGCGCAGGGTGCGGGGCTTGACTTCACTCCGTTCGCAATTTCGGTTGGTAATTACGGGCAAGTGTTAAGGACATTTCATTGCGGCGGAGATAGCCGATGTATGTCAGTTATTGTGTTTCTTAATTGGTCGTTAAATAAAAACATCTAATTATTATTTTTTATGATTTACTTACCTTATAAATTTTACAATGTAATAAAAATAAACTATAATGGGCCGGATACCGGGCCTATCCGCCCCACTATCGTAGGCCGTTGTTTGGATACCCCTGTTCTTAATGATTCTATGACCTCCGTGCCTTAGTTGGTAAGTCTTCCAACTCGGGGGTGGCAGGTTCGATTATAACTAGAACCCAGAGTTTCTTAAAAAGGATTCCAGAATTGTTTTTACTAAAGAACTCTTTAATATATGTTTAATTGATTAGAGAAGATTGCCATATGACAATAAGCCCACCATGTTATGCTATTTATAATAGATTTGTTATAAAATAATTATCAAAAAAACGTTTACGAAAAAGAAAAAATATTTTAAATGAAAAGTCTTTTAGAGGAAAAATATTATAAAACATATTCATTGTACATAAAACTTAAATTTCCTTTTACATAAATAAACGTAAAATAAATATAGCACTTGGGTAAGTTACGCCCAAGAAAATATTTCTTTTTGCCATAAAAGTACAAACTCTATAATACTTTGTTTCCCAATCTTTTAAAGCAAATGGAAATATTGATGTTTATGTAATAAATTTAATGGTACGAAAAATTTATGAATGAAATCATCTTTCTGCGCAATATGTTATGTTAAATAGTTTTGATAGTTTTCAATTTAAAGTTGCATATCTAACTTTACAAATAATAATTTATTTAGATCGTGAAAATAAGGAAGTAGTGCCTGAGAATGAAATGATTGAACCTTAATAGAATATTTTTAGTATCAAGAAAAAAACAAATAAGAAAAAAACAAATGAGAAAATTTATAACTTCTCATAATGTTAGAAAGTGCTAGTCTGTTCTTTAAAAGATGCTATATACATTTGCCTTTTATTACTATTTACTTCTAAATCAAACAATTTACGAAAGCAATAAAAAATTTAAAGAATATTGATAACGCATATTCTTATTTTTTTTAATACAGGCAATCTACCCACTTTTTACCATCTCTGTTAAAGCAACAACCGAAAAAACGGAAATATTTTCCTATAATTTGATAAAAGTGATTTGTTTGTAACTGTTGCAATTGATTACTAACGAATTCATAAAGAATATTAGTCCTTTATTACTATGTTGCGTATATGTGATCGTTTTCAACTCTGTTTTAATAAACATTTAAGCCAAATTGCCCAATAAAATCTATCAAAAAGGGATTGGTTCGCATCTAGTCTGGAAATTAGAATTGAATTGGTGCTTGTTACTTGCAATATAACATAACTTATCCTAAAGCTCGTTTAAACGACAATATTCTTCGCCCCAGCTGATTTTGCAAGCTCAATGAAGGCACAAAGAACATACACACCCATAAATACCAATTGCACTATAATCAATTATTAAAACAATCTAGGTGCTAATTCAGAATGTTCAACATTTATTTGGGAATGTGCATCTCTCAGGAGGGAAAAGTTCGAACAACACATGATCGAGAATGACATCGTTCAGACAAAATATGCAGCTGTAATAAGGTAAATTTAGGCAAGTGTTTTTGTTTTGTCGGGAATATCACGGACCACAGTTTGAGTGCAAATGCCTCAAACAAAAGTTTTCATACGGCTGACATGACAAATGCGTCATGCGAGGTCGCCCATTGTTGCGGATGTTCACAATCTCAATGAAAGGTTTCTGAATTCATAAAAATGTTCGTCAGAACAATTGTTAGTATAATCTGTGCTTAATCTTTTTTTTCTATTCCTTGTATTATGGGATTTAAAATACGAGTCATGATTTAAAATCTTTACAAAACCTGAAAAAAGCCAATTTATAAAATGACAATTTTTTATTAAAGTAATTTTTGAAACATTATTCAAATACTTATTTATTTACATGCGCGTGTACCATCATGCCATGTTAATCGAGGTAGGTAGAAAGGTCAGATCTCCACAACTTTCTATTAATCCCCACAGTTCTTGCCTCGTCTAGATCCATACATCTCGTCATATACTATATGTAGTTTTGCTTCTCACACTTGTTACCTATCCGTCCGACATTTTTTTCTTAAGATTTCTTTCTTGATTCTTCTACATGTAACCGGCATCTCTAACAGATTTCCTTCATCCGATCATTTATTAATCTATCAAATATTGCAAAACCAGATATTTACGTAAGGCACACGCTTCTACCACATTTATTCGGTTCTTATGACTATATTTCAATACCCAGACATGACTTCCATACATTAAAGTTAGAACTACCACATCACTGTGCGCAATGTTTCTTTTGAAGAATAAAATTAACATCAATAGGTTGATTCAGCACATTAGCCTAGATTTACATATATTTAAGAAATTAGTCGAAAACATTTTCACAGAATAATATTAATATACAAAAACCTTATATTTTTACTAATTTTAGAGTTTTAATCTGAATCATTAAACATTTTGAAAAAAAATAATAAACATAATTATAAATAAAAAATGGTCTATGACTACACCAAGTGGCTAATACTTGATGTATCAAAGCTAAGGAGTAACCGAGGCGGGTCAATGTTAGTAAAAATATTACACATACATACGTACTTACACTAATTTTCCCTTTTGGGGTAGGCAGAGAGGAGAGAGCGCTTTAATTTTCTATCGCGATACACATATTTCCCATCTTCTTCGTTCATTACTTTTTCATAAAATTCCTAGGTTTCTGTGACTTTTTATATTTCCTTCTTTCAAAATGTTATTCACTTAATCCATCCATACTTTCCATGGTCTTCCTCTACCTTACCTTATATTCACATGTGTACTGTGTATTTATTGCATTTGTCTTTCTCCATCAACTCGTTCTACATGCCCAAATCATCTCAGAGAGCACTTCATGATCTTACTTAATACATCAGCCTTAAGTTCACATTAATTTCTAATTACTTCATTCCGTATTTTACCATACGTCATAATACCAAATATTCTTCTTATTGCACGCATTTATCTATCATATTATGTAACAAAAATGTTATTTTAAAATTATTTCGTATAAATTTTCACCCGTTTGACATTGAAAATATTGGTTGTGATAAACCAAGCATAGTATCAAATTGCTCGGAAATCAGTTATTATTTTCAATTCATTGGTCAAATTTTAATAAATCTGGCATGCTGGGCGATACATCCTCCTCGCATTTCCCTAATAATTCGGGATCTGCACGATGAGTCATTGGTTCACCATTCATTTTGTTTGGCATAATTTTACGATCAGCTCAACCTGACATCAATCCTTCTCCTTTTTCATCAGAGTTTGAGATCGGCACCGGCAGATCACATAGAAAGGGTTGGAATAAGGATAGGATTGTAGGTAAATATTTCGAAACTTCTATAACGAGAAGGAAATTATACGCATACACACCACCACAACCATGCCGTCAGGACAGTGAGTGGCATGTTGACAAGCACGTATGAACATGAAAAGGATAAAGGCACATCATTGTTAGAACGTTCATAATAAACAATGACTAGTTCGAGGAACCGAGAGCAACTAGCCCTATTCATCCGATGGAGGAACCCCGTATTCTGAAGGTGGGCGATACAAAAGCTAGAGAGCCATACATAGTGTTCCATGCTAAAAACTATAGTTGAATCTCAGAAAAGCCATTTCATACGCAGAGAAAATATCCTTTTGAAAATCGATTCATTAAATAATCTTAAATCGGTTGTACTTACGTTCGTGTGTAATATAGGGTGTTTTATAGTTCCGGTTAAATCTTTTTTATTTAATTAATGTCACAGTTAGAACATTTTAATTAATCAAACTACAAAGCAGTTTATAATGAGTGACAATGCTTGATTTTTCTAGCCTTTATAATATAAACATTCAGTTATGAGATTCATATATCACTCTCACTCACTTTATAATGTTGCTACATATGTAAAAAAATGAAGTTAGTTGTTAACAGTTTATATAAAGTTCTGTAAATAAAATATTTACTCAGTTCTTAGTTTCGTTTCCTTCAATCGTATTATGGATACAATTTTTATGATCACTGCGAAAAGAGCTGCAGATGCTAATAGTTAGAGACAATTGTGTCAATCGCATCAAGCAAGCGAGACTCAAGGGAAGCAGCAACACAAAAACTGCACAAAAACAAGCATTAATAATATTGAAATAATAATCTCTCTCCCTAACTATTGACTCGTTATTACTAGTATTCAAAATGAATACGTAAAAAAGGTTGTCTAATTAAAAAAAATCTATTTGAGTATAGAAAGGCTTAAAAACAGCTAAAGACTTTGTATTATAGTATTGTATGTTAAATAACTCATACTTTTCTTTGTTTTGAAATGAAAATGTTCTTTCTCCTTAATTTTAATTGGATTTTTAGTTTTCAAATGTTATAAATTGTTTTTTTCTCGAAATTTGATTTATTTCCCCCGTTCTTATAGTTTCCTTTATCTTCGTACCTGAAATTACATTACTCTATTTATTTTTTATTCTAATACCAATCAAAATAATAAAACGGGAAATATTTCATTCCGAAGAGTTAAAGTAAAGAGAAATTTTATATATAATTTACGGTTTTCTTTTTCTGTATCTCTTTTTTGGAAACATTTTCAAAGAAGATTGAATGCATTTTATTGTTCTCTGGGGTTTATTTCTACATTGAATAATACTCAGGTGCTCTGTTAACATCGGAAATGGATGTTCTGATCCTAACAACGTCCCTCTAATCGGTTGGCAATCGATCACACTGACTCCTTTTTTCTTACCCAAATCAGTTTAACTTGACCTTTACAACATGTTAACAGAAAAAGGGACACATTTAAAATATATATCCTTAGCCTTGAATAAATGTATGCAGAGAATAAAATATATTGGCTAACGTAATCAGTGAAATATATGTATAAGAAACAATATGGGTTTACTACAATACATATGAATAAATAAAGCGTAGGAAAAAGCGATTGAACTGTCTAAAGTGTAACTTAAAACAAAACATGTTTTATTTAGGTAAATGTGTTGGAAATAAAATATTTGGCAATTTGTCCTCTCGACATTCATCAAGTACAAAAAATGTTTTTTTTTATTAACTTAAATACATATTAATTAATTATTTATTATTTTGTATCAACGGTGCAATGAACCTTACAAAATATAAAATAATTAAAAGCAGTGAGAGTTTAATAATTCGTAAAAAAGAAAAATAGTCCTCAATTTATAAAAAAACTATTTATAACAATTCCTATAAAACCAAACAAAACACAATAATTCGAGTATAATTCAAATAACACAAATTAGCAAGAACACAAGTCAAATGATTTTAAAATTTTAATAAAATACACATTTGATTATACGATTCGAGACTTTTCCATAATTACACACGTGTTTATATACGATTTAATAAGTTTGTTGAATTACCCAATAAAGGCAGTGTAACTCATCTAATACCTCCGATTTTTTTACGAACGAGTATTTTCTTCAAATGTTTTTTTTGGTTCTCGTGGCACTATTTAAAATAACTTCTTACACTATTTATGATATTGTAATAAAATTATATCTATTTTATAAAATGCTAGATTGTTAATCAAAGTTGAGAGAAAGTGCCATAAATTAGAATTGTTAATACATTATATACATAATTGATCTACATATTCTCATATCCGGCAGCTCGACCGCATTTCTGAAGATTGAAATCAATATCTGTGACTATTTATGGGTTTCAAACCACTAGATACACTACTTGTTTGTAGAACTAAACAAGAACCATTCTGATGATTGCTATAATGTTTTATTGGCAGTTATTCACGGAATCTAAATAAATCTTCTATAGATAAATAAAGTACAAAAATCTGAATCTATCACAGAAATACCTTGAAAGTCCATCATAATTATTTAATGGAGAGAAACAATAATTTCGTAATTTTAATGCAGCATCGAACAGTGATATTCGAAAAATCCTTTTTACTCAATAAAAAAGAGCTCTTATATTTTAGGAGGAACAATGATAATACTGGAATAAAACCAAATGTTCTATATTATCGGACCGTATTTCAAAAAAAGGACTTCACAAAAATATCTCAATGTTATATTGAGCAGACGCGTATTGCTTATCATTTTGGATTATTACATAATATTCGGAATAGCTTCTGTAGAATATCCTGTTTGGATGAGTGAGCATTTTGTAAGTGTGTGTGAGATTGTTACAAAGCGTTAAAATATTAAAGAGAGATATCGGAGAAAAAAAGTCAAAAATAAATTCATGGAGAAAGCGAGAGCGTTGTAACGTGGAATAAAAACTTGAGAATAACGTGGAACAAAAACATAATTTGCACACATAAGAGAATAACGAGAATTCTCTGAGATTTGTCATTATTTGTTGAGATTTAGATTATTACATGTTGAATAAATAAGCAATAAGAATGAGTGCGCAAATCGTCAAATCGAAATATTAAAATACCATAACACATTTAGACGTTCTTAAATTAGATGAGAATTTATAACAAAATCGTTTAAATATTTATTTGTTTCATTTATTCACTAACGGTCATAGTCTTTACAACTAAAAAAAAAACATTCAAAAGTCAATTAATGGAAAAAGAAAGATTAAAAAATAAAGAAAAACCTCCATCAAAATAATTAAATAAAAAACTAGTTATAAAAAATATTAAAAATAAGAAAACAATTAATTAAGAGACACAAAAAACTCCACGAGTTACAATAAAAAAATGGAAAAAAATATAATATACATAGTATCAAAAATATATTACAAAATATGATAATCTATGAAATACAACCATAAACAAATATAATATGTACGGATCACAAAAGAACATACAAATATAAGATTGTTATTGAATAACAGAAACATAAATGTAAATGAAAAATTACATGATTATAAGAAATAAAAATATATGATTGAATATAATGTATCATAACACACAAAATAAGAGAAGTTTTGCGTCATACATTACGCTGTCGTCTTTTCATATTCATGAGCGTTCATAGAGGCCTTGCACTACTGGATTTCTCGACCAGTCAGATCAAACTGGATATCTTGGTTTTATTGGTATATGGAATGGGTTTTGCACAAACTGTCACGGAGATAATTTTTTTCTGTCAGAATCTCCTTCGACCTCCCGGAAACGAGAAAAATTGTTTATCTTCCAGTATTTATGCAGTTTGAATATTTCCACATGAGCACTAGAGAATTTATCAAATTTCATAAACCAAGGCATTTGTGGCTCTATTGAAAATAAATTTAATCAAATCAAACCTATGTTAAAATACGTTCTGATCATAAATGTGGTTTAAATGTTTTTTAATATCTGGTCCAAATATTATCGCCATAAATAAGTTGCTTACTAACCATATATTACGTTTTCAATTAACTGCTCTCTAAAATTATTTCACTAATATTATTAAAGGCATGTTGTTAAAGTATCGCATATAAAATATGGTATGCTTATGAAAGTACATGTATTAAAATGGCACAGGCGTATATTGGCACTTGGATACAAAAACATAAACGTTATCTATCCAGTAGCGACTTTTCGAAATTCGCGAAAATCTATAGCGAAAATTATGATTTTTAAGAAAGTAAACTTAAAATTATACAAATATCACAAAAAATATATAAAATGATGAATTTTGAATTATTAGATATATATAGTCATAAGGAAAAATAAAACAGTAATGCATAACCTAAAAATTCAAAAATATCACTACTTATTACAACAAAAATACTTTGGATCAATAGACGATTTCCAATTCAGATAAAACATGACACTTGTTAAATCGTAGAGCTCTTGTCAAATAACCGTGGCTCATTTCACATGAAATGTCAAATGAGCCACGGTATGGTATAGGAGGTAGAAACACGTGCCTCAATGTTAAATGTACAATAATTAGTGGTTTAGTTACTTCTTATCAGTAAATAATCTTAAATAACAATACATAAAAACATGAATGTTATTTAATTTACCTCAATAGAAAATGAACCTAAACTTCTTTATAATCGATAGATGAAAAATGTTTTTTAAAAATAAAGTGAAATGAAAATAATGACCCCTTGAAAAAACAATGAATTGCTTCAATAAATACACAGACAATTATAGGCAGGACGAACTGACAATTTAACTTTCAGACAAGGGATCACTTATTCATCATTGTTTTGTACTTATCTATTCAAATTGTTTTTTAAAGATGTTTTCCAATAATACTCGTACAACCATAATAGTTTTAATCGAAACCTTAAAAACTGTGCTATCAAAAATACTAATGTATATTTGAATTAAAACATGATAAACCCCTCCATGTCGTAAACAATATTACAGACAAAGATATTTCAAAGCAAAAACGTTAAACTTAGGAAAATGTAAATACCACAAAACTATGTCAAAACTTCACACTAAATCCTTTGCTGCGTCTCGCCGAAAACGAAATAAAAACAGACTTAAAAAAGTGATGGTTTCGCAGAAACTGCTATAAAAAGTAAACCGGGGCTTTTTGAATCAGAAGGCTAATGGAACTCTTGGTCAGAAACGGCAATTTATGTTTTAAAAGAAGAAATATAAAATAAAACATTAAAAAATTGTTAATTTTTTTAAAATATAAATACATGGATATCAACATCACTTAAAATATTATGCAACAACTAATAAAGTGCAACAGAAGTTGGTTGTGAGATTGTATGTTATATCACCGATATAATTATTATTTTAATTCTTCGTATTTTTAAGGTGGTACTTATGGTTTGGTACGTTATATTGATAAACAATATGCCTTAACAAGTAACACAATGTGACATAGACTTTCCTGTTTTTTTACTCAATCGGATTTATGTGTGCTTACCAAGATCCAATCCACGAAACAGTTCTCATGAAATGTCGAAAGAGCATACTTTAACGATTTATGTGAAAATATGAATTCGGTCTATTGAATTTGTCTTTCACGAAGAAATTCCATATTTAAAACCATTCCTACAACCCAATATAAAGCACTACTATATTTCATAAAATATCTTTACAATGTTGAATTATAGTATTTATAGTTAAGGCATTAGATTGTGGAGGTTTAAATACATTGTAATTTGTTTACCGTACCCTGATGATGAGGTGAAAACCTTGAAACCGGTAGGGTTATACCGTTAACGTGGAATAAACAGTGTTTGATAAAACAAATTACATGTTGAAATAAGTTTGGATCCTTTTGTTCGTAAACGTCTAATAAGAGTCAATATTTTACGAATGTTTTATAGTTTAAATATTCAATTTTCACAATTTTATCTATAAATTCTCATACTGTGTATTTAATTTTATATTTTTTTAAATTATTATACTACTATATTAACATCATGCTTTTTCATTCTCTACTCTGATTTCAATTATATGATGTGTTTAATTTCTTATTAAAAAATGAACTCTGATTTTGCTTTTTGAAAAAAATGTAACAAAAAGTCCCGCCTTACCTTTATGTAGGTTTATTTTGAAAAAGTAGATCTCTAAAGTATTACCGGACCTGGGGGCAGGAAACAGTTTTTACCTTGCCATGCTCTTTCCGTTTCCTCTAGCCTGACAAAGAGAAAAAATAAGCCAGTCTCGACACAAATCTTCCCCCAGATGAAATATTCTTATGTTGGTAATAAATGTTGTTTTGCGTTATAATGGTGCCGTATATTTTTGCATGTAGACCGAATTTCAGATATTTTTTTTTATTTGGAAAGGAAGTTTTATACATTGGGAAATATAAGATATAATATGTAATAGCGGAATATAGTATACGAGTATGTGTGTTTACAAGAAAAATGATTTTTCTGATTTTATTTCCGTTTCAATAAATGATTTATATTTTAGGTTTGAATGGTTGTAAAGGTTGTTAATTTTAATACTAGTGTATATAATTTAGTGAATAAAAATATTTAAAAAACTTTATCAATTTATTTATAAATGATTATAAAATTTAGATAATACTTATTCGGCAACAAATCCTAAAAATATATTATAATTTTTAATATGATTTTGGTTTCTTATTATTTGACATTCTTTTGGTTTTTTAAATTCATTTTAAGATGAGGATATAAATTCTCGAAATATAACGCAAATATTTTTTTTCGTAATATAATTTTTGTAAGATTATCAGAAATGTAATTTTTACAAAGCTTTTCAAAGTGGATTAAAGAAATTTTCAAAACATGTTATTTCAAGTTATACAAATTTATTTCTTTTAAGTTTACGCTCGGTTTTCATAGTTTTGATTTGAAAATAAGGTTTTAAAATGCCACCGTACCCACAACAAACGGCTTAAAATCATCGATCAAAAATATTTTTAATGTAACTTAGTTTTATTTTTCCTCTGATATCAAATATCTCAATATTTTCCATCAATTGAACAGGAGAAAGTAAACTGCACATTTTCTTCTAGTGTAAAAATAAATTAAAAGACGCCGTTGCTACATTTGAAGAGTAGCTGCTGCTACTCTTGAAAAAAGACTCGTTACGAAGAAAAATTAAAATAACTTACATTGTATTACACTTTCGTTGTATACAATATAGCCTGGCGAGTTTATTTAACGTATATGTGGGAATCTCTGTCAATAAAATACGAGTAGATAGACGTTAACAAAACCTGTAAAAACCAGGCTTAACCCCATAATTTTTAAATTTGTGTTCCATTGAGAATCGAATGGATCACCACCAGATTGGGAGACAGACGTCTTACCAACAAGGTCGCGGAAGTCATTACGAGCTTAGGTTCGCGATGAACGAAGAAAACGTGGCGCTTCTCATGAATGTGGTTTCGAAGGAGGGGAAGAGCGATAATTTGAAGAAAACGTGGCGCTTCTCATGAATGTGGTTCCGAAGGAGGGGAAGAGCGATAATTTGAAATCGTGATGATACATGAGATTTTTTAATGTAATATGTACTCGTACAAAGGTATGTACGAGTATCAGAATACACATACACTGAGTGGGTAATGAGTGGGTAATCTGTTATTTCTTCATATTTCATTAAGTGTATGGGAAGTTGGTACAGATTTATATATTAAGATAGAGTTTTCATTCTAACAAAATTGAAAAAAATCATAATTATTATGAATTAGATGATGGACCAATTAAATAAGTGAAAAGTTTACTCACGAAGATATTCAAAATGTAAATCAATTCACTCTTTTGAAAGATAATATACGTAATCTCGATATTTTTTAATTGGTTTTCATTGAAGTCATTATTTTGAATAAACTTAATATTCCCAACAAATTAAATCGGTTAGATATAAAAGTAAAAAAAAAAAGAGAAATATCATGGAGTATTCTTATTTTTTATTTTAAGACGGAAAATAATTAAACTACATAAAATATTAGGAGAAAAAATGTACCTTTTACTTGATGCAGGTTCAAAACAAGGAATCTCAAATAGGATTCGTTCGATCAAAAGAAGGAAAGGATATCCGGTATTTTGTCACTCAGCCGTACATTTAAGGGATCAGCAACTCCGAGTCCCTTTTTTCCAGACAGTTCAGGCATAGAATAAAATATCGTTGCCAAGTCTCATTTCGTTTTGAGGCTGATTTATTTCTTACATATCTTTTACAGCCAATGTTGTGTAGCGGGGAAAATTTTCATGGTAAATAATATCACGTCAACTTGTCAACGATTGTTAAGGTACGAAAATAAAATTATTTGACATTAAGAATTTCCAGCCTTTGATAATTTATATTGGACAAAAATAATTTGAGAAAGAATGCAGATGAAATTTATCTCTTTATGCATTTTAAATACAGATAAGTCGAGGGCTCTTTAGGTCGAGCATCTTCCAAACGACACCTTCTTCCTATCTTCAGTAGAAGGGAGAGATGACCAACTTTACGAGGTGTCTACAGGCACATCTATCCTTAGTACAGGTTTTGCGTTATGCCTTACGCTGTCGTCCTTTCATATTCACGATCGTCCATAGAGAGGCCTTGCGCTACTGGAATTCTCGACTAGTAAGATTAGACTGGATATCTTGGGTTTATTGGTTCACGGAATGTGTTTTGCACAAAACGTCACGGAGATTAGATTTTTCTATGAGATAAAGGATACAAATCCCGAACAGTAATAAAACTCCAAGATTGAAAGCACCCAAAAAGCATTATTTTATTTAATATACACATAAATACTATATTACAAGAAAGAAATAAACAAAAATAAAAAAGGGTTTCATTCTGGTTAAAGAGTTCGTCTAGTAATATTACTCGCACGCACTAAAGTTGTCTCTTGATGTGCGGCATTATTTCCAAAAACAAAATATTTACTCCAGTGGCTCTAAAATAAAAAGACTTGATTTATGGGGCAGAAGACAAATTGAGCTCCTGACTACGTTCTCAATATGCCCTCATCGACAATTTGGATGTATTGTAGGGGGCCATACGAATGAATGTATGAACAAGAAAGGAATTCCTTTTAAGTACCTATTTGGTCATAAAAATCCAGATTATTTTAAAGTAATGCTGTTAATTCGAATAGACTTCCAACAAGAGGTGTAGTATAAAGATGGTTATCGAAAAAAAATGGTGCAAGGAAATAAAAATATTATTCATAACATGTACATAAAATATATCATGTTAAAAAAATATATATTCAAATGAAACATTTAACATAAACAATGAAAAAAAGTCAATACTTTAAAAAATACATAAGCAAGAGCAAAAACAAAGCATCTATCAATTATAGATAAAGATAAACAATTCAAAGAAAAATAAATTACATATGTTATGTGTGATGTTCTGTAGAAAAAACATTTTGAAGGGATGAATCATAATATACGAAACTGTCGGTATTAACTGTAATCAATATTATCTTGATAAATATAATGGCATCAAAACAAAAAAAAAGTTTTTTACGCATCTATGCCTGATGTCATCTGCAAATGTAGACGTTAGCTTTTATTTTTCATTATTCCTTTGTGTTCATAGTTAAAATGTAATGCCTATAAGAACTGACCTTATTTTATGGGTCGGTTTGCTCCGTCTTTTTCTTAAACAACTTCTCATTTTCTGAGCTTTCTTGCCGGAAATTGCGAAATTTCACGCTTTCTCCTTTTCTTATTTTTAACCTAAAATATACCGAGGCCATAAAGATAGTCATTGTAAATATAAATGCGTTTATGTAAACGTGTGTATATAAAAAAAATATATTATGAATAAAAAAATAAAGATTTGATCATTTTAACGATATTTTGTAATGTAAATAACATTAAAAAAATATTGTTACACTATTGCAGAAAGATTTCATGCACTTTTGTAAGTTTTATTGGTTTTTGAGATGTACTCGTATTATATATGTACTTACTAACTGTTATGTTTTATGATTACCATGGTACGAGTATAACGACAAAAACCCAGATACTTTTTTGTGCTTACGTCTCAACCAAAAAAGCTCTTTAATGGCACTTAATTTGGATGTGTCTCAGGGATAAGGACAAAAGAAATAATTAATAATAACTGAAAAACAATAGTCCTTTTAAAAATTTAAATACTTAAATCTTTCAATGACTCTTAATGCAATATTATTGAAGATAATAAGTTCAACCAAATTATTTTCGAATACCTTGGATATTTAAAACGAAATGAGTATTTTTTTCTATCCAAAACTTAACGGCTATTCTTTTTTAAAGAATGTAATTGAAATTTCGGATCCTACATCACTTTAGTGAGATTCCCTTCGCAGGATCATAATAATAATGAAATTTTATTATTTTCAGCATCCAATATTCGCTACGAGATTACTGGAGGAAACATAGGTGGGGCTTTTGGTGTCAACAATACCACGGGTGATATTTTTGTTGCGGGCCCACTGGATTACGAGACGAGAAAAAAGGTAAAAAATAAAACGTGTTTATTGTGTATTGTGTTATGATAGCGTAAAATAACCTTTCGAAATTTCATCCCATAGCTTTATTTTCAGAAAATGATTTTATCTTGTAGGCATTTTATTTCTCAAATACAATTAGTTATAAATATGTGCCACGTTGCTTTTGGAGTAGGAAAGATTGATATGCCTTCCTATCAACATGCACTATCTGTCCAATGGGAAATGTGACTAACGGGAAATGAAATATAAGACATTGTTAATTTTTAACTTACATTACCTTTTCCTAAAATACACTTCTTGCGAGTCAATACAAAACTGGAAGCAGTCGTAACATTTTCTGAACCACTCCTGAACCTCATTCTTCGGAATTGCTTCCAAAATCGCGGTCGAAGCCTTCTGGTTGTCTGAAATCGTGTCGAAACGTTTTCCGTTCATCGCCAATTACAGTTTTAAGAATAGCCAGAAGTCGCATGGAGTTAAATCAGGCGAATATGGGGGTGATTGATACTTTTTTTGGGCAAGAAATCCCAAACAATCTTGCTTATGTGTGCCGGTGATTTGTGGTGCAACAAAGACCATGTGCCTTGTTCCCGGTATTCGGGTTGAACTCGAAGAATCCTAGTCCAAAAACGATTCAAAACACCCAAGTACACGTCGGCGTTCACCATTTGCCCTCCTGGCGTGAATTCCTTATGGATAATTCCTTTGGACTCAAAGAAAACGGTTAACAGAGTCTTGATTCGTCTCTTCTGCAAGCGTACTTTTTTCGGCTTTGGAGATGGTGAATTCTTCCATTCCGAGCTCTGGCGCTCTGTTAGTGATATGTTTCATCACCTGTTACAATGCTTGACATGAAGACTGGATTCATATCTATTGCTATTTTCATGTTTCTACAGTGCTCCAAACTGCAAACTTTTTGATTGTCAGCCAGTACAGACCTTTTTGCCCAAATTTTTCCGTTAAAATGAGATGGACACAGTGGATTTGGGAAATCCAGTGAGCTTTTCGATGAGCCTAGTAGACGCACGATAACCATTTCAAAGAATTACAGCCATGTTTTGAAAATTTTCTTCAATTCAAACTGTCATTGATGGTCCAGACTGTGGATCATCTTCAATGCTCTCTCTACCGTCACGAAATTTTGCATACCACTCAAAACATTCTTAGGACTTATTGCTTCACTACCATAAACAGTTCGAATCATTTAAAGTTTTTGTGGCACTTTTACCCAATTTTAAACTAAATTTAATGTTAGCACGTGGCTCCATTGTTCCTTTTCCGACCGAGTTTCACTGTCAATTGTTACTTTATTACAAAAAAACCAGCGATGCCAGCGCTTTAAAACTTTTATGGAAGATAGTCAAAATATGTCGTTAGTTAACTCATTTATTCATCCACAGATGGCGCTATTGGTTAGACGAAAATAAAATCAGTCCCCTTTCCCATTAGACAGACCGCTTATATAGCCTTTGGCTTAGCGATACTCAAACATCTTGTCATGCATGTTTAATGTTTCTGTAAAAAAATCTGTTTCTTACACTTCTTACCTTGTTCTTAGACATTTTTTATGTTGAAAAAATAAATGCGTGCACTCAGATGAATAGGTGTATCGATGCATGACAGAATAATACATAAATGTAATTATTAAGAATTAAGTAGGGTGAAAAAGATCACTTTGATGGAGTTTGGGCATGTTAAATGGATGGTTGATGAAAAGCTGACTAAATAAATTTACAATGGAAGCATAAATGAAATAAGTACATGACATTTTGAAAGAAGGGAATGTTTGAAGAATGAGATATATAAGAAGCTGTATAAAAAAGTTATATAAATGTGGAAGAGACGAAGGAAATATGTCGTCATTTCGTGTTTTCCGTGGTTTCATGTGAATTCTTGTTTTATTATGGAAGCGTTCTTTGAGTGAACTGTGCTGGAAAAAAATTAACAATTTATAATTTTTGAAGTTAGAATTGTATAAAGAATGTTATTTCGTCGGTGAAATATTTAGACTCAGTTTTATAAGAGATATTAATAAAAGGAATGGTGAGTAAATACAATAATAAAATTTTGACAAATTCGCGTAATTTTTTGTAACTTGATGAAAAAGGCCTTTGAGAAAGAATCTCAAGAGGGATTGAATAAAAAATAAAAATAATATTTTGAAAGATGCACGGGTTACCTATAATAAAAAAACTGCATCTTAATATAGTACATTTTGAATTATGTTATACTAGAATAATACAATTAGAAATATATATCATATTTCTAATTATTTTCTACACGTTAAAATCATTTCATATGATGAATGAAATCATTATGTCAAGAACATCAAGGTTTTCATTATATGATAAACTTATACTAAACGTGCTAAAAATTACGAATGATTTCCAGTGTCTGACATAATTGTCGAGTATGATATAATAAATAAACGCAAAGGAAGTTACGCGAATGTTTTAAATAAATGTTTCAGCGATTTCAACACGAATTTAAATAATGTTTACTGGCAAGTGTTCAGAAAATGTATTCAAAATAAATAGTTTGAATTTACGACTTGTCAAAAAAGTTTGCGGGGCAGTACTTTTACAAAATAAATGTTCCAATTTGCTTTTTAGTTGGATCAAATGGTTAAGAATAATCTATTAAAATTTTGTGTTTAAGTAATAAGAGGGCTGATACACGAAAGGCTAATATTAAACAAAAATTTATTGAAACAAAAAATGTCTTACAACATTTCATCAGCATCGTCAGCCCTACAACAGTATGAGTCTTTGCTGTCTCTAGGATACCCTACCTCTCTCTTTTTTTATAACCTGGCGAGTTTATCTTCAATTCATTATACCCAGTGTGGCATTTCTCTGACACACCATCTAGCCATCTTGTCTTCGGCCTCCCCATTTTTCTACGCCCCATTGAATCGCTGAACAAAGCTTTCCTTGCAGTCAGTGTTCTGTATGCAGTATAAGTGCCCAAGTGTGCTCAGTCTAGCAATTTTTATAACTTTTGCTACGCTAGATTCACCATACAGGATATAGAGCTCATCGTTATATATCGGTCTCAACGCACCATTACCATAAATACTACGGAAGATCTTTCCCTCAAAGGTAAATGGAATTCTTTAGTCCTGCTTTGTAAATGTCCAGATATCCGATGTATAGATAAGTTAACATATGTTTAGCGACGTTTTACAAAGTTGAATTTTTATGTTTCTGGAGAGAAAGCGAAACTAAAGTAATGGGATAAAGCCAAAGTAACATATATTGTTTATAGTTAAGGCATTAACGTTGTGGAGGTTTAAAGACATTGTAATTTATTTTATCAAACACTGTTTATTCCACTTTTTTGTAACGGTATAACCCTACCGGTTTCGTTTGTGCTCCCCTGAAGATGAGGTGAAAGCCTTGAAACCGGTAGAGTTATACCGTTACAAAAAAGTGGAATAAACAGTGTTTGATAAAACAAAGTAACATATATTTCCCAATAATATCTGACTGTTTATTTTTCATTGTTGTTAGTAGAGTTTACCTGAGTTTACCCGAGGTATGCAAAATAGTCCAAGTCTTCTAAATTATAGGTACGGATCGAAAGTTGAGGTATAGGTCTAAAACTATGCACACAACTTTTAGGCATAAATTTCACTATGGTTTCGTTCACTGATAGCACAATTTTCACTGTCAATGTCTCATATGCCTGAAATGCCACCTTAAAAGTTTGCTCAGATCTTGCAATGATGTCTGTATCATCAGCACATACTAAAATGCTGCAGATACTTATTATATATGGTGTCACTAATTATGAGTTTGGCGTCTCTTATAGCCTTTTCTAACGGTATGTTACATATTTAAATATCTAAAATCTATATGGAAAATCCATGAAAAATCAATAGCTTGAAGATATATGGCAAACGCAACCAAATTGATGCAACGCAAAAAATTATTCTTAACGAAATCTTTCTTACGAGTACATATATAATATGTATACATAATAACGGTAGGAGCAAGACAGACATAGGCCACTTATTTTGAGTTACTTGGTGTGTCACGAAGGTCCTCGCATGTCCAATAACGTAAGCTTTGCTAATAAATGTAACAACAATACGCTAAAAAATCCGTATCTTTGCATTGAAGCTATTCACAATCTTATATTAAACTACACCAAATGTTATATCATAACACAGCTTATATGACACAAATTTTTGTCTTATATTATAATATTTCTTAATATAAGAAATCGGCGCTAGAACATTACGACCATATTGTACAAGAAATAAAACATGGCTTTTCATATTTTACAAAATCTGATTGTGGTATCTTATTTCTAAGTCTACCTATGTTTGAGATGATCCACAGGACAATGTGCTGTGAAAATAATTTACAATATTCTATGTACAGCTATATTTGATGTTCAAAACACATGACTAAGCCTGCTTTGTTATATTCTTCCGATACTAAGAAGTTAAGGTTCCATACAAAGTCACTCTCTAATATCAATATTTCTCACTCGGCCCATTAACGTCCACCTAACCACTCCCCTAATGTACCCCGTTTCTGCCGCCTGGATCCTTGGACGTATAATTATACTGGTCAGCTTCCAAATTACCGACAATATCTCAATGTTGAAATATAATACGGCTTAGGAATATGGTATCTATACGTAGGCTTACGATGACCTGACGAAAATGTCTTCATCACTGAATCAATACTGCACCGGGCATGCGGCAGGACCAATAATCCCCCCCTTTTTTTTTATTAAACAAAGTAAATTACTGTACAAACATTTGTCAAGGCTATACCTATATACAAATTTATTACTTAACTAATCTTAATTATGTTATAGTTTATGAACTTACTTAATCTTATTTTCCTACATATCATTTTATTTTATTTATTCAATCTTAATATATGAGATCTTAGAAATAATTAACACCTACATACTACTTGTAACTAGATAACAATTCCTACACTAATTATTTAGCAAAAACAAGTCCACTCGTTCAGGCTACTTGTATTCCATCACATTCACTCAGACCTTGGTCGTCCCAGCTAATACTGTAGGTGGACTAGTCAGGCAACAGATAATGCTTCGGGAGCTTGTGCTTATAATGGAAGAGTAGGTCGGATTTACTCTCGTAAGCCCCCAGGGCACCGACTAGGGGATTGCTGTGATTTTGTTGGCTTTTATAGAACTTCACTGTCCAAGCGAGGATGTGGTGTTGTAGGGTTTCTTCTCGCTGTTCGGCGTGAAGTCGTGTAAGGTTTGTTCTAGGATGGGTGTTAAAAGATATCTTGAATGCCTTGTTCTGCACTCTCTGGAGTTTCAGGTGATCCGTGTTGCTCACACTACCCCAAACGGGTGCAGCATAGGTCAAGATAGGACGAATAATGGTTTTATAGAGGAGGAGCTTATTTTTGGGTGAAAAGAAGCTGCGTCGATGAAATATCGAACTGATAGCCCCTATGCCCTTGTGACCCTTCTGTCAGATGGTATTCAAATGGGTTTTCCACGTCAGTCGCCGGTCAAGGTGCAGGCCGAGATATTTAACCACATCCTGCCACTCAACCAGGCAACCACCGATGAATAAGGGCATCGACGGCACTCTTTCCTTGATTTTTCGGGAGAACATGATGGCCTCAGTTTTGAAGTCATTGATTTTGAGCCTCCAGTCCTGGTAGTACTTCTCAAGGATCTCAAGAGCAATCTGAAGACGGCAACCAGCTCGATCCACCTTGAGTGACGATGCGTAGCATGCCGCATCGTCAGCAAAGAGTGCGAGTTTACAGTTTGGGGGAGTAGGAATGTCATGTGTGTAAATGTTAAATATACATGGTCCAAGTATACTGCCTTGGGGGACACCCATAGGGATGGGTCTGGCGGATGACGTAGAATGATGAGTGGTGACTGTGAAACTTCCATTAGAAAGGTAGGATTGAAGTAGTTGCACGAGATAGAGTGGAGTGCCAGTAAGGAGAAGTTTGTGAAGAAGGCCATGATGCCAGACAGTATCAAAAGCCTTCTCGAGGTCCAGCAGTACCATGCCAGTACTTCTGTTCCTATTGAAGCCCATCAACACGTCTTCCACGACACGGGTAAGTTGCTGGACCGTGTTGTGTCTTGTCCTAAATCCAAATTGCTCATGAGGGAATGTATTATTGGATTCGTGATGGAACACTAACCTTGAGGCAACCACTCTTTCAAGGATCTTGCCAAGACCTGGAAGAAGGCTGATGGTCCTGTAGCTAGTTGGATTTTCGGTAGGTTTATTTGGCTTGTGGGTAGGAACAATATTGGCTACTTTCCAAATACGGCGTGAGGAGTTGGGTATGATGGATAGTGTCTCGGATGAGGAACGCAGTGCCTCCACCTCTACCGGAAACGCGATCCAATCTATAGACGGTGAAGCCACCGGTACCTTTCACACGAGATACAGGTTTTAACCAAGTTTCCGTAATAAGCACAATATCTATACCTGAATTGTTCACCAACAGCATCAGCTCCTCGATCTTCTGCTGCATGCTGTAGGCATTCCAGCAGAGTACTTTCATTCCAGAGAAACTCGTCATCAAGCTTATCCTACGAGCTGCTCAATGATCTCGAAGTAGATCATAGTCTTCTCGAGCTTAGTGGTGCAAGAAGCAAGCCTGCTCCGAGCTCCGATGACAAGGCGCATGATGACGAGTAACTCGCTCTCTCCGTTTGTGAACGTGTTAATCGGGGGCGCGGGTAGGGGCTGAGCACGAGGAGGGTGGAGGGGTTGAGTAGAAACGGGGGCTATATGAGAGGCTGGGAGGTGAGGTGGTGGGGCCTACCCTGACACTGGGTGCCTACCCTGCCACCGTTCTTGTATTTCTCCAGGCGGACGCGACAGTAGTTAATCACTGTCACTTCCGTCCGAAGAGCCTCAATGTTTGTGGCATTTGGGAAGAGTACCGTATAGAGCGAGGCACCCTTGGTCTTCATCCTGAAAACCCGGAGGGTCTTGTACCCTTGGGCGGCCAGATCAGCCACGATGTCATCTACCGGGAGCTCTGGGAGGCTCCTGATGACGGATCGCTTGCTGCGCTCCACCTCCGCGGTGAACGTGTGGAAGGGTGCCTGGGTCTCTCTCAGGCCAGCCACGAGAGTTTTATGGTCCTCCAACGTTGAACAGTTGACAGCTGCACGGTATCTGCCTCTGTAGGAGACCGTGATGCCCGTCTTTGTAAAAGATTTGGCCAGATTTATTATCTGGCCATGGGTTTTGTCCCCATAAGTGATAATTACCGGGGGGATCTTCGAGGTATTCCTCTTTACTGGCGCTCGGAAGCCAGGTGTTCCAGGGGCGTCTCCGATCTCCGGGAGTGCAGCCACGTCCATGATACGGCTCGAGTTTGTTCGTTCCCGAGGATTTCGGGACTTTTGTTCTAAGAACCATCATGTGTGTTAACAGTTAAAAGTTAAACACTAAAAATTAACACTTCAAACGACATTGTTGCAGAACAGAATTTTAAATAATATAATAGAAAGAGTACTCGTAAATAGCAATAATGTTATACAATAGAATGAGATAGGGCGGTAACGTAATGGTAATGATGTTTAGACCTCGGCAACATGTGTTGAAGGGACAACATATACGAGAGCGACAGGGTCTGGAATACGAGTCGACACGGCCAATTCTGAGAAATTGGGGCACTAACCTGACTGACCCAAAACACTATCACTTCACATCGAGAATACTTGTATATTGGCAGTGTGTTAGATATTTAGAACATGAAAATTTTTTAAAAACAAAACGATTTTTTTTATCTTATTAACGAATTAGCAGATAAATAAAATTTACACGGCTGAGTTACACTTATAAGAAACTGTAGTAAGTACAAAAATATCTTATTAATATTATGATATTAATAGAGGTACTTCAATTTAGGAGCGGAGACTAAAGGAACGCGTATGTCTTGTGTGACATGACGAACGAGACCAATAATCCCCCAGCGATTACAACTTTCAGGTTTTCTTTTTTTTAGTCTACGTTGTTTTTTTAAGATTTTTTTTTACTAGAATCAAATCTTATTTCGAATTGTCCACTGTTTAGTTGTACAGTGTTCGCCAAAAATTAACGACGCATTCCTGATGAATCAAAGTGGTTTTTACAATATCGCGTCTACAATTTTTTTTTAAAAATTATAACGTGGTGTCTATTTGACAGAGGGTGAGGAGTTTTTGGAGGTCTACAAGTAGGCATGTGAGTGAATGACTGATACGAGTTGACTATGTTGATGGATCTTATTTTGGAGGTCTACAAGTAGGCATGTGAGTGAATGACTGATACGAGTTAACTATGTTGATGGATCTTATTTTGGAGGTCTACAAGTAGGCATGTGAGTGAATGACTGATACGAGTTGACTATGTTGATGGATCTTATTTTGGAGGTCTACAAGTAGGCATGTGAGTGAATGACTGATACGAGTTGACTATGTTGATGGATCTTATTTTGGAGGTCTACAAGTAGGCATGTGAGTGAATGACTGATACGAGTTGACTATGTTGATGGATCTTATTTTGGAGGTCTACAAGTAGGCATGTGAGTGAATGACTGATACGAGTTAACTATGTTGATGGATCTTATTTTGGAGGTCTACAAGTAGGCATGTGAGTGAATGACTGATACGAGTTGACTATGTTGATGGATCTTATTTTGGAGGTCTACAAGTAGGCATGTGAGTGAATGACTGATACGAGTTGACTATGTTGATGGATCTTATTTTGATATGATTGTTGAGATTACGATGCGCTTGAGATTGTATGTGCGTGCGTGTGTGTGCGTTTGCGTGATTCAAGATGAATGTGGTGTGTGTAAGGATATAAATATTAGCTAAGTGTTTAGTATTTAGGAAAAATAAATTTTTTTTTTGATCAATGATCACTTTGTCACAGGTCTAATCTAGTGCAGCGGTTATCTAAATCCACAAAATATAGGACATTTACATGTTTTTGTACTTGTTCTCTTCTTTTCGCCTTTTCGTCAAAAGGATGTAAATTTTAAACAGTTAAACTTTAAATAATCTTTAATCGATAGTACTTTATGACACTTAAATCAGGATGAATTTTTTTTGTTGATATTTTTAGATGTCACATTAATTATGCGTTTCTATAAGAATATAATTTTAAGATAAAATTCACATTTTTAACCAATCCTACGTGTTTCTTTGACTCAATACAACAAATCATTATCTTATGTGCTATAATCTAACGCCTGTGGCAGATTTGCTGTCAAATAGAATATATCTTTTGGAAAATGAGTCTCCTCTATTTTATGTGCTTGTCCCAGTCAGTTTTCATGTTTGTAAAATATCCATTGGGTTTTTTTATAGAGTTCGTGCAGCAGATGTTTGTAATATATATGCAAAAGCTCACTTTTACGTCAAGTTCTGAAAAACCATTTCAAATAAGTTATATATTAGCGTTATTATCTGATAGAATGTTGAAATCAACTGGGGGGGGGGTCCTTCTTCCAGAACAACTTTCACTTGATCCAACCATACTTTACTTGATATTCCTCTCACATGCCTTCCACTCACATTTTTACTATAGATCTGTGTTGTTAGTCTGTCATTCGTTCCACATGCCCAAATCATATTAATGTAGTCTTCGTCATCGTACTTAACACATCAGCTATCAGTTTACTTTCATCCCCTATCACTTCATTCCGTATTCTGTCATACGTTGTACGTTGTAACTCAATATATTATTCTGTCATACGTTGTAACTCAATATATTATTCTGTCATACGTTGTAACTCAATATATTATTCTGTCATACGTTGTAACTCAATATATTATTCTGTCATACGTTGTAACTCAATATATTATTCTGTCATACGTTGTAACTCAATATATTATTCTGTCATACGTTGTAACTCAATATATTATTCTGTCATACGTTGTAACTCAATATATTATTCTGTCATACGTTGTAACTCAATATATTATTCTGTCATACGTTGTTACTCAATATATTATTCTGTCATACGTTGTAACTCAATATATTATTCTGTCATACGTTGTAACTCAATATATTATTCTGTCATACGTTGTAACTCAATATATTATTCTGTCATACGTTGTAACTCAATATATTATTCTGTCATACGTTGTAACTCAATATATTATTCTGTCATACGTTGTAACTCAATATATTATTCTGTCATACGTTGTAACTCAATATATTATTCTGTCATACGTTGTAACTCAATATATTATTCTGTCATACGTTGTAACTCAATATATTATTCTGTCATACGTTGTAACTCAATATATTATTCTCAATGCAAAAATTTCTACAGAATGTATTCGGCTCCTATCGGTCTTTTTCCTCGTCCCCGTTTCTCCCCGCTTCTATACGTCTAAGTTGGCACCAAAATACTATTGTAGACTATCATCTTGGAAGATTTTGATACTGTCTGCTTCGTATATACGCCTATGTTTAAGTGCCTTATTGACATTATTTCCTATCGCTACACGCCGTTTGATATCCCTTTTAACTCTTCCATCATCTGAGAAAATACTGCCCAGATAGCAAAATTCTTCAATTTGCTCTAATCTTTCATTATCCACCCATATATCGCATTTAAATAAATAAATAAACAATAGGTTTATTGATAGCAACATAGTATGTACAGATTATGTTTAAATAACACTTCTAAAACACATAAATTGCAGATAATACATTAAATACAGAAGCTATCAAAAGGTCTGGGCTCATCTAATAGCATCCCCTCGGCCAAGATATACCCCACCAATATAGGGCGAATCCAGCCACGGGGACACCAGATGTTTTCCAGCCCACACCCTTTTCCTTTCACACTTTTCTATTGATATAACTTATGATTTCAAAACATTTATTTTCAGTTGTTTCTCTTAGCATCTTTCCTACAATTTCAATTCTGCGGAGTAAACAATAAATAATATTTATGGATAAATTCACACTTGTTTACTCCAAGAGTAGAAAAGGAAAAACCAAAACACTTATCCATTGAGATACCTACTCGTATGTCTACATTGAGATACTCGTATATCTACATTGAGATACTCGTATGTCTACAATAATTTTTCACCATATCAAATGTTTTTAAATGTGAACATTTCTTGAAAATTCTGTTTTTTGGATTAAAAAAATACAATTTTTTTGATAATTGTATAATACTATTTTATTTTTATAAATTAATAATTCCAGCAAAAGCCATACACATCCCTATTACAAATGAAACTTTGGTAGAATAAATGCGCGTGTTAAGTCAAATTAAGTAAAAAAAAATCGAATTGAGATGTTCATCGCTGTGCGCTGGTTGCAACGGACACGTCTTTGCACATAAATATGTTGAGGATTTCGCAGTTCTTTATATCAGTTATATATGTTAAGGCACCTGCTCAGGATCCTGTCCGAAAGGCGTGCAAGATGGATCGGTCATATAATACGACAAGAGGGCCTCTTGCATGCCATAATGGAGGGTATGACCGAGGGGACAAACTCTAGGGGACGCCCACGCCGAGAGTACCTGGAGGACCTGTTGGTGGACGTGCGCTGCTCAACATATACAGATTTAAAAAGAGCCGCACAGGACAGGGGGGAATGGAGGAGAAGAGTTGAAATTGCTGCAAACCAGTCTTAGGACTGCAACCACGGAGAGAGAGATGTTAAGGTCTTTCAGAGTGCTGTACCGCGTAGTTTGGCTTCTGATACTGACGTTTCGAAAACTATGGAGTTTTCGTCTCCAGGTCTCTTTTGTAGTTTATTTTTTTAGTATTTTTAATAAGGCAAACCTGTTACGTGTAAAGAACTAAATAAATGGAGTTCTGTTTGATTTTTTATTTATAATAAAGTGTCAATCATGACAACATTTTTTTTTGCTAAAATACCAAAGCAACTAATTTGTCGATTTGCACATTTTTATAAAAGGTTAAAAGGGATTGAATAAGTTTCCGAATTCTTTGTTAAATATTACACAAAAAAGACATTTGAATTTGTTATACGCGACATTTTGTATTCACCAACATAAATCCATTTCAATTTGGTTTTCTTTATGTCAGGGGAAAGGAAAATGTCTCATGATATTGTCAATGAAAAGACTAAAATGAAAGGAAATTTCTGGAAAAAAAATATAAAATGTTGAAATCAGATTTCTGCTGTAAAAATCTGAAAACAAAAATTAATGTACTAAAACGGTGTCTTCTACTATACATATTCTGTCGAATAAAACAAGTCATAGGAAATGTCTTCGTATTATTTTAAATCATTACATTTACTATTGAAAAAAATCAAGCATTTACATCTTTAAGTTACATTCAACATATTCCAATTGGTGATTGAGATATATGGAAGAGCGTGACCGGGATACAATATATTCTTCAGCAGCAGTAATCAAGTCTTTGAGTTTAGAATCACTGAAGTAGACACAGATCTCGCGGTTCGTTATTGCACGTGTAGATAACACTAGCCAACGCGAAGAGACAACATTCGCACACGTATGTAGTGCGTGCGAGTTTTGTTACCTGGCAAACTCTTTTACCAGACTCTAACTTTTTTTTTTTGGGTACCATCGGTATTTGAATCCGAAGAACCCAAGTGGAGTCAAGCGTCTACCACGGAAGTTGTTTTAGTTATTATGTTTTATTACTATACAACTCCAGACAATATCAGCAATATAGTCAACCTCCGTGACTTAGTTGATAAGACGCCTGTCTTCCCGTGGATTGAGTGTTCGATTCTTGGAGATACTTAGCTTTTAACACCTTTCTGGTTAGTTGGAAAAGATTGCCGTATAATAATAAGGCCGTCAGGTTGTACTATATAAATGAAAGAAAATATGATACATAATAATTGTCAATGAATTAAAAAATATATATTCTTAAGAAAAAAAATACAAATTCTCGTCTTATAAATTCTCGTCAAAAATAAGTAATTTTTAACTACTGTTTTTACGCAATGATTTTTTATTTCCTTACGATCATCCTAACAATACCTGATATCGTCGCGAATACCTAAAGAAGTTGACAAGATTAAGTTGATTCCCAAGTTTTTTTCTTAATAATTCCGAATTTAAGTATTCTTTGGGATATTTAGGCACGGTATAGACACATGTTTTCAAACACAGAGATGTGGAATGTATGGAATTGTGTTGAAGAAAAATGCTACGAATCCTGTTAGAATGGTCAGACGTTTCATGCCTCCATCCTAGAAGAAAGGAGTGCTGACGATAGATTGTTAACAATTCGTTTCGGCGAGTTCTTCATTTTTGTGGTCTTTTGATATTTTTAAAAAGCTAAATAACTGACGCAACAAGGCTAACGTTGGCTCATGAAAAAAGATAAAGAGAAGTTGTCAAAGTACATCATATAAGTAACGATATTCAGAAATAAAAAATAAATTGAAACTGAAAATCCAGCAAATAAAACTTATCTCTTATCTCTACAATTCTTTGAAGAATTATGGTAATACTTTGTTTAATGAAAAAGTTTGCTGATTTATCAAAGGAGCTCTATGTTATTCAAGCCTCAGTGATATTTAAAATTCGAAAATCACTGAGTTTAGATAACAATTTCAAACTCAAATCATTACGTTTATTTTAACTTCAAATTTTAACCAAACTTTTTTCGAGATTTCTTTTCTATGTTAAAATGTTTATCATGCTCTTTAAAAGTTAAGAATGAAATGAAAGAGGAAAAATGTCGAAAAAAATTATATTTACATTTAGATAAAAAAACATTCTTAAGAAATTGATTTTTTTTTCAATCCTTAGAAATCTATAAATCTTGGAAAAGATTTGGCAACATATCGTAAATGGTAGGTATAAGGCTGTTTTTCCATCAATTGAACCGTGACTGGCACGTTTGACCTTAGAATTGGGTTTTATCTCGGACACGATCCAAAAACACATTCATTTGTTTTATTTAGAAAAAGTGCTGTGTAAGGTAAAACACATAAGAATGGTAAGTTTTTTTTCCAAACACACACATCTTTATATATATTTTTTGAAATATTTAGAATATTAATAAATAATAATAAGTTTATTAATATCAACATAGTATGTAAATATGCATTCAGTAATGACACACATATGTCAAGGTGGTTGAAATAAAATACGTTTGAGAGTGATAAGCTGTCAAAAGGTAAATCCTCACTAAAAGGAGGGCGAGCTTGGCTGTCACGACGCCAGACTTTTTCAGGCAAAACTTTTGTACATGTAAACCATATTTAAAAAAAGCAGTTAATACAATTAGAAACACAATAACCATGTACAAAAATTCTTCAATGAAAAACATGTACAAACATTTATTATAAAGGGAAATAAAAAATACTGTAATTAAGTGTTAATCACTGTATTTTGAGGTTCATTTAAAATGTAGGGCCAAAAAAGCAAAGATTTTACATGATATCGTCAATTTTTAGTTCAAGTTACATTTAAACTGAGAAATGTTATATACTCCTTTTGCAATATTTTAAGAACTATGTGAATTCGACATCTATTGCATTGATGACCAGAGCATTTGATGTATTTAAAAACATTATTTTTTAAATCGGAATTTACTAGTTATTTTATTTAACAACACTTTTGATAACTGAGTGAAGTTGCATTTGTCTGTTGATACAAACATTGTACAACAAGAAACAAAAGTTAAGTGAAAGAGATAAACATTGAGAGTTTTATCGAATACTTCATACACAATTTTTTAAACCGAAATCTGATACGGGACTCGTGCGAATTTAGTTTATTCTGCATTATGACTCCCTTACACCCTTCTCCAATATTTTTTTTCGTTGTACTAAAAACCTATATTAATTGTGTACTCTTATTGGATTCTATCAATAAAATAAGTATAAAATTAGGATTCCTGTTTTTCATCAAATCCATCACCAGTTTTAGAGAATTATTTTTCAACCAGTTTATATTATATAAAACGTCGCATATTCATTACAATCTAAATCATATGGAGGAGAAACACACAGTTCCTTGCCCCAAGAATTTATAATACATTTTTGAGGGATAGTGGAGATTTTTAGTAATGCCACCCCTTCAAATGTAAAAAAGGTATATGACAAGGTGGTCCATTGACAGGGGGAGAGCTTTTGAAGGTCTCCATATAGGCATGAAAGTGAATGACTGATGCGAATTAGGTGTTTGTGTGTTGAGCCGTTAGACATAATTTTTAATGTGGATTTTAAGATAATGATACAGTAACAATTATCACATGTTTATGGTAGGTTGGGATTTTAGAATGTAATGTTTGAGATAAGCGATTTAGTATTTAGGACACATATATGAAATTTGTGATTAAAAAACGAGACCATTTCATCGCAGGATTTGTCTAGTGACATGGTTCCCTTGATCCGCAAAATGGATGAATTTTACCATTTTTATTTTCTCGTACTTACTGGTTTGTCTTTTTTTTAAACAATGCGTATTATGCATTTAATGCTGTGGATTATATAGTAAGTGTCAACAAAATACAAAAAAAAACTATTAAAATAATACATATAATCATATTTTACCTTCAAATACACTTACGTTTGTACATTAAATTGAAGCTTTCTAATTAATATAAATTATTCAATATCAGAAATGAGCTGAAAACTATGTGTGTTGAATATTTAAGTATATAAATTCCCTTTTATTTGACCCAGTCTAGTATGTGGTTACTTAGCTTTTACTTGAATTATATATTTTCACATAACTTGCAAATGAGCCAATTTAACTCTAGTTATTGTATTTAACAAAAACACGGCCTTTATAAAGTTTTTTGTTTTGAATATTAAATTTGATTAATTATTTAGTTCTGATAAACGTTTCCCTTTGTCTTCCAGTTTTCCAAAATTAAGAAGACTGGGAAAATTACGTTTCTTTTGTTTTGGGAACTTTAATATTTCGCTTTTTCCCAATAAACTAAAAGCATGCGGGCTTTGTTCTACGAGTACGTTGTCAAATAGTGTACATTTTCTTGCACTATCTTATGGGCACCATGCTTTGTTCATTACTCGTGTTTAACAAACCATATTTACAAAACTAAACCTTGCTTGGTTTTGTTAATATTTTTTTTTATCTAGTAACACAAAAATATGGTGGAATAACATGTTTAAATATTAATTAACGCGAATTATATTTTTTCATAAAATTATATTTACTTTTGACGACCTCCGTGACTTACTTAGAAATATGTTTTTTTCTTATCCGGCGGTTGCAGGTTTCATTTTCGTTAATAACCATTTGACGGTTCGAGACTAGTTTTCTTATAAGGTTAGAAGAGATAGCCACATGAAATTTAGCCCGTCAGGTTGTGTTCTACACTACGAAAGTGTTGAACTATAAACACAATGTTATTATATAACTATGCAACGGAAGCGTTGAACTATAATTACAATACAATAAAAACAATGTTATTATGCTCTGAAATTAGATACACATAATATCATCCAGCCATTTTCTTGTCGAAGTAGGCTGAGAGAACAGAACATCAGACGTTTTTTTATCACAACACACACCCTTCGCCTCTTCTCCATTCAAACATCTTGTATCACAACTCCTTCAATTTCTCCGACTTTCTACGATTCCTTCTTTCAAAATATCATTCACTTGATGCAACCACACTTTTCTTGGTCTTCTTTTACTACGTCATACACACATTTGCACATTATACTTATTAAATTATATTTATTCCATTCATTCGTATTTCATACACAACTATCTCAAAGTATTTTTCTTCATATAACTCACCACAATAGCCTTAATTCACATTCATCCATAATCATTTCATTCCGTATACTATCATACTTTGTCACCCCATCTTGTCTTCTCAGTGCACCCATTTCTACTACTTATTTGACTCACGTCCACATTTCACTTCCATATATCAAAATTATTACTAAAACACTTTAGTGGACTATCATATTAGTGGATTTTGATGATGTCCGGTTCGAGTTTATATATTTTAGTCCTCCAAACTATCGCCACACGCCGTTCGATATTCCTCGTAACTCTTCCATCATCTAAGACAATACTACTATAATAGCAAAATTCCTCAACTTTTTCCGACCAGCTAAAATATTTATAGCATTTAAGCTACATAAAACATAAATTCAGATGTAAAATGGTCTAAGATTAAAACCAGCCCGGAAATGAATCCGCCAGGAATATTGTTAGCAAAAAATATGTTTACTATAAATAATATTCATTAAAATATGAATTCATCTTAACTAAGCAGTTTACTTATAAAAAATATCCCGCTTTGTTTTTTAACTTATAAAAAGTAGTTAATAAGCTTCAGGTGAAATAAAGTATGATATGACATAAAAACCAGGATATGATAGTTAAAATGGATATCACAATCAATCAAATATTTACGCAGAATGTTTTGTATTGTATTATACGTTAGTTCCAAACAGCACATCCTGGTGGGTGTATCGGCCTCTGGCAATCTCTTCCTACCAGAAAGGTGTTAAACAAAACCTGAAGGGAAGTCAAACTAAACCTTTTTTTCAAATCTGGCTATCAACGGGAAACGAAGCAGCAAGCCCCGCGTCGGAAAACAGGCGTCTTACCAATTTTGTCATGGGAGGATGACCAGTCTTAGGACTGTTTATAAAACTCCGAGGTATTTTTGAAAGCTCCTGCTCTAATACGCGGCTTAACCTAAAATATGTAATTCATTTAGGCTTATTTTAAAACTTTTTTAGAATTTAAATTAAAGGAATTTGTTTTCCGCCTGAGTTTTACCAGAAATGATTGGTTGTATGGTAAATGAAATTTCATATTAAATGAAATGATTAACTATGGTCCATTGGGGAGCCTCATATATTCTTGAACTTAATCAACCCTGATTCGGCTGAACTATTTTTCACCTTTATATTTTCTTGCTTTTCTTATTTTTTTTTCACGCGATATCAAACGGTTATACATCAACATTTCGATCACGTAGACTATGTTGGAAATATAAACAAGAAGGGGCTTTTTGTTGGCTAGATAGGAAAGAAATTCAATTTCTATATTCGCAGAAAACTGTAACAAAATGATTTTTTATTGAAAACTTCGAGTTAATTCAATAATGAAATAAAAAGACCAAAAAAAGGTTTTCAGCGTTTTTTTAATATGATTTCACCTTATATATAATTTCTTATAATTTATAGAGAAATATGTTCTTACATAACTGAGATAAAAATAAGGCTATTTATGTTATTCTTTCGTTACATATGTAACCTGGCGAGTTTATTGCCACTCGGCAATCTCATACAACCTAGAAATTTGCTAAAGGTACTTAAAGTAACCAGACTAGAACCCTCATTGACATATAGTAACCATTTTAAAAATTAATATCAACTAGACCACGGAGGTTGTGTCCTTATATAACTGAGTTAAATACGCGTGTTCATACCAAGTAGATCACAGAGATAATGCGTTTGTTGAAAATACGTCCTTAGATTACTAAGTTAAAAAAGTGTGTTCATACCAACTAGGCCACGGATATAATGCATTTGTTAAAAATGCGTCCTTATATTATATAACTGAGTTAAATACGCGTGTTCATACCAACTAGACCACAGAGAAAATGCGTTTGTTGAAAATACATCCTTAGATTACTAAGTTAAAAAAGTGTGTTCATACCAACTAGGCCACGAATATAATGCATTTGTTAAAAATGCGTCCTTATATTATATAACTGAGTTAAATATGCGTGTTCATACCAACTAGACCACAGAGATAATGCGTTTGTTGAAAATACGTCCTTAGATTACTAAGTTAAAAAAGTGTGTTCATACCAACTAGGCCACGGATATAATGCATTTGTTAAAAATGCGTCCTTATATTATATAACTGAGTTAAATACGCGTGTTCATACCAACTAGACCACAGAGATAATGCGTTTGTTGAAAATACGTCCTTAGATTACTAAGTTAAAAAAGTGTGTTCATACCAACTAGGCCACGGATATAATGCATTTGTTAAAAATGCGTCCTTATATTATATAACTGAGTTAAATATGCGTGTTCATACCAACTAGACCACAGAGATAATGCGTTTGTTGAAAATACGTCCTTAGATTACTAAGTTAAAAAAGTGTGTTCATACCAACTAGGCCACGGATATAATGCATTTGTTAAAAATGCGTCTTTATATTATATAACTGAGTTAAATACGCGTGTTCATACCAACTAGACCACAGAGATAATGCGTTTGTTGAAAATAAGTCCTTAGATTACTAAGTTAAAAAAGTGTGTTCATACCAACTAGGCCACGGATATAATGCATTTGTTAAAAATGCGTTCTTATATTATATAACTGAGTTAAATACGCGTGTTCATACCAACTAGACCACAGAGATAATGCGTTTGTTGAAAATACGTCCTTAGATTACTAAGTTAAAAAAGTGTGTTCATACCAACTAGGCCACGGATATAATGCATTTGTTAAAAATATGTCCTTATATAACTGAGTTTAAAATGTGTTATTTAAAATGTAAATTTATTTATGAAATTACTTAGTTTAAAAAAAAAAATATTATTTGCCAATGATCATTGAGAATGGTTATGAAAATCTTTTTACGATTGAATATATTTTAAATACGTGTTTTAAATTTTAAAAAATAATGATAGAAATAATTGATTCCGTTCCGTTGGTAAGCTGCTTGTCTTCCATCCTGGCGATTGCGGGTTCGAATGCTGCTGACCCTAGATTTAGTATAAAAGGTTTTAGTCTAGTTTTCATGTAAGGCTTGATGAGACACCTTTATGGTCAGTTGAAAGAGATTGCCACATACCAATTAAACATTCAGGCTGTAATGTATATCATACACCGAATGGGTAATGTTATTTAAAACAAATTGATTTACACAAATTATAATAAACAAACAACCTTCGAGGCCAAACTGATACGATGCGAGTCTTCCTGCCCATAGGTTGACATTTTTTTTTTTAAAAGAACTCCAGTCTGGTTCTCACTTAAGGTATCTTTGCCATCTTTCTGATTGATTGGAAGAGAAGACAATAATCAAAGGCAGTTTTAAATATATCAAACTTAAGTTAGATACAGTATAGTATTGTATAATAAATTATTATTCACAAAGTGCCGATTAGTAAACAACCCACTTTTATTTGAAACAATTATTATATGTAATTCAACGACACGGTTATTAGTGTCACTCACTTATATTTACATTTTCGACAAATCTTGATGAGTTTAAGTGTTTCTTAGGGTTATTTAGGTTTAAGTGTTTCTTAGGGTTTTACTTTGGTTTAAGTGTTTCTTAGGGTTTTATATGAATTTTAATAAAAGAAAAACCCAATGATGTGCATCTGGCTCTGGGATAATCAAAATGCTAAGTTATTAAAAAATGTCAAGAAGATTTTTTATATTTTTGTATAACTCATCAAATAACATACCATATGTTATGTTTTATTGTGGCCTTCGATTTCAAATATTGTTATAATAGGTTAATTATCTTTCGATATTGACTCTCCACGCTACTAGATAGGGTATCTGGGGATATTTTCATACATAAATGAAAATGTTTCAGATTTTTATAATATTAATTATTTTATTTCAGCCAGTGTGCTGAATGACATGATGCAACAACATATACCTACCATAGTTTTACAGAAGAGATAAATAAAATATTTCCTGAATACAAATATTGAGATGAAAAAACCAATAACAATTTAGTCTTTATAATGAAAATAAAATTGAATATAACATCAGAAAAATAATATTTACTTAAACACAGTTATAATACAAAAAAGTATAAAAATATATAATACCTGAAAACAATACTCTCAAAATACACAAGCATTGAAAATATATACACCTAAAAACAATATTTATAAAAAATAATATTTATGTAAAACAAAAATATGTACACATTTTTTAAAACAATACAAAATTTACTATAACAATAAACTGCAAAAAATATAGTACTCTCTCATTTTTTGCCTTTTAGGTTGGAAGAAGTATTTTTATACCAATTTTCAGTTAAATATAGTTTTGATAAAAATTTTGAATTCAGTGACAGGGAGCAAAAATCCTATGACGCGATGTCGCACCAAGGTTTCAAATGAATGTAACTTTTGTTCAACAAATATCTCGCACACACTACAGAAAGGGTATTTGTGGAAACGCTGACGGAAAACATTATTTATCCCACTCGCATCTTCGTCCATTCGGCTATTGTATAATTGTTCCACATTTCTGGTCTTTAAATGGTGAGCAATGTGAATTGAACAACGGTCCGGTCTCTTTATATTGTCGGATTATCTTTGAAGCCTCAAGCAAGCGTTCCTCATCTCCCCCTCCTTTGCCTTTGCCTTTCCATATCCTCTTTATGCGTTACTTCATATAATAAATATTTTTATATTTCTATAGTATTTGGCTTGTGCATGGAAAAAAACATTGGAAATTTTTATTTCATCGGTAATACATAGATACATACCATCATGCCTTTTTCTTACTGGGGTAAGCAGAGAGAACAAAATGCTAAATTTTCCTATCGCAACACACATATTTCGCCTTTTCGACATCAACACACCATCTCACACAACTAGTACGATTTCTCTGATGTTTAATATTTCCTTCTTTTAAAATATCCTTTCCTTGATTCTCCCATAATTTCTTTAGTATTCCTCTACCACGCGTCCTACTCAAATGTTTATGTATATTTGTTTTGTAAATCTTTCTCCATTCATTCTTTCTATATGTCCAAACTATTTCAGAGAACTCTTCCTCATCTTACTTAATACATTAGCGTTGAGTGAGCATTAGCCTTAAGTTCACAGCCATAGTATTCTTAGTACACGCATTTCTACAGCATTTATTCGTCTCTTTTTAGTATTTCCACGTCCACGTTACATCTCCGTACAGCAAATTTGGTACTATTGTAGATTACTCTTGTGTTAATATATCGACAATCAAACCTCGAACTCTCCAAGTGGAAATTAATCACTAGGTTCGAATGTGTTTAATATACCATACTTTATCAATTCATATAAAAAAAATATATAAACTTGACAAAAGTATTTCGTAGCTTGAGTTACTACGGAAAATTAAAGATTAATGTGAAATTATTTGAATAGTGGGTGAAGGCGTTTTGAAAAGAGATATTACAATAACGGAAATAATAATTCCGTTTAAAGTAACATTTTGTTGTCTCAGTTATAATCACAATAACTTTGTGGAACAAAAGATTTGGCTCTAGTCTTCGCTCCGAGTAGTTGCTTTTTGTACTGTTATACAAATAAGCCTTTTCAAAGCCAAATTCTTGAAAATGTTTTGTCTTTGTTGGGTGTTCGTGTATTAATTGAAATTTTCAGAATTGTATGAAAATTGAAAATTGTAATTTATGTTATCAAAGTGAACCCAATCTTCATTGAATTTATAGATTCTTTGTATGAATTTCAACAAAACCAAGCAATGACACGGAATTAAATGATTTCATAAAGGTATTTTTTATGCAAATCGCACTGCTTTTTTTAGAATTGCGCAGAACCGATGCAAGCACAAAATGTTGATAGTTATTCATTCTCAACAATATAAGACCCGAGCAAAATCAAATCAACCTTTTCCGATACCCGGCTTGTTTTTGAGTAGTTCTGATTTTCATGAAGGGTTTACTAAAATGTATGTATCTAAGTAAACATTAAGAACATTGTAATGAAAATTTATACATTTATTTAAAATACCTAATTTAATTATTTAGTTAAGTACCTACAGTAATTTTCCCAACATTCTCTTTTGTTGAGTGTTTCATAAAACAAACTCCGTGACTCACTTATTTTCTTTTGCTTAACACATATGTAAGTTCTATAGAGTTTTCTTTTGTTGAGTGTTTCATAAAACAAACTCCTTACATGGTACATATACCGTGACTCGCTTGTTTTTTTGTGCTTAACACATATGTAAGTTCTATAGAGTTTTCTTTTTTGTTGTTTAATGGAATACATTTTAACACATGTCACGTTAAAACAATTTATCTCGTTAAAACACGAGACGGGAACTCAACGCAAATCATATTTATCACGTTAAAACATGGGACCGGGACTCAACGCAAATCTTCTTTATCACGTTAAAACACGGAACCAGGACTCAACGCCAATCAAATCTATCACGTTAAAACACGAGGCCGGAACTCAGCGCAAATCTTATTTATCACGTTAAAACACGGAACCGGGACTCAACGCAAATCTAATTTACCATGTTTAAACATGGGACCGGAACTCAACGCAAATCTAATTTATCACGTTAAAACACGAGACAGGAACTCAACGCAAATCATATTTATCACGTTAAAACACGGGACCGGGACTCAACGCCAATCTAATTTATCACGTTAAAACACGGAACCGGGACTCAACGCCAATCCAATTTACCACGTTAAAACACGAGGCCGGAACTCAGCGCAAATCTTATTTATTATATTAAAACACGAGACAGGAACTCAACGCAAATCATATTTATCACGTTAAAACACGGGACTGGGACTCGACGCAAATCTAAGTTACCATGTTTAAACATGGGACCGGAACTCAACGCAAATCTAATTTATCACGTTGAAACACGGGACTGGAACTCAAAGCCAATCTAATTTATCACGTTTAAAGACGGGATCGGGACTCAATGCCAATCTAATTTATCACGTTAAAACACGGGATCACGACACAAAGTGTTAGCTATCCATGTGCGTACGAGTAGTTCATATTTACAATTATTTAAAAAAAATTGTATTTGAGCTTCCTGCCATGTCTATTAATTGAGTTTTTTTTTATTTTCCAAAGATGTTCAGGGGTCGCTACCAATTTTGTAAAAATTGGCCTATTTGTTAAAAAGACGCAATCAATTTCTCTTCTTGACTACAACTTCTACGTAATGCTTTATTTGAAACTAAATGGTTTCAGTTATTATTGTTTGCAAATTTCTTTGAATTATTTTTAAATTAAAAAATATATTTCTTTAGTCCAAGTAAAACATATTTTACTAAATGCGTAATGTTGAGTCGAGTAGCTGATCAAATCATTTATACATACGAGTATATTCGCCCTTTTTCTGAACTCTTCTTGTTAAACAACTTATATGAACAAGCAAACATATTTTTTGATCAATTTTGAATTTAAAAAATATATACAGAAAATCCGGCAATTTTTTTAAAATGAAAATCTATTTCTGCCACTTTTTATCATTTTTTAGATAAATAAAATATGAGTTTTTTAAGTAATTGATAATATATATTTTTAAATGGTTTATCTAAATGGTCATTAAAAATGAATAAATTTGAAATAACAATGAAAATGAATCAATTATAGATATCTAAAACTTCATTTTACAAATTTATAAAAATCAACTTCTCTTGACAAATTTAATGCTCGCTTCAGTTTAGTAGGCATAGCTTTTTAGATAGGTTTATGTACAAAAATATTTATTTAATTAATTTATTTTACACATGGCAAGAAATATATACAATTTGCAAAAAAAAAACAACGGGTAATTTAATTTGGCCACGCAATTTTAATGAATCTGGGTTTATTGCCTTTAATTTGTCGTGTCGCATACACATTATTATATGCATACACATTTTTCAATCCACATTTCTCCTCAAAAATAAAATAGTTTTAGATATAAAAACATGAATTTTAAGAAAAATAAAAATGTTAGACCCACTTTATCAAAGGTTTTACAGCTTTTTATTATGAAACCATGAAGGGGTATCAAATATCAACCATTTGTATCAAATTGAAAATTTTCATTAAATTTAACGATTTCCGTAAACGATAACAGTATTTTTATATATTTTGATTTTCTTGTCTTTTAGCCTCAAACATACTTTCATAATATTATTCACAACGAAGATCATGCTCTCACAGTGGTGGACTGAAATTCGGAAAATTTTCAATTTTTTTATATTTCTAACAGAATTTGAATTTCTGTAGCGATCGTTACTACTAAATAAAATAATATTTCTTATTTAACTCGTGTTTGGGGAAGTAAAAAAATAGATTTCTGGAAATATTTGATTGTGAACATTTTACAGTATATATAATTAGAAATATTTTGGTCTTTGCTAGCATATTATAACTTTCTTTGCTAGCATATTATAGCCACTGCACTGACATTTGTTTAATATGGGCTAATACCTTATCTCTGCTCTTCCCGCAGCCGATGTTCATCGTGAATGAAACATATTTACCATATATGTGTATATATAATGTATGTGCTCATTGGATATTTAATTTTAAAGGCGTCTTTTTTTAATTATATTATTTTAATTATTATTTAATTAATTATCGTGATTCGAAGTAAACATCTTATTCTTAGAATATCTGGTATCAGTTTTGAACGTGAGTTAAATATGTTAGATTCAATAAATCCTGGTAACATGTTTAGGCCAATTTGTTTAATTTTGTGTAAACGAATATTAAATTCAGCGGTTGAAATGATCAAAAACTATGTGCATAAATCCTCTTAAAATAATTTATTACTTATTAAGGGCTTAAGAGCTGTCCGCTATTCATTAAGTTTACTTGTTTTTAGTTCATGAAAACTATTTTAGGAAAGGCAAATATTCTGTGCTCAAGTTTCAATAGCGAAGTCTATTTAAACTATAGCAATCAACTGTTTTATTAACTTGCTTTTCAAGTTTCAATTTAAAAGAAGTAATTTAAATATTAAATAATCTTAAAACGTGCTTTCCTTTTTTCAATTTTTGTGGTTATATTTATTTTAGGTAGAGCACACGAGGGAAACATATTTTTGACATCAAGCCACTTTAAAATGCTTGTTATTAGTTTTATACTCTTACGAGGCAAATGAGATATTTACATATTAAAAGACGTATTAAAAGCTAAGTAAGGTTCCTCGTAACCAACAAAAAAGGGATGCGAAATGAGGAAAATGTTTTGAAAAACGAGAGAAATATGATTTTGGGATTGAAAAAATGTCTATTGTGCCTTCGGTTTTTGATTGTCGTATAACTAAATATTATTTTTTGAGACGTTGTAATAAAACTGATTTTTTTATTTATATACTTACATAAAAAAGGTTGTTAGAAAGTAATTTCGTATTTTTAGGTCAAATTTAAACGCAAAATTGCACCAAAAACTTGTGGATCGTGGTTTTTGATATTTTTAGTATATCTGTAATCTCTCGTGTTGTAGATCACGGGTTATTCTCGATAAAGCTTAAATTTGGTTGTCATGAGTGTTAACCGGCCTTCCAGAGCAGACACCACTTTTGAGTATTGTATTACTATTACGGATTTTTTCTAACCACATTTGACACAACGTGATCGCTTACTGCATTGTCACCATACACTGTACGCACCTTTTTTATTTGTGTCGCATTTTTCCGCTTTTGGAATGTTTTGTGTTGCATTTGGAATGAAGTTTAGCAAATATTCGAGAAACACTTAACTGTTTTATGAATAACCCAATACTAAACTGACCATTTTAAATACAATTCTTATCCGCGGAGGACAAGTCCCAAAATTCCCAGTGGATACCTGAAACCGTGGATAGTGCCGAACTCTACATACACTATGTTTTATCTTAAACATACGTACCTATTGCCAAGTGATTGTACATTGGATATAATAAGACATAGACAATAATAACTTACAATAAAATAGAACAATCATACCAATACAATGCAATAACATTTTTGTGAATGTGGTCTCTCTCTTTTTATTCTTTTGATAATGTGATAGATTAAGTGAGGTGACTAACGGAGGCATTGTTACTTAGCGTCAGGTTATTATCCACCTTGTTACAATACGTTGGATTTTTTATTTAAAATGTTGGAACCGCTGGTAATTGAAATCTCGGATAACGAAATTGATGATAAGGTGGGACTCGTTCAGTCCAGGAATTAATTTAACGGTTTTAGCAGGTTCCTTTAGTGTAAACTTTGCAATAAATTATTTTTAATGCAAATGCGTTAAGATTAATGAAATGTATTAATTATTATTCGTAATTTGTTTAGTCAAATACTGTGTATTCTACTTGATATAACATGTAAACCTTGAAACCGGTAGGGTTATACCTTTATACAAAATGGAATAAACATTGTGTGACTAAACAATATCTTGAAACCTACACTGTGTTTAGTACCTTAAGTATAAGTAATATATTGGGTGTTAACATAAGTTGTGTCCGTTTTTTTTCCAAATGAAGAGAACAAGAGGACACAACAAAAAAAATTCAACAAATTAGTCAATAATGTATTCTCCTTCATTATTTACAACTTCTTGCCAACGTTCTACGAGTACAAGTTTGTCAATGCCTGTGCGATAAAAACCATCTGGTCTTGACTCGAGGAATTCGTCCAACCATGTCCGCAATTCGACGTCATTATTGAAAGAAACGCCGCGCAAATTGTTCGAAAGCAACCGGAAAAGGTAGAAAGCCGACGGCGCGAGGTCTGGAAAATATGGACGGTGCAGCAGGACTTCCCAACCAAGCGTTTGAATGGCATTCTTCGTAATGTTGGCGATATTAGGGCGGGCGTTATCGTGTTGCAGAATAACACCATATTGCTGATCCGGCCTTTTTTGTTGAATTGCAGTGTTGAGCCGCTGCATTTGCAGAATGTATAGCTCCGCGTTGACTGTCTGATTGCGTTCAAGTATCTCGTAGGGGATGACGCCTTGCCAATCCCACCAGATGCAAATCATCGTCTTGCGTGGATGGAAACCTTGTTTCGCTCTGGGCGTTGCTTGTTGACCATAACTCACCCATTCTTTCCGTTTCTTCATATTCACATAAAGGCACCATTTTTCATCACCAGTAATGATGCGGTAAAGGAACCTTTGCTTGTGGCCATGCGTAGCTCGATGACGCGCGAGCAAACCAGCAGAAATTGTCGAACGTTGATTTTTGTTGTTTTCACTCAAAACATGTGGAACCCAAGCGCCGAACTTCTGGACTTTTCCCATTGATTTAAGATGGTGGTATACAGTCATGTGACTACAATTCATCTGCTCGGCCAATTTTACCGTGGTTTGAAGGGGATCTTCATGAATTATATGGTTTAAGCGGTCCTCATTGAAGTCCACTGGTCGTCCGGAACGCTCCATATCTTTCAGGTCGAAATTACCGTCTTTGAAACGCAAAACCCTTCGACGAGCTATCATTTCATTCGTAGCATCTTCACCGTACACTTCGCAAATATCGCGAGCAGCTTTGGCAGCTTTATTCCCTCGATTGAACGCGAACAGGAGGGGGTGTTGAAAATGCTCACTTTCATCTACTTGACCTTCCATTTTGAAGGCTTGTAATCAAACAAAATAATATATGTAACGTAAAAGCAAACACAATATCTTGTAAAGCAGAAAATTTTCTTTCGGATGACGTATAACTTTTACCATTTTGTTTTACTTTTGGTGCTCATTTTGGAAAAAAAACGGACACAACTTATGTTAACTAGGTGTTGTTTAATTGTATTAATTATTTAATGAATATTTGCTCTGTTCGATCAAAGTAAAAACGATTGGCTTGTAAAATTATAATTCAAATTGAACGCAGAAAATATGCACACTGATATCAATAAAGTAAAAGAATTGATACGATTTCTGCTAAAGTATAAATATATCAAATATAGAACATTAGATATCTTTCTAAATTTTAACTAAAGGATTTTCGTTGTAAAAAACAAATTGTAGAAAACGAAAATTCTTTACTCAATTTAAGCATTTTAGAACGCATTTGTTTTTACTTAGTTTATTATAACATACACTTTTTACATATTTTAGTTGAAAATAATTCAGTAAAAATAGACTTCTATAATATTAATACCACTTTCAATACATTTCTAGTAAGTTGAAAGATATTGCAAATGTTAAAGCCTATTTCCTTCTAATATATACATTGAAAAGTAAAACATTAGTTTGTTTTTATACATACGAGTATATGTACTTTTTAAAAAAATATAATGTTCTCATGTTGTTTGAAAGATCGTATGCAAAGTCTTAAAAAAGTATTTGATAATGAAAATCGGAGAAATTTAAATATGGTGATTGTAATGTATGGGTGAACCATGAAAGTATTTAAAAAGATGAGAAATTTTCATTTTGGGGGGCACGTTTTCAAGAGGTGATAATATTGAAAAGCGTGTTTATGTAGGTAGTAACGTAAATGTCACACTTAGAACTGTTTTTTTCAATAAACTAATCGTAAAATATATAAAAATGAATAAGACTATTCGAGAAATATAACATAGGGAACTGTACGAAGTAAGATGAACAGGAAAACATGTATGAAGAGATTTATACATGTCAACGACATGAAAATTATGTGCATGGATAGCAAGGCTTGAAGATCTATCCTCTCTGTCTGCCCCAAAATGGTCATAGTGCGATGGTATGTATGTGTTTTTAAAAAATATATTTTACATTTTGAACAGCTTGTACAATGTTTTTTTTTTCAAATTTCAAATTCCTATAATTTTATGAGACCACGGCTAGTGGTCTCACCACTCTTCTCCGAAATCTTTATAAAAACTTGTCAAAGATTTAATTGAATCTAATCAGACACGCATTTGCTGTTGCTCAAAAGCAGATTAGTTTTGAAGTAAAATAAAAGTACTTTTTATAAAAAAAAATTAAAACTCGTAAAAAAACTAGAATACAAATCTTTGGACGAGATTACTTTTTCCAAAATAAATAATTCACATCTGGAAGCTTGTATCTCTTCGTAAACACAATACCTAAATTATTCAAATCGTTACTATTTCAGGTATAATGTAACTATCCAAAGGTTCCAAGTGTTGTGCTTTATGTCCATACTAAGTCTCCACTTAGGCCGAGTGGTGAGCTGAACAGACATATATTGGTGATAAATACGTCCCTCTTGAGCAATTCTCGCCTTTACCCCAAAAATGAGGGAAAATCGCCCTCCATCGTGTAATTTAAGGCCTATAAGTTCACATTTTAATCGTATTTAATAAAGAGAAATGGGTCGAATGAAAAAAGTTATAATTTAATATTTTAAAGGAGTTTTGAGATTTATAGGTAAACAGAGAAACCTTTTTTCAAATAATATTATCATATTTTAAAATATTATCTAATAAAATACCGAGCTTAATTTCAAGATTTATAGTGTTTTTAGAAAAATTGTGATTTTTCCTTCCAAGAAATCCACATAATAAGCTTCAGTCAAGGTTTTTTTAATATTAGAAGTTTATACATCATCATCTTTTTTCGCATTTTAAAATTTATTTGGGGTTTGTGTGACGAATCGCATCACTCCATCGTACTCTAAACATGGCCATTTTTAAGACAGTTTCTATGCTACTCTTCCATTATTATAGGAGTCGAAATGAATGCGACTTTGCGTTATTCCATTATATTCTTCTTCTGCGTTTTTTCACACGCAGAATGCGTTTTTCAACCAGATCACAGCACCCGGTGTTTGATTATGTAGTTATAGCGTCCATCCAGAAAACGCATACAGTGGACAGATATTTGCGAAGTGATTCATGTTAAGAATATCCTCAACTCATATGAAGACGATTCTACAAGGTCTCACCTTTGCATATCATATACAATGTGGTCCACTTCATACCTGATTCTAATCAGAGTGCATTTCTCATTCTGAGGAAGGGAATGAGTAGTTGCACTATGAACCTGAAAGTTCAGGCAATCTCGCAGTCAGGTCATTGAAAATATGTATTTTTTACGTCTTACAAAGTTCAACGGAACTGCCATATTTCATTAATTTTATTAAATTATAATGAAAGGTTATTTAGAAAAATTTTATCCAACAAAAAAGCAGTTAATTTTCTCTTAAGCTAACTGAAACATACGTAAACAGTATTTTCTTATAATTACTAGATATCTGCAAACTCAACGAATAAGGAAAACTGATAAAAAATAAAAATATCGATGTTTAAGTTTTACTCTGTCAAAAGTCAAACAACAAATTTCGTACAAAAATATGTGATTCGGAAAATGTTCATATCAGCACTTTGACCGATAAACTTTTTTCCTTAACCCGTATATTTTTTCTAGCAATGGAAGGCGAAAATACGACATACTTGAAAAAGTTCACCCATTCATTTCGCACTTAAGGAACTGAAAAGCGAGTGAAAAGTTTGTTTTTTCCACTTGAAGTGCAAATAATGAGAGTATTTTTTTACATATTTTTTGTAGAGTACATTTACAACAAAGGATTAATAATAATAATAAAAGGATGATTCCGTTTTGAGAGCACTGAATGGCGTTCTGTGATATGTTTTCGCCTCTAGTGCACTTGACGATAGGACTTTATTTTTAACGGAATAATACTTTACTTTTAACGGGATAGGACTTTACTTTTAACGGAAATTTAACTTAAGCGGAAATGAAAGACAAACACTTATTTTTATAAAAACACAGAGGTCGCGGTAAGGCACTTGTTTCCACCCAGAGATTATGAGTTTGATTGTCGGTTGTACCCGAAAAAAATAAAAGGATCCCAGCCTGGTAAAATAATTAATCTGGTAACAATAATTGCAAGCGCCAGACTATGCAAATGTTGTTACCTCTTCACGTGCGGTATTATGGTCAACACTTGCGATGGCAACCGCGAGTTTAGTACTTATTCCAATGGATCTTAACCCGGAGGCTCAATTATTGGAGCCAAAGACATTGTAGACTCAATTATTTGCAATAAGTCCTCATCGCCAATTCGGATATACCGAGAAGTACTAAACAAATGGATGAATTATTTAAAAATATATGGAAAACGACAAAAAATATATTTAAAAAGGGTGGATAAAAGGGTTGCGACTGTGGCTATTTTCAAGAAGTGTACTGCATCAACATACGTGTTATCCTGCAAATCCTTAACTAAAGCAAATTGATAATGAGCGTGTTTTTTTATTTAAATAACCATCACACAAGGTTTTTTAAAAATATTTATAACCTTAAAACCAAATTATTTTTGGTAAAAAATGATAAGATAACATAGTTTTAACCTCTTTCCTTTTAATGTTTTATATATAAGACGCTAAGTTTAATACGGACGTTCTTTTCGATCGGGTGATAGGAAACTCCTATGCAAAGTAAAACACCACTCCTCATTTTACAAATCTTGTGGAACTAACTTTCAAGGGTTATCAGATGTGCGACATCCTTTATCACATTAAAGAGAAAAGTTTAAAAATATCACATACCTCAGAATACTCTCATTCTAATTTCGTGCTTAAACAAATACATTCGAACCGAGCAGTATCAAAATCAGCTAAGATAAAAGTCCAAACCAATATTTTAGTATCAATTTTGATGTTTAGAAGTAAAATTTCGATATGCAAAACACCGAAAGTAGCCAAATAAAAGCTGTAAAACTGCGTGCACTGAGATATATACATAGGGTAATCATTTATGCCAAAATACGAAATGAAGTAATCAGGGATGAATGTGAACTTAAGGCTATACGAAAAATAGTGATATGGGATGAATGCAAACTTAAACCTGATGTGTCAGCTAAGATCAAGAAGAGCACTCTGGGATGATTTGGATATGTAGAACGAATGAATGAAGAAAGACTAACAAAAAAATTATACAGTGAATATGTGAGTGGAAGACGTTGTAGAGGAAAACCAAGGAAAGTATGTTTTGATCAAGAATACGATAAACTGAAAGAAAGAAATGTAGAAAGTCGTAGGAGTTGTATGAGAAGTTAAATGGATGTAGAAGAGGCGAAAATTGGGTGTTGCGATAGGAAAGTTGTACGCTATCTCTTCTGCGCCTACCTCAATAGGAAACGGCCTGATGGCATGTACGAGTATGTGTGTATGTTATTTATATATTGTATTACCGGCGTATTATGAAATGTTTCCAATATTATGATGAAATTTGATCAAGAGAAATGGTCAAGTACCATAAACGGGAAATATCCTTATCTTTCTGCGCCTACCTCAATAGGAAACGGCCTGATGGCATGTACGAGTATGTGTGTATGTTATTTATATATTGTATTACCGGCGTATTATGAAATGTTTCCAATATTATGATGAAATTTGATCAAGAGAAATGGTCAAGTACCATAAACGGGAAATATCCTTATCTTTCTGCGCCTACCTTAATAGGAAACGGCCTGATGGCATGTACGAGTATGTGTGTATGTTATTTATATATTGTATTACCGGCGTATTATGAAATGTTTCCAATATTATGATGAAATTTGATCAAGAGAAATGGTCAAGTACCATAAACGGGAAATATCCTTATCTTTCTGCGCCTACCTCAATAGGAAACGGCCTGATGGCATGTACGAGTATGTGTGTATGTTATTTATATATTGTATTACCGGCGTATTATGAAATGTTTCCAATATTATGATGAAATTTGATCAAGAGAAATGGTCAAGTACCATAAACGGGAAATATCCTTATCTTTCTGCGCCTACCTCAATAGGAAACGGCCTGATGGCATGTACGAGTATGTGTGTATGTTATTTATATATTGTATTACCGGCGTATTATGAAATGTTTCCAATATTATGATGAAATTTGATCAAGAGAAATGGTCAAGTACCATAAACGGGAAATATCCTTATCTTTCTGCGCCTACCTCAATAGGAAACGGCCTGATGGCATGTACGAGTATGTGTGTATGTTATTTATATATTGTTTTACCGGCGTATTATGAAATGTTTCCAATATTATGATGAAATTTGATCAAGAGAAATGGTCAAGTACCATAAACGGGAAATATCCTTATCTTTCTGCGCCTACCTCAATAGGAAACGGCCTGATGGCATGTACGAGTATGTGTGTATGTTATTTATATATTGTATTACCGGCGTATTATGAAATGTTTCCAATATTATGATGAAATTTGATCAAGAGAAATGGTCAAGTACCATAAACGGGAAATATCCTTATCTTTCTGCGCCTACCTCAATAGGAAACGGCCTGATGGCATGTACGAGTATGTGTGTATGTTATTTATATATTGTATTACCGGCGTATTATGAAATGTTTCCAATATTATGATGAAATTTGATCAAGAGAAATGGTCAAGTACCATAAACGGGAAATATCCTTATCTTTCTGCGCCTACCTCAATAGGAAACGGCCTGATGGCATGTACGAGTATGTGTGTATGTTATTTATATATTGTATTACCGGCGTATTATGAAATGTTTCCAATATTATGATGAAATTTGATCAAGAGAAATGGTCAAGTACCATAAACGGGAAATATCCTTATCTTTCTGCGCCTACCTCAATAGGAAACGGCCTGATGGCATGTACGAGTATGTGTGTATGTTATTTATATATTGTATTACCGGCGTATTATGAAATGTTTCCAATATTATGATGAAATTTGATCAAGAGAAATGGTCAAGTACCATAAACGGGAAATATCCTTATCTTTCTGCGCCTACCTCAATAGGAAACGGCCTGATGGCATGTACGAGTATGTGTGTATGTTATTTATATATTGTATTACCGGCGTATTATGAAATGTTTCCAATATTACGATGAAATTTGATCAAGAGAAATGGTCAAGTACCATAAACGGGAAATATCCTTATCTTTCTGCGCCTACCTCAATAGGAAACGGCCTGATGGCATGTACGAGTATGTGTGTATGTTATTTATATATTGTATTACCGGCGTATTATAAAATGTTTCCAATATTATGATGAAATTTGATCAAGAGAAATGGTCAAGTACCATACACGGGAAATATCCTTATCTTTCTGCGCCTACCTCAATAGGAAACGGCCTGATGGCATGTACGAGTATGTGTGTATGTTATTTATATATTGTATTACCGGCGTATTATGAAATGTTTCCAATATTATGATGAAATTTGATCAAGAGAAATGGTCAAGTACCATAAACGGGAAATATCCTTATCTTTCTGCGCCTACCTCAATAGGAAACGGCCTGATGGCATGTACGAGTATGTGTGTATGTTATTTATATATTGTATTACCGGCGTATTATGAAATGTTTCCAATATTATGATGAAATTTGATCAAGAGAAATGGTCAAGTACCATAAACGGGAAATATCCTTATCTTTCTGCGCCTACCTCAATAGGAAACGGCCTGATGGCATGTACGAGTATGTGTGTATGTTATTTATATATTGTATTACCGGCGTATTATGAAATGTTTCCAATATTATGATGAAATTTGATCAAGAGAAATGGTCAAGTACCATAAACGGGAAATATCCTTATCTTTCTGCGCCTACCTCAATAGGAAACGGCCTGATGGCATGTACGAGTATGTGTGTATGTTATTTATATATTGTATTACCGGCGTATTATGAAATGTTTCCAATATTATGATGAAATTTGATCAAGAGAAATGGTCAAGTACCATAAACGGGAAATATCCTTATCTTTCTGCGCCTACCTCAATAGGAAACGGCCTGATGGCATGTACGAGTATGTGTGTATGTTATTTATATATTGTATTACCGGCGTATTATGAAATGTTTCCAATATTATGATGAAATTTGATCAAGAGAAATGGTCAAGTACCATAAACGGGAAATATCCTTATCTTTCTGCGCCTACCTCAATAGGAAACGGCCTGATGGCATGTACGAGTATGTGTGTATGTTATTTATATATTGTATTACCGGCGTATTATGAAATGTTTCCAATATTATGATGAAATTTGATCAAGAGAAATGGTCAAGTACCATAAACGGGAAATATCCTTATCTTTCTGCGCCTACCTCAATAGGAAACGGCCTGATGGCATGTACGAGTATGTGTGTATGTTATTTATATATTGTATTACCGGCGTATTATGAAATGTTTCCAATATTATGATGAAATTTGATCAAGAGAAATGGTCAAGTACCATAAACGGGAAATATCCTTATCTTTCTGCGCCTACCTCAATAGGAAACGGCCTGATGGCATGTACGAGTATGTGTGTATGTTATTTATATATTGTATTAACGGCGTATTATGAAATGTTTCCAATATTATGATGAAATTTGATCAAGAGAAATGGTCAAGTACCATAAACGGGAAATATCCTTATCTTTCTGCGCCTACCTCAATAGGAAACGGCCTGATGGCATGTACGAGTATGTGTGTATGTTATTTATATATTGTATTACCGGCGTATTATGAAATGTTTCCAATATTACGATGAAATTTGATCAAGAGAAATGGTCAAGTACCATAAACGGGAAATATCCTTATCTTTCTGCGCCTACCTCAATAGGAAACGGCCTGATGGCATGTACGAGTATGTGTGTATGTTATTTATATATTGTATTACCGGCGTATTATGAAATGTTTCCAATATTATGATGAAATTTGATCAAGAGAAATGGTCAAGTACCATACACGGGAAATATCCTTATCTTTCTGCGCCTACCTCAATAGGAAACGGCCTGATGGCATGTACGAGTATGTGTGTATGTTATTTATATATTGTATTACCGGCGTATTATGAAATGTTTCCAATATTATGATGAAATTTGATCAAGAGAAATGGTCAAGTACCATAAACGGGAAATATCCTTATCTTTCTGCGCCTACCTCAATAGGAAACGGCCTGATGGCATGTACGAGTATGTGTGTATGTTATTTATATATTGTATTACCGGCGTATTATGAAATGTTTCCAATATTATGATGAAATTTGATCAAGAGAAATGGTCAAGTACCATAAACGGGAAATATCCTTATCTTTCTGCGCCTACCTCAATAGGAAACGGCCTGATGGCATGTACGAGTATGTGTGTATGTTATTTATATATTGTATTACCGGCGTATTATGAAATGTTTCCAATATTATGATGAAATTTGATCAAGAGAAATGGTCAAGTACCATAAACGGGAAATATCCTTATCTTTCTGCGCCTACCTCAATAGGAAACGGCCTGATGGCATGTACGAGTATGTGTGTATGTTATTTATATATTGTATTACCGGCGTATTATGAAATGTTTCCAATATTATGATGAAATTTGATCAAGAGAAATGGTCAAGTACCATAAACGGGAAATATCCTTATCTTTCTGCGCCTACCTCAATAGGAAACGGCCTGATGGCATGTACGAGTATGTGTGTATGTTATTTATATATTGTATTACCGGCGTATTATGAAATGTTTCCAATATTATGATGAAATTTGATCAAGAGAAATGGTCAAGTACCATAAACGGGAAATATCCTTATCTATCACACACAGACACAGACAAAATGTGTCTGATTTTTATGGCCAGCGCCAGATTGGGTTTTTATAATAATATATGCAAAAATAAATCTGTTTCTCTGTTATGGAAAAAAAATTATCACAGTAAAGGCATGATGAATAGGAATATTATTTTGACAGATTTATCAAAATTTATGAAATTTTAACAATAAATATTCCAGGCAGATGATAAACTCCTCTTCATATTTTACAATATGACAAGCAATCAGATAGGTCAGTTAGACCTAGGTCAGAGAACTTAACCCAAAATTATTTGTTTCACGATTAAATGTTCTAAAGTTTTGAACTTTGAATAACGGAGATTGAGTTTTAGTTTTGTTTAGTTTATGTATTTAGTTAAATCTTTTATTTATTCTGAAAGTGATATAAAAATAAGAACCATAAATTAACTACTTATTTTTATTTAATATAGTAACTAAGTTATTAGCAAATTATTTTTATGGTATATACTTTCCCCTTATGCATCTGTGAATCAAGATACGAGCTTTTAAATAAAATAAATAAAAAATACGAGCTGATTGATAGCGATGTAGCATGTCAAAATATATCCTTATATTACATATATATGAACAAATAAAGACAACAACATATTTTTAGAGATAAGCCATAAAAATATCAAGGCTCATCTCATAACATCCTCCTAATTGTGATACACCCCCTCCCCTAATAGGAGGCGGCGAGTCCGTCCGAAAGAACGCCAGATGTTTTTCAGCCCCCACCGTTGTATTTGTTAACTATATTATATAAAATAAAATAAACGACGATGAATAAGCAGTAGATATAAGTACAAATATTAAAAAAAAATACAAACGCACACACACACACATGTGTATGTATATAGTACAAGCCTAGATTACATGAGAACTTAGACAGCAAAGATATGAGAAAATAAAACCTTACATTTTGATAAAACAGAGAAATAAATTAAAATACAATACAATTATAGACACAAAGCAGCAGCAGAAAAGAGAAAGCGATTAAATTTACTAATTCAATGTTGATAAAATATGTAAGTTAAATGTTTAAAAGGACAAGGTCATTTTTTATAAATATTCTCATGACATGATGCACGTTACGTTTTTTTTTATTAAACAAAGTAATATATGGTACAAATATTTGCCAAGGCTATACATATACGAGTATACTCGTATACAAATGTATAACTTAACTAATCTTATTTATATATTATAACTTATGAACTTACTTAATCTTATTTTCTTACATGTCGTTTTATTTTTATTTTTTATAATCAATTTTAGACTAATATGTTTTATTTTATTTTTTTAATGAAATAAATTGTAGGTATATATGAATGATTTTAGCATACATAATTATATATTGAAACTATGTAAGCTGATAAAGACAATACTTTTGCAAAGTTATTTAAGGCAAACATATTATTAGTCCCTGCTTGGGGCTAACTTGAAGTGGATGAGATATTTTTCGTGTATTTTTCTATTTATTTTTTTAGTAATAATAGTATGTAAGCAAACAATAACGATTCAATTAAGAATTTAAAAAATCATTGGAAAAGTAAAAAAATGTTTGAAAAAAGGATTAATATTTTCGAAGTCGTAGATATGTACTCGTATACACCCCCGAATACTAGACGGAAAAAAATGCTTGTGTCATTCGAGGGGCGTAGTATCGCGCGAGGTTCGAGCCGCCAATCTTCCGCTTGGTAAAAAAGCGCAGCACGTGCAATAATCACGGTCATTCTCTTCAAATGTTTTTGCATGCATTTAAGAAATATGATAATTATTCTAAATACATAAATGACAGGGCTGTTTGCATTTTTCTTTCAGTATGAACTCCGACTAGCAGTATTCAGCAATCGTCGACTATCCAACTTCACTTCAGTGATGATCTACGTGAGGGATCTCAACGACAACCCCCCAGTCTTCGAGCGGCCAACATACAGGACGCAGATCACAGAAGAAGATGACAGGAACCTACCCAAGAAAATTCTTCAGGTCATTCGTCGAACGGTTATTGCACGTCAGTTTTACTTTATTTTGTAGCTTCCCAAAATATTATTTTACCCTTCTTTAGCAAATGCTTTGTTTTTTAGCAATGTTTTGTATTTTATTTTACATTGTAGTTAATTATAAGCGTACAGTCCTTTTTGTAAATACGTTTCGACTAAGAAAATTGAAACTTCCAACGGAAAAATCCAGTACACGCGAGGCCATATTGTGGACCATTACACATTTATGTTTGAGTCTACACACGTTAGGAATCATTTCACTGCGTTCACAATACTTAATATTGAACATACAAAACTTCTAAATATTGAACTTTTTCATATGTTAGAATTGAGTTCTTCTTTAGCCTGCTTGATGATCTCCGTGCCCTAGTTGGTAAGACACTAGACTTTTACCCGGGGTTTCGGGTTCGATTTCCGAGGATACCCAAAAAATAAAAAAGGAGATCTATAGTAGTTTGGTAAGAGTTCGTCTGGTAAAAATATTCGCACGGGCTAGACTTATTGTTCATGCGTTGGAGTTAATACCCATGCAAGTCTTGTTGCCTCTTCACATCCAGGGTAGTATTGCCAACCCATGCGATGATGAACCACAAGTTCCATGCCTACTCCAGTAGCTGGGACCCCACACAAAGGCTCAATATAGAGGTCGGAGACAATGTTGTCTACCGGCCACGCTTTTCAATATGTCTAAATGACCAATACGAAGGAAAATGAAAAGTTTGGAATAAGAGTTCACGTGATAACGATACTCTCACGCCCTTGACGTGGGCGAGTATTGTTGCCTGCCCATCTGCGGTAGTGTTTCACATATCCGTATTAGAAATATGTTGAGAGGGAACATACAAATATAAATAAATAAGTTCTCTAATTATATTAAACGTTTGGAATATTAAATTTTTAACCGATTTTGAGAGAAACGATTTATGTGATACATTTTTGTGTACTTTAATCGAAAATAATTAATTGTGAACATGGTGTGATAGTTTATTCGAAGATTATTAAATGTAGACATGGTAACATACAGCTGACTAAGCGATACTGAAGAATTATGAGAATCGATAGGTACAATAGGCTGAAAGGGGGATTAGTTAATACATGTTTATACTGATACTTTATCAACTGGATTCATCTTAAACAATCGCATAATTTTTTTTATCTGGGTATACATAAATGGATCTTTACATGGGCTCATATTACGGGAAGTTAACGGACTAATCTCACTGAGTGCGTATCATAAATGGTAGCGATTTTATCCATGTTATACGTTTAAGCTTAAATGTTAACTTATCGATAAGTAAAAACGGATTGGGATCAGAGAATTTCTCATTTTTGACATAAGTTATTGCACGGATTTTTTATCAGCATCAATTTAAATTCATGTGGTCACATTAGCCGATTTAATTAATAAAATTGTGTTTTTTAATTTTTTTTATTTTAACAGTTCCGTGCAGATATATCTGGCAAATTAATTGTTTTCAAAATATTTTTTTCTATCAATCATGCTTATTCCAATCACCCAGCTGAATTATTATCGATATACATGACTCTGTCTTAAACTTAGTCAATTTATTTTGTATTAGAATAAAATCAACAAATGATAAATCTCAAGGAAATTAGGAATAAAGATGGAATTTATATAAGAGTTAAGCCCCAGGAATAGTTAAAAAAATCTATTAATTAATGTTTAAAAACAAATACATTTTGTTTTAATCCTGCAATGATTGATTCGAGATTTCAAATGATCCATATTTTGTATTATATCGAATAGACAAATCATATTAAAATGCAAATATTTTATTAACTTAGCCAATATCATTAACATATGTTACTTTATATACCTACGTATTAACTTAGCCAATATCATTAACATATGTTACTTTATATACCTACGTATTAACTTAGCCAATATCATTAACATATGTTACATTATATACCTACGTATTAACTTAGCCAATATCATTAACATATGTTACATTATATACCTACGTATTAACTTAGCGAATATCATTAACATATGTTACTTTATATACCTACGTATTAACTTAGCCAATATCATTAACATATGTTACTTTATATACCTACGCATTAACTTAGCCAATATCATTAACATATGTTACTTTATATACCTACGTATTTTATAAATGTTTTATTTTGGACTTAAAAATTACGTTATATATTTATGTAAGCATTTTCTTCTTCTTTTGGTTGAGGTGTTTCTGGCATTTTGGTAGAAATATAAAATTTTTTACATGTGTGATAGTTTTATTGTTTGTAGGAGTCGTCAATTTAAAAAATAATTTTGATTTTTCGAATTTTCGTTATTTTTATTGCTGCTATGGTTAACAGATATGTTAGAAAATTGGCTTTAGTTATTCTGTATGAGTGGTCATAGATTTTTTCTAAAAGCTTTTATTTATATTTGATTTTAGCACGATTGTCTTGTGTTAATTTTTTTTTATTTAGTTTTTTTTTCAGTTTACCTAGTACTTTCTCCAATAATAAAATGGGTAAAATATCAATATTTTTAATGCATAATAAAATTACTAAAATTTTCAGAGATGAAACATGAACTACCAAATGTTTTTCGTGCTTTTAGAACTCAAGTAATATTTTCAATCTTGTATATTTTCTTCAACTTAAGTTCTTTGAAAAAATAAATCAAACAGAAAAATCATATTTCGATGAGTAGTTTTGACAAACAAGTTTGTGTTAAATATTTGTTAATTTATTAATGAAAAAGGATGTTTACAATTGTTATACTCAATTAAGTTGCCTTCTTGGGTTCTCTTAGGAAAACATGTATTTTTTTTGTAAATATGTTTTCCGTAAAATCATAAAATAACCGAATACTTTTCAAAATTAGCATTATACCAAAAAAAACATTTATCAAAGATTTTTACTAGACGAAAAAAATAAAAACTATATGTTATATGTGTAGTGTTATGTTATGGTACGAGAAATCGTATTTGAAAAAAATACTATTTTGAACTTTATGGCGCGTTCGATCGATCATCCTTATGGACATCACTGACATATCAATATACAATCATGACGTTTTCTTGTCGAGATAGGCAGAGAAGACAGAGCGTCAGACTCTTTTGCTCACTCTACAACTATGCAGTTTTTTTCCGATTACTGTGACTTTTTACATTTTGTTTTTTCAATATATTATTAACTTGGTCCTTCTCTACCACGGCTTTTGCTAAAATTTATAATATGTATTTGTTATTTTATTTTATCTTCAATCATTAAATTTGTTCAACACGTATTAAGTATTTCAGGGTACTCTTCATCCTACTTTATACATCAGTCTTCATCCTGAATCATTTTGTTCCTTATTTTATCATACATCGTTAAGCCACTTATTCTTCTCAGTTATAATAGCGGTAAAAGTTTTAAAAAATTGCTTAAATGCTCCAAGAATCACACCATATGTAAATTTAATTTATCAATAGTATTTATCAATAGTATGTATTTATCAATAGTATGTAAATTTAATTTATAATACACGGTTTTATAATGAAAATATCAAGAGAATTTAACAGTACCGATAATTTATATAATTATATTATCTAATAAGAACCAAATTAGAATATGCATATACAGTTTGGATTCTTCATCAGCTCACATATAAAAACAATATAGAACAAATACAAAAAAATCCTCAGATATCTATGGTACAGAAAAAGGGGCGATTACCCAAAATATGCTCACCATGCCGAACTTCTCACGGTGTGTAACTACAGAAGCCTCGAAACAAGAATACAAGAATCCATTGCGACATTCCTACTAAGGGTTTTTCAAGGTTGCTTTAACTGTCCCGCGATTCTAGAAGCACTAAGTTTATATGCACCTAATAAATATAGCCGTGCAAGGAATCACCCTCTGTTCTACATACCAATTAACAGAATGAATATCATGGCTAAACACTCAGTCATGCGTGGTATAAAGATATTGAACTAACTGAATGACACTGTGAATATATTGTCGGCACCGCCTAGCAGTATGAGAAGAATCCTAGCTGATATTCTTCCTAACGAATAAGCCAACTCTAGAAGCAGACCATCTTTGTGTAACAAGAGAAATCCGTGTGAAGTGAATAAAAATATATGTACTCGTATATTATTTGACGATAGTTACTCGTATCTGTGATTGATGTGCCGTTATGTAATAATATACCTTAAATATGTTTATTTGTATACGTGTCATGTTAAGTCTATTATTGAAAGTACACGTTAGCTTTGAAGCCCTTATTCTCAAGGGGCTATTTATAATGTGTGATACCCTTTTACCTCAACGTATCTTTGTACGGAAACATTAGTGTAACATTTGCTGTTTAATGTGTGTTTTCTCAAACAATATTTCATCAAATTGTTGGAAATAACTTTTGTGATATGTTAAATCTTGTGGGAATATTGCTCTTGGCATTTATATTTTTGGATTGCAGTATATTTCCTTAAAAAACTAGCTTTACAAAAGCAAATACTTTTAATAGACCTCTTACTCCGAAGTGAAATAGTAAATCAATAATACGAGATGTGTTGTAGGAACATGTTTTCTTCCGTCATTTTTGTAATTTTATTTTGTGAGACCCTTAATGCATAAACTATTTTCTTGTAAATTGTTCTTGTCTTTGGTAAAATTTTCTTTTGTGTTATCTTTTTAAGACAATAAATATCCTTTGATATGTACAATTTTTTTGTTATACAATTAATTTGAGTTATATTTACACAACTTCAGATTTCATTTATTTTTAAATCAACAATGTTAATAAATTTATCGAATTTATTGGTGTAAAAATATAATGATACATGCTTAAAATATTTCTTTATTTGTTTATTATGACATTTCGAAACAATACAGCAAGGTTCTGATAATAAATGTTAATAAAAATATAAAATATCACGTATCCATAAATCACGCCTTTTTTGTAAGAGTACAAGATGATTGGTTTTGTACATATATAATATAAATCTAAAGAGAAAAATATAAAATATATTATTTAACTTCTGATGCTACAATATTTTCAAATGTTTTGAAAATCAAACAAAAAAAGGAAGTTTAACAAAAGGCTCAAATATATACTATTTTATCCAAGATAGCATATGATTTTTCATTCGATTGATTTTATAACTTTAGTTTTTCCTTTCATAAGATCAAGACATTTTGTTTTGATTTGTTAAAATTATCAGGAAAAAAGATAAGTTATATTAAACTTAAAGTTAAAAAAACATAAACATTACATCTCTGTTATTGCTGAAAATTTCGCTTCATTGAAAATAGTTTTCTTTCACATAAATAAAATGTTGTTAAGTTGATTAATTCCTTCAACCTTACACTAGATACGGAGTAATTGATGTGCCAACCTTAATAACATAATAATAATTTAGTACTCCACTGTCACGGGTTAGCACTCAACATTTATAATTTGACTAGTCGATACCAAAACTGTAATTTCACATGTTAATATGACTATCGTAATTATTGTTTTTCTTTCATAACACTCATAATTTTTTTTGTGTAAACCTTACACTTTTCAAAATACACTTTGATTTTTCGGTCTTAGCTCTGCATAAAAGTAAATAAATTAAGTTATCAGACTTACAAAAAATAATTAATTTTGTTTTGTGTTGTATTACACTTTCATTGTATACAGTACAACCTGACGAGTTTATTGTATTGTAGCAATATCTTACAATAAACTAGTAATATGTTAAAGAGGCCTTAAGTGAAAACCAGATTGGAATCTTTTTTGTAAAAATCAAAGATTCCAACGGGAATAAATCCCGCTACCTCCGGGCTGGGAGACAAGCGCCTTACCGACTAAACCATTTAGGTCGTCGTAACTTCTTTTTTTTTAAGTACATAATATATAATTTACAAATAATGAAGTTTAATTGTATCTGTATGCAATAGAATTCTAAAAATCTAACGGAAAAAACCTATGAATATAATGTATTAATTTATTTACGAATTATTTTTTTTATTCTTACATTTAATACAACATGAATGGAAAACCATATATAATATCTTGGCATAAAATATTACAATAATCTTCCCGCTTCCTTGAAATATATATGACAAAAAAATTAAAATCATATTAAATCTTATTTAAAAGCGCCTCATTTACGGTTATAGTATGTTTTGTATGAGAGAGAGTATAATGATAAATTATATTGGTATGTGCTAGTCATTGATTGTTGACGTGATAATAAACAGTGTTGTATGGTCATGGGTAGATAGTTATAAGGATGACCACTGTGTGGAAATCTCCCTCACCACACACACAGGCACTTTATTTGTGAGGTATAAAAGAGGGAAGAAAATTGCTGGTTGTAAAATAAACTAAGATTTTATTTTAAACAGGTCACAGCGATCGACGGAGATAAAGACAGATCACATAACGTGGTCTATTTTCCGACTGGACAAGGAATAGACGCAGACAATCCTGGCAACAGCAAGTTCGATATCAACAGAACCTCGGGCGAAATATTTGTTTTGAAGGTAAATGTTTTATTAACATTTCTAGAAAGCTTTGTTTTCTTTTCAAAATATACAGTATACATATCTCAACAGAGAAACAATAGCCTGTGGGCGATTGTTTGTGATTTAAGAATTGCTAGATAAAATAACATTTCAAACAAAACAAAATAAATTATTTGTAAATAATGAATAAATTTAACGCAAAGGTCAAATTATTCAATAACGAAATAATAAATAAATGATTATATAAATGATAAATCAATATTGGAATTGTAAATAAATCTGCAAAGCTAAACAGAAAATTCGTCAAAGAAAATTTTCTTCAATTCAGTTATTTCAAACAATAACAAAATATTAATTAATGTAGTTTGAAATTATTCGTTTCTTAACAAATAAATTTAATTTAATTAGTTTTATCTTTGAAATAGAATAAGATATCTTTGTGACTTGTTAATATTGCCTTGAAAGCGAATTAGTATTCAATTTGTTAGAAGTTCAACTTTATTAGTAGGTGTTAGATGGTATTACAAATAGATCACTTGTTTCTCATGCTATAAATATTAAATACATCAATATATTGATTGGAAACAGGATGTCACAGACAATAATAAAATATGTTAATCATCAATTTAGCATTTATTTAATTTCACAATAAAATATAAAGAAGGATTAAAATAAATGAATGACGAGCTAGTTGGTAAGTTCCGAGGAAGATTGTGGATGGTACCCAAAAACAATAAAAAAGTTTCTCAGTGTGTGACTGTTGTTGCCTCTTCATGTAGTGTGTCCATCACATACGATGATTAACCAAGAGTTACGTGTTCCAATGGTTCTTAATTTTAAGTATAATGAAGGGATGCCATACAAAAGAAGAAGCTGAATTAATTCACCTTAAGCACTATTTCAAAGTTGTTTAGTGAAAGAACATAAGTGATGAGAATTGTCAGACAAGCAAGTGAAACAATACTATGTTAAAAAGCTATGACTTTGTAACCTTTATACTCTAACTTAGCGAATAAATTAAGAAAAACCTTTGGTTTGCGACGAAAAACCCTGAGAACGAGGAAAACAAGCCTCGAAAGAGTGATTACCCTTATCGAAGAAAACGCTTGAGTAAGTTAGATAAATGTGTCATGCAGCCTATATAATGTACTTTTTTTGTTTACGCTCTTCCGCAAGCCTTATTTAACCAAATTTTACGAAGCATTTCGTAAAGATTTCGCGATGCGCTAAGCCAGAGGGAAATCTAGCGTTGTAATAATATAAGGCTGTCATTTTTCACTAAAAGTATTTTTATGGCAGGTAAACTTCATGTGCGTATTAAATCATTTATCAAAATTTCAAGTCGAAAAATATGACAAATTGAGGTGGAAATTTCGTACTCTGTAAATAAAATAATTTCATCTTCAAACATTATATGAAATATTAAAAAAGTATTTTTATGATTTTTCAATATTTATGTATATATACAGGATGCCCCAAAGGTCAACGTCAAGCCAGTATCGAGAAAGAGGCCAGCTTACAATAAATAAAATGTTTATAAAGCATATGAAATATTTTCCAGATTTCATGTTGTTAAAGTAAACCTCTATAAAAATACTCTAATTTAACACGTTTTTCGGGGTCATTACCGCACTGAGTTCTCTTAAGCTTAGATTTTTGACGACGTTTGTTATATGGTATATCGTATTCCATAATTGTTTTTAGTTTTATGGCATATTCAGCAATATTTTTTTGACATCGCTCTAAGGATGCAGGCTGCAACACCTTCGAAACGACGGTCATATTTAATCCAACTTAACAAGGCAACAATAAAAAAAACTAAACTAGTGAACAGCCTTAAAAATCCTCGAACATACTCGTATCTCTATAAAAATGATGCAAATAATATGTTAATTTGATTTCAGCCACTGGATAGAGACCAACCCAACGGACGACCACAGTGGCGCTTCACAATATTTGCTCAAGATGAAGGGGGCGAAGGTTTGGTTGGCTACTCAGAAGTCCAAGTGAACTTAAAAGATATAAATGATAACGCCCCTTTATTTCCACTTGGTATATATCATGCTAACGTCACAGAAAACGGAACTGTAGGACAATATGTCATGAAAATAGCTGCCGTAGATTATGATGATCCACAAGAAGGAGGGAATGCTAAGGTCGTATATTCAATTGAAAAAAATGTTATTGAGGAAGATACCGGTTTCCCCATTTTTGAAATTGAACCAACAACAGGCATTATTAAGACAGCAGTGTGTTGTTTAGACAGAGAAAAGACTCCTGATTATTCTATTCAAGTAGTAGCAATGGACGGCGGTGGTTTGAAAGGAACTGGGACAGCGCTAATACGAGTTAAAGATATAAATGACATGCCGCCACATTTTGTAAAAGACGAATGGATAACAGAGGTAGATGAAACGGACAAAACTGTTTTGCCTCAAAATTCAATACTTACAGTTACAGTGCACGATGATGATGAAATAAATAATTTTACATATAAAATTATTGAAAATAGTGGTTATGGTGCCAATAAATTTGACATAATACGTAGTAATGATGGCACGGGTTCTCTGAGGATTAAAGAACCTCTCGACTATGAGGATCCGATGCAAAGAAATGGATTTAGATTTAAAATCCAAGTAACTGATAAACTTACAAATGGAACTGTAGATAGTTACCATTCAGACACTTCGTGGGTTGTTGTGAAATTAAGAGATATTAATGATAATGAACCCGTTTTTGAAAAAAATTACTCAGAAGTAAACGTTTATGAAAATGCCAAAGTAGGTAAAACTATACAAACATTTAAAGCGCTTGATGCAGATAATGGAGGGAAAGGAAAAATCAAATATTTCATCGATCGCTCTTCAGATAAGGGAAGGTACTTTTTCGTCAATGATCGAGGTGCTGTGATTATACAACGTTCTTTAGATAGAGAAAAAATGTCACGTCACGATATTAAAATATTAGCTATAGATGATGGTGTGCCACCAAAAACGGCCACTGCAAGTCTAAAAATCTTAGTCCAGGATGTAAACGATAACGCTCCTGTATTTTTAAAAGATTATAGACCCATAGTACCAGAACATGTTCCATCTCAACTAGTTGCAGAAATATATGCAATGGATAAAGATGATCAGTTGATGAATAATGGACCTCCATTTAGATTTTATTTAGATCCATTAGCGGATGAATCAATTCATGCTTCCTTCAAAGTTGAACAAACACAGTATGGAAGAGGTAATAGTATGGCTACAGTGTTTTCTCTGGCCTCTTTTGATAGAGAATTTCAAAAAGAATATAAAGTACCCATTGTGATAAAAGATAGTGGGTCACCGCCTATGATTGGTACAAGTACATTGACTGTTACGATTGGAGATATAAATGATAACAAAATGCAGCCCGGTACTAAAAATATATTTGTATATAATTATCAAGGCCCTTCTTATGATGTTGAAGTTGGAAGGGTATTTGTATATGATGCCGATGATTGGGATTATACAGATAAAATTTTTAAGTGGTCTTCGAAAGAGCACCAAAGATTTAGATTAAATGAAAAAACAGGAATGATTCAAATGAAGCATGGAACAAAAGAAGGTGTATATAATCTTAAATTCAAAGTTACAGATTATAGACATAATCAAAACAATGTATCATCAAATGTGATTATTCAAGTTCAAGAAATATCACAGGACGCTGTTATGAATTCCGGGTCTATAAGAATTAATGGAATAACTGACGAGGATTTTATCCGCGAGTGGGATTATCAAGTACACAGTAATAACAATTTGAAAAGCAAGAGGGAAAAATTGAAAGAAAAACTTGCTCATCTTTTTCAGTCAAGTACCGAAAATGTTGAGATATTTAGTCTTCAGTTGAACAAGATGAATCCACTCCAAATAGATGTGATGTTTACAATTCGTGGTGCCAATTATAATTCTGTCAAATTGAATGGTATAGTTCTACTCAATTTGAATGAAATCGAGAGTGCTATAGGTCTGAATATAACGATGGTAGGTATTGATGAATGTTTACATGAAAACAAGAAATGTGAAGGATCTTGCTCTAATATACTAGAAGTTAAAAGAAACTCTTATCTCGTTGATGCAAACACTACTGCATTGGTTGGAGTTAGAGCAAAATACATTGCCCAGTGTTTTTGTGCTGCTAAAAATTCAAAAGTAGAATCTTGCAAAACTAACCCTTGCTTCAACGGTGGACTATGTATCGATAACAAACATGGAATATCTTGTTCTTGCCCTGCTGGATTTAGCGGACCTCGATGCCAGCAAATTCATCGCAGTTTTCAAGGAAATGGGTGGGCGTGGTTTCCTCCGTTAGAAGTATGTGATAAATCTCACCTTAGTTTAGAATTTATCACTCGAAGTTCTAACGGATTATTTGTTTACAACGGACCTATAATATTCCCTAAAACAAATGAAGAATTATTTTCCGATTTTATATCGGTCGAGCTCCAAAATGGTATCCCTCGACTTTTATTAGATTTTGGATCGGGCACATTAGAACTTAAAGTAATAACAAAGTTCACTTTGGATGATGGAGAGTGGCATAGATTGGATATATTTTGGGACACTGAAAATGTTAAAATGGTGGTTGACTATTGTAAAACTGCCGAGGTTAAGAAAATTGAGAATGGGAGTTTATCTGAGTTGGATTATACAAATTGTCAAGCTCAGGGAAGCGTACCTTTATTCAATGAATACCTCAACATAAATACTCCGTTACAACTGGGTGGTATTTATATTGAACAGCTCGAGAGATTGAAATATTTGTGGAAATATTCATTGAGTACAGAAGGATTCAATGGATGTATTCGAAATGTCATTTTCAACAGTCGTCTATATGATTTGGCACATCCTGGCCTGGAATTAAATACGATTGCTGGGTGTCCACAAACTGATGAATTATGTAATCAAGACGAGAATACTGCACGATGTTGGTATAGCGGCTCCTGTATAGCAAGTTACACGACAGCCGATTGTAAATGCAAACCGGGATGGACCGGCCCTACATGCACCACACCTACTATACCGATTACATTCAGGACTCAAAGTTATGTAAAATATGCTCTCAGTTTCGAACCAGATAGGTTCAATACAAATATTCAGTTGCGATTTCGCACAAGAGAAACAGAAGGAGAACTGTTCAGAATGAGCGATCAACACAATCGGGAATATTGTATTCTGGAAATAAAAAATGCTCGTTTGAAGTTTCGTTATAACCTCAATTCAATGAGACTGGAAGAAAACGAAATATGGTTGAACAAAGTATCAGTAAATGATGGGCATTGGCACGTTGTAAAAGTTAACCGCTACGGCAGTGCAGTTATTTTAGAAATGGATGGGGGAGAGGGTGTTTATTATAATGAAACCTTCGTTTTTGAGGGTCAACAGTGGCTCTTTATTGACAAACAGGAAGGTGTATTCGCTGGTGGAAAAGCAGAATTTACTGGAATGCAAACATTCGACGTCATAGCAGACTTTCAAAGAGGGTGTCTTGACGATTTAAGGCTTGATGGAAGACAGCTGCCCCTTCCCCCTGCAATGAACGGGACTCAGTGGGGTCAAGCTACGCTCGCTCGAAACTTAGTCCGAGGATGCTCTTCTAACACTCCGTGCGTGAATGTTGATTGTGCTGCTCCGTTTGTTTGTGTTGATCTATGGAATAAAGTCGAATGCAGGTGAGTTTATCATTTTTAGATACTTGAATAAATAAAATAAACGCCATTGACAACGTTTTAATTGATATTTATATTTTGTTCACAATTTTTTTTTGTTAATTGAATTATTGTTGTTCATTACATAAGAAAACCTAAATGAACTTAACTAGAGCCACTGAATTAAATGAATACATTCCTTAAACTCGATTGAATAAGATAAGTCGGTTTTTGTAAAATTGACAACTTGAGTCGTACGGATTTATTTCGTCGGATGTTTAATGGAGAAAATATAAATAACAATTTTTTTTTCTGTAAATTATGCCATTATAGTAGCTTTTATTTTTATTGTCCGGTTAAAATTTTAGCCCTAGAGCCAACGGTTGGATAAGGTTTTTCGGAGTGTTTTACCGCGTGGTTAACTATGTCAAAGTTGAGTACGAACAAACCCTGAAGATGAAAACTGTCACGTTTTCGAACGTCGGCATTATAAGCCGAACTATGCGGTCAAACACTCCGAAAAACCTTATCCAACTGATAAAATAACCGCGAAAGCCTCATCATCTATAGGCAATAGTTTTCTCGTAATTCGAAAATATTTTTCAAGTGAATTGAACTGAATGATCGGGAACATTGAATTGGACAAAATTCGAAAGACCTGCGCGTAATTTGACAAATAAAACAATGTAATAGGGATACATTTTCAATGTGATAGTGATATTCAGGCAATAATACTATTTTTTTATGAATAAAAAGTGTCTCGAGACGCTGAGCGAATATGAAATATCGCTGTCACGGTTTATTGTACATCTCTGTCTGCCCTATATGAATTTGTGTTTCCGTTCGGTGCGTATTGGAGATAGCTCCGGTAGTATTGGCAAACTTGACCGGTCAATTTGAAAGGAATATTTAAAAAAAAATTATTTAATTTTTTTTTAAAGTTTCCCTTAAATAAAAATACTCGTACTATTTGTCAATATTCTTATACATATTTTATCTATTGATATAAATATTTGTTTGCGAATACATAATTTAATTATTGCGAATAATTTCTCCGGTTCAGCGCACCAACGCATCTCTAGACCAGCCGTCGCCGCTGCTTTTGAATATTTTGACCAATTTAAACTAAATTCCACAATTTTGGCGTATATATGCAAAAAGGACGCAACTCACAAAATACAAAGGGAATCTGTAACGCTTAATTACCAAATAATCATGCTTATTATTAGAACACGGCGTCTAATTTATAATATTTTTTATAGATGTGCAGAAGGTCAAATCTTGACCCACGATGGGCGAGCATGCACAGACAAGAACGAGTGTGTGGAGGCGCCCTGCCAGAACGGCGGCAAGTGCATCAACCAGGATCCCAGGACACGCTACAAGTGCATCTGTCCTGAGGGCTTCTGGGGGAAGAACTGTGAACTGGAGCATGACAGGCACTCTTTCACACTTAGTTTAGGAGCTGTCATGGCTATATTCATCTGTTTAGTCATAATATTTGGTGAGACTACTTTTTTATTTTAAAATTCAAACCAATAATAAAAATTCATAAGATTCTCTTTTAATCGAGGTAAATAAATACTCGTATATACATGTCCTACGCCATGTCAGAGGCACGGCACGGCCATAGGCAAAGAGTACACACTCCATTATTTTATATTCAAGAACACAACTTTCACTTTCTTCACATTTATACATCTCGTTTTGCACAATCTTTTACTTTCTGGGTCGATTTTCGTTGGGACTCAGATTTTTTTTCAAAAAAGGTATACATTTGGTTCTCACTTATCTCCTCTCAAACATATTTCTGGTTGGTTGAAAGAGGTTGCTACATGACAATAAGCTCGCCTGGTTGTACTATACACAATGAAAGTGGTACAAAAGAAATTTCATAAAGTATTTTTTTAATAGCCATTTACTTAAATAAAAATGTGACTTCCACATTAACGACTCAAAAAAATTAAACAAAAGAGAAAACTCGTTTATTTATTTATACTTTCTTATATTTCTATTGTATTCAATAAAAGAATAACAAAATACGATACGGTATGAAACGATACGACACAATACAATGCAACACAATACAATACAATATAAGGGTATATAATGCAACGCAATACAAAACAATATAATACAATACAATGAAACGCAATGTAATGCAAATAATACACTGCAATACGATACAATACAATACAATATAACACAATGCAATGTAATACAACACAGTACAACAAAATACAATGTTACGCAACGCAAAGCAATACAATGCGATATGATACAATACAATATAATTTGATACAATACAACATACCTTGTTGCCAGTAAATCTGGCAACGAGGTATACCCAAAACGTACATTTCAAATATATAATAAATCTTCTTTAAGTATAATAATGTGGTTTAATAAATCTTGTAATATTATTATTCGATGCAAGTCTACACAAAGCTCTATTACTTATTACCAAGTAAATACGAGTATACAGGTAGACCGTGATCATTTTCGCCACCAACCAAACCACCTTTGATAATGAACTCTGTGGCCTAGTTGGTAAGACCTGTCATCTAATCTAACCCAAGGTTGCGGGTTTGATTCTCATTGAAACCTGATTAAAAAAAATATATGCCCAGTTTTTACTTAAGGCATTTTAACCACTTTCTTGTTGGTTGGAAGAGATTGCCGCAGTGAAAGTGTTATATAATATTTCGATTTCTTAAAATATTTCCATTCTAATTTTCAATTAATATTTTAACTGATATTATTTCAGTGATAGTTCCTGTTTTTCTCGCATGTAATCGCAAAAGGGAAGCCAAGGTGAAAGGTCCAGGACCAGAGAAGGACGTAAGGGAGAACGTCATAAATTATGCAGATGAGGGTGGTGGGGAGGATGACATGACAGCTTTCGATATCTCTACATTGCAGATACCGGTACAGAATTCACAACAGACGGAATTTACAGAAATTATAAATCGTAAGTCCTAATTAATGAAAAAAAAATCATTATAAGAGAAAAATATCATTATATGATAAAAATATCATTATAAGAGAAAAATACAATGTCATTATATGAGAAAAATATCATTATAAGATAAAAATATCATTATAAGAGAAAAATACCATTAATGGATAGAAATTTACTTATTTAAGAAAATTTAATACTTCTTGTATTGTATTTAAATGGGGACCCAATGGAGAAAGCAGACACAGACGAGCCACAAGTAGTGAAACTCCATGCCCTATATGCAATTTAAATTGGCTTACATTGTCTTCTCTTGTGGCATGTTCACTTTATATTGTCTTCTACGAGTATTATACTTATTGTGGGTATTGGGCTTCCAATTCAATTGATGTTATACAATACAATAGGCTGTCACCCGTCTTGATCGAGTATGCTTGTTAGCTGTCTTGTGGATGAAGGATGACTGTGTATGTATTGATTTATTGTGTGCAAGCTGTTGCAATTCAGCATGCACAGAGTCTTGACACACATCTTCCAAAAACAGGGCTTGAGATTAAATATATCAAAGAGTAAATTTATGATTGGCAGTAAAAGGAAACTACACATAATGGTTAACTCTTGATATGAATAACAACATTTTTTAATGGATCCACTAATATAAATACCTGGAATGCTAGCTGAATTATCAATGGCACCAGTCTCAAGAGATTGAAGTAAGAGTGGAGATGGCAAAAAGTTGCTCCTACAAAATGCTTCTTGAAAATGCTACAAGAATTTTCAATCTTGACATAATGAAAGAAGCTTGAGAATCACTACATTAAAGACAAAAGTTATAATTGTCAGTAAAAGAAAAGTGCAGATAAGGATACATCTTGATAAATTAATTACATTGTTGAGCGAGTCTAATAATATAAATATCTGGCATGCTGATAATGATTTACAAAGCCTGCAATGGTGACATCTTGAAACATGTGAATAAAGGTATAGAAGTATTATCAACTATTAAAAGGAGAAAGTTGGTGTACTTCGGACATATAATGCAAGTAGAAAGATAAGAAATCCTTTAACTGATAATATAGAGATAAGTTCAAGGCAGGAGAAATGCAGGAAGAAGATTTATCACCTGATTGAATAATTTATGAGAGTAGTTTCACTGAGGTATGTTATCATATTTTTGTTCAGAGCTGCTGTCTTAGGTTCAAGATAGCCATGATGATCACCAACCCCTAAAGAGTATAGGGTAATCGTTTATAATTTCTCATAATCATTCATAAAATCAAAACAATTACCACAAACCTATCCTTTCCCGATTCTCAAAAAGATCCAAAAATTTCCAATAAATATCTTAACAGTCAGAACTTATCCGATGAAGGAGTAAGGTGTCCTACCATCGGACCGAAACTCCGAACAAGCTATCCATCACTTGGGACTTTACAGAACAAGAAGAAAAATGGAAAGAAATCATTATTATAAAATGGATACCTTCGTTTAATGAACACTATGACAGTCAACCATTGATAAAAAAAAACTGTAGGCAAGCAACCTAATAACTAAAATTGCCACTCAGTCAAAACAATTATATTTCATCCCTGTCATATTATTGGCCCGCTAAAACCCAAAGGCAGTCCACATATGATACTTTCCCATTAAATATCTCGAGATTTTATTTTTCATTTTCTTATTCCTATTCCAGTATTCTTAAAGACCAATTGCTATTGTAACCAAGAAATATTTTTTCCACACAAATTATACAACATTGAAAAACATTCAAAACGAAATAACGGAACTGATGTATTTAAAAAAAATTTAAATCATAAATGTTTGATGAAAAACAAAGTAAAATAAAAATAAAGCAATATAATTCATTATTAATATAAAATTCGATAATTAATTTCAAAAGTTTTTTCATCTTTATGCAATTCGAGAGTAAAATAGTTCAAATATATTATTACTGAGTTTAAAGTATTACTAGTTAAAAATATTTCATACTTGCATTTGGTTTCTCATAAAAGCCATCAGATGAAGATGATTTTATTTTGTATTTAGTAGGTGAACCTTTAATAAAAACAATTTGTTTTAAATATGTCTATTTTGTTATTTTCGTTACAGTATCTTCAGAAAAAGAAGAAAAAAATAATAAAAAATTCAACAAAAAACAAGTAGTACAAGTATATAAAAAATGTGCGGACTGTGATGTAAACTGTCCGCCATTTGATGACTTAAGAAACTACGCTTACGAGGGGGACTGCAGTACTGCTGGTTCTCTGAGCTGTTTCACACCTGGTGGGTCTTTTAGATATTTACTAGTCATATTAGTTTCCAAAATAGCAAGAGGAATTGGTCTTTACAATACTGAAATTAGATAATTACCAATGGAGGCATTTGAAAAATTAACCTACATTTGTAATTTTTTTATATAGTTGTCATGCTACGAGTATTGCCGTTAATTCAAACGAAAAAAATACAACAATTTGAAACTGCATCTAATCACTTTCACTCTCACACATTTAGATGAAAAATAATCTAAAAGTAAACATTTTGAACAAGAGGGGACAAGATGAATCTGATTTTAACCCCACACGTTCATACACCATTTGGAAGGAAGAACATGCAGTTCTTTGCTGCTAGAATTTACAATGTAGTCCTAAACAAAAATGGTAATTATTGTAATGTTGCTCCATTAATTGTAAAAAATACAACAAAGTAAGGGGACCAAGAAGTGAGTAGTTTTTGAAGATTTCCACATAGGCACGTAAGTGAATGAATTATGCAAATGTTGAGCATGTGATGAGGAGTTGTTGGAATTCATTAATGTGGTTGTTGAGCTTGTGATGCGGCTGGAATTTTGTAGATGATAAATTGGGATTTAAGTATGAGTAAGGATGTGAATATTTTGACTAAATATTTCAGTATTAAGTACAAATATATTAAATTTGTGATTACGGAATGAGACAGACCACATTGTCCCAAGCCTTGTCTGGTGAAGTAGTTCTTTATATCCACAAAATGGTGTTTTTTTGCATTATTACAATATTTAATCTATTTAAACTTCTTAAAACTATTTAAATTGTAAATATTGTATTGTGATAATGAAGAAAAAAATAGCCATGGACACGCACAGTTTCACAATGTCAGCTAATGGGATAGTCAAAGCTAATGGGGTATGCTTATGAGTAGTTCACCTGCAGAACTTAAGATTGGGTCAAAATTTATCTTACAATCCTTACTTATAAAAGTTACATGTTTCTTTCCAAATCGTAATATGCACATATTAATATATCATATAGTTTAAATTGGTCAATTAATATGATTTTTATAATAAAAGTCCAACTAAATCATTTCTAATATTTGTTGAGCTAGTTTGCACAATGATTACAGTACTAGTAAGAAAGAAGTACTTAAATAAAAAACGAATATAAAGGGAAAATATATTTTATTTCAATAAAAAAAAGGTTCTTTGACATATTTATTTTACTCTAAAGTCATCTCTTAATAAATACAATATTTGTCGATGTTATTTTGTTTAATAATCATATCAAGAATTGACAGCTGTCAAATAATATTGGAAAAATGATATTCTGAAACAGAATTTGAAGATAGAATTACTTGCATTACTAATTATTAATACAATTAAGTACCATACAAAGAATGATATTTATAAAGTCAAAAATACATAAATCTAAATTTAAAATATATATTTTCAAAACATGTTTCAAGTGTCCTTATTATTCTAAAATGACAGGTGTCACTTCTTTACATTATTTTTTTTCTGTGAGAGAAGAAATGGTCTGAATTATTAATTCAGTAGGATTTATCATAATGCCCTTTATTAAACCTGAATTATTAATTTAGTAGGATTTCTCATAATTTACCTGTATTTTGAAAAATAAAATAGACACATAACACCTCTCTTTGAAAATTTGACTGTAGTGGAAAAAAATATTTTTCTATTAGATTTTTTGCTGAAGTTATAAAGCTTGACACATTACTAATGATTACAAGGTTTTTTGACTGAGATTTTTCAAACCATGGATAAAAAGAATTTTGCGGGGTGTAATTAAATTTTGTTAATTTAAGATTATAAATTTAGTTAATTTAAGATTATAAAGAAATATGAATGATTGGACCAAGACCATACAGTACCCGGCGGTAAGTAATACATATGGCTTTGTAGAGCGTCATCTCTGTCGCACGATGTGCTGACAATCCAGTACGCGACAATGTGATGGAACACGTGTATGAATGATAGAGACAACGCTCTACAAAGCCGAAGTTAGCCGATTATGACCGACAGTCTCTTTCTTAGCCCGATGTGTATTACTTACCGCCGGATACTATAATTTTGTTTTATTTCAAAATAATTGTTTTGACCTATTGGTATAGAAATATAATAAATATAAATGTGGTCTGTTGAAATAAAATCACGTATATTTTTTCCAATAAAGTGTCCTTTATCATCTAAGTAAGCCAAATTTTATATTTTTTTCAAATACACTGATAGAAAACAATGTTTTAATATTTGTAATTTTTTAAATATTACAAGTCAACGTAGTATATTAATAAAACATACATATAACTAAATTAGAGAAATGAGACATCTATCTAAATATGAGTTATTAACTAAAAATTCAACATTATCTCTGTCTGATGAGACTAACAAGTTTCAGATGTGTTAAGTATTATTTAAACTGTTACCTAAGTATTATTTAAACTGTTTTCAGTATTGTCAATTAAATAAATCAGATTCAAAATGAAAACCACATCAATTACAGGGCAGATAATTTTCAGTTACATCCCTATACCGAAAACCTGAGTTCTAGTTTTGATATTCTGTGCTAGATGGCGTTAGTTAACAGTAAAGATTTTTTTTAATAATACAAATTTTACTTCTCCCAGGAAGATGCTTCGTAAATTTTCGCTAGATGGCAGCAATCAAATTTTAAATCACAAATTTCGTTCCCTGAAACAAATACAGGTAAATTTTCAAGTAATGTTTTTTTTTGTTTGCAGATAGTGACGAAGAGCAAGTGGGATTCGGTCACTTAGAGGACAGTGGTCCACGTTTTGAAAAATTTTCAAAAGTGTATAATATTTATCAAGACACAAGTAGAAATCAAATTAATGTCGAAGGAAGCTGAAACACAGTCAATGATTTGTAAATGTGTATAAAGTAAATATTATGTATAAAATGTGTACATAAAAAGGAAACCCTTGGTACTATACCTAAGATTTAAATGCACTATTTGGTGTGATTTGAATGGATTAAATAAAAAAAAAACAAAAGGAACTATTTGTACCTATTGTTATCAATTTTTGTTTAAATATTATACATGTTTTATAAAATATAACATAAGAACTGATTTTATCTCTCTGGTTACGTTTGATTCATAAAAGTAACTTTTAATTTTTTAATGAATTTTATGACATGTTTTGAATTGAAAATATATTGATAAAATGTTTATTCTGTTTGCCAATGTTTTATAAATATATTTAAATAAATATCTTTTGTTTCTAAAGAAGTTTCTATTTTCCAAATGTCAATTTCATTTTTTACATGTTATTTTTTACCGATTCATACAAAATTACAATAAGTAAAATAAAAAGTATTTCTGAAATAAAAAAAAGCCTTCAGGTTAATTTTAATAGCAAGTTTTCAACTACTTTATTTTTACAAAGAAAAATAAAACATGAACTTGCATGTATCGTAAATGTGAGAAAGGATTAATTTTTCATTGTTAAATTTTGTTGGCTCTATTGTCTAATGGTTAGCATTCGTGCTACACCAGATTGTGCTCCATATTTGTTGGCTCTATCGTCTAAAGGTTAGCATTCGTGCTACACCAGATTGTGCTCCATATTTGTTGGCTCTATCCTCTGATGGCTAGCATTCGTGCTACACCAGATTATGCTCCATATTTGTTGGCTCTATTGTCTAATGGTTAGCATTCGTGCTACACCAGATTGTGCTCCATATTTGTTGGCTCTATCGTCTATTGGTAAGCATTCGTGCTACACCAGATTGTACTCCATATTTGTTGGCTCTATCGTCTAATGGTTAGCATTCGTGCTACACCAGATTGTGCTCCATATTTGATTCGTAGTTGATTCACTTTTGTGCAGGATGAACTTATTGATTTTATTTTTATGAATATTTGATCTTCTGTTGTGTAAAAGCTACTAAACATTATTTTTCATAAGTGTTATTGAGCAACAAAAATATAGCTATGAATCTGAATGAAAGGCAGCAGCAGATTGAATTTTCAGATCTTCTTAGTAGTTTGATCTCCTTGCTACCAAAACTTTGGGGCTGATTTTTTAAGGATATATATTTCCTGAAGTGCAATAAATACATTTTACAATTAAAAAAATATTTGCATAGGGGTCATTTCTCAATACGATGGCTCAGAATTATCCTCGACTGCAAGTAACGGTCTGTGTTTATAAATTATTGTTAAAATATCTGATAGAAATAAAGAAGATTTAATAAAAAAGGATATGTATGGTAGCTTAGAGAATCAAGAAAAGATTTATCTTCATCTTCTCCTTCTTGAATAATGGACATGAACTCCTATATATGAAGGAGTATACGCCAGTGTTAAGTAATGTCCACTTCAACATCGGCACATTTGGTTGCCAGGTCCGTAGTTGATATTTTGAGTATACTAAAGCAACTCAGCCAGAGACTACTGTGAAAGATTTATCTCTTTTATAAAATATCAAAATTAATATGTAATCTAAGATCTTAAATCACAGAACGTGTATATCTTTCTTTACCTTTATTTATTGATTATAAACGCTTAATAAATATTTATTTTAACACCTCTACTCTTCCGTAGACCATCCATTTAAATAGATAAAAGAATTGAGAATTTTATATTCTTGTTTATTCCTCTAATCTTCTGTAGACCCCCATTTAAATGTATCAAACAATTGAAGATTTTTATTCTTGTTTATTCCCTGCTCTTCTGCAGACCATCCATTTAAATTTATTAAACAGGATTTTTAAATTCTTGTTTATTCCTCTAATCCTCTGTAGACCACCCACATAAATTTATCAAACAATTGAAGGTATTTTAATTCTTGTTTATTCATTGTTTTTCAAACAAATTAATAAAGTTATACATGTATCATTACAAGAATTGATTTAGTATTAAAACTATTCTTCTTATTTAAATTTACTAATTTGAAAGAAAATATACATATTGTTAAAATGAGCGATTAATTAAAAGTTATTTTATTATATACCCTACTTCAAGAGCACTGTAAGGAATATTTAAATAATAATTGACTTGAATGTAATTTAACTAGACCAATTATATCAAAATTATATTTTGATAAAAACATATGTATGTCTCGTTAATTAAATTATAATAAAAAATTTACCGGCCATATTCTAACAGTTAGCATTTAAATAAGCAAGTGGGTGACCTAGGTTCGATTCCTGACGGATTCACTTCCAGATTGGTTTTACTCTTAGCTCATTTTATATTTAAATTTATGTTTTTCGGTTGTTTACTATATATGCTGCGTTTAGTAAATACTTATAGTCCTATAAAGCAAGACAAAAATTACACTAATATATAAAATTCTGTCTAACGAGAGGCTGCATCCTGTATGGTGATGAACTTGAAACTTCTATCTCCTTGCCACCGGAACTTTGGGCTTGATCTGTCTAGACTGCATGGTTGCTGAAGTGCAACAGTTTGCACCAAATAACAAGTACACAAATAGGCGTCGTCTATCCACAAGATGGCTAGCAATTTAAATCGATTACGAAGAATATCTTATCGTATCGGAAATGTTTGAGAAGTTCATATCGCACAATCAATATAAAGTTGTCATGGTAATAGTATTCATGTATATATTAATATTTCTTACCAATTTAATTTCATTATTTAGCTTAAATACGAAAACTTTCTGCTTACCCCAAAAGCGACAGGGTGTAATTTTGTGTGTGTAAACAATTATTTTCACATATTGATTAGTCAAAAGTATTTTTACATTTACAGAATTCCTGATTAGAATGTGAAACAGAATTTTTTTCTCGTTCTTGAGAAAACAGCAAAGGGTCCTTATAACTGCGCAAATCATCGATCACATATATTTATTCGTGCCCGAAAACCAATAAACTCGAAACAAACTTAAGCTATAAATGTGTAAAGTCAATGGCTCTATTGACAAACCAACGATATAAAACTCAATCAAATATATTACTTTTATTTATTCTATCATAAAAAGTCAACTGAATGTTTGCTGTTTCGCTAAGTCTATATGCTTCAGCAAAATAGTTAGACATTGTATGAAGATTTTATTCAACATCAATTTTTATTTCATTTTCCTTTTAATTATATACCGTGTTATAATATGAATAGAACGGAAGAATCAAATTTTAATAAGTTCACATGTATCAAATTTTAAAGAACAAAGAATACTAGGCCAAAGTATAATTTATATCACGAAATTTCGTGTTTTAATTTTTTGTTCCATAAAATAAATTGATTAAATGCTTTAAAGAGCGAATAAAACTAGGCCAAAGTAAAATTAAAATTACGAATTTTTGTGTTTTAATTTTTTAGTTAAATGAGATTGGGATTGAAAAAATATTATTCCTTCTTTTAGGTATATTTGTAGTGCTGTATATCGGTCTTTTTTATTATATTAAGCCCAGTGTTTTTCTGTCAAATGACGCAGAAGGAGACAAAATATCTCTTGACAGTTAAGTTCAGTTCAGTTCGATCCCACCATCGCCCACGGTGTTACGGGGGACGAAATAAGTCCTTATCCGACGCGATCTATATATTTTTTTATGAGGGACGAAGAAGCAACTGTCCAAAGCGACTCCTCTGGTAGCGACACATCTGAGTGTGAAAATAATAGAAGCAACAACGGACTTAAGGCCCGACATCACGGGAGAAGGGAAATTACACGCAGCGCAGTAAATAACATATACGAGTACTTATAAACTAGCTTAAGACCTGGAGTTCGTACAGTCTATCTAGTTGCCGATACTTTCACAGAAAACTTCGAATGCAGAA
>OX463841.1:32382137-32438560 GCA_949825065.1 Odontocerum albicorne | reverse complement strand
GGTTTTCACGGTGACAATGATTAGTCATTTCAGAATAAATTAAAGGATTTGTTAAGGCGGATTTGTGTTCACGAAATTTTGTGCTCCCCTGATGATGAGGTAAAAGCCTTGAAACCGGTAGAATTATACCGGTACAAACAGTGCAATAACTAGTGTTTGATAAAAACAAATTACAATGTCTTTAAACCTCCACAATGTTAATGCCTTAACTATAAATAATATAGTTTTTTAATGTTGTTATTCCAATACTTGAACATTATACGAGTATATTGTAAAATCTCAATAAAAAAGAAAATAGCATATTAACCATTCCTTAGCCATGCATTTAGTCAATTCGAAAAATATATTTCCTTTGTACCTTTCTAATTAAATCATTTTTTTGCTTCTGAAATGATATGTAATGTATCTAAACTAAGTTGACTTTAAAATAATAAATTCAACGAAAATAAATGTCTGGTAAAATCCGTTACAAAAATGGAGTGTACTTTTAAATTTATTTAAATATAAATTTATGTTACTTGACGAGCTCCATCGCTTAGTCACCAGACACCTTTTTACGACCTCCGTACCCTAGTTGATAAGATACTTGTTTTGCAGCCCGGGGTTTGCGTGTTCGATTCCTGCTAGGACCCAGATTTTAAAAAAAAAACAGCCTGCTTTTCACTTAAGGACTCTTTAATACCTTTCTGGTTAGTTCTAAGAGGTTAGTTTTACCACATGGCAATAAATCGGCTAGGTTGTACTGTTTGCAACAAAAGTATAATGCAGTAAAATAACACAACACACCTTGACTTCCATTCGGGAGTTTAGGGTTCCATTTCCAACATCCGAAAATAAAGAGTCTCGGTCTGATTTTCCCTTAAAGCTTGTTTAACATCTTTTTGATCGGTTGAAAGAGATTTCTATGTGATGATAAGCTCGCCAGGTTGTACTATATAATACGAAATATTTTGCTGACTGAGGATATTTAACTGCGACACAGAGCTCTTTCCTAAAATTATTAAATTAGCTGAAAATGCTTTGAATGCAATACCAAACTGGTACTTACCATAAATAAACATAGGACGTCTGCATGCCAAGTAAGCATTCTGCCATAAGAACACGGAGCCGATGAAATAACATTTTTTTAAATTAATGTAAAATAAAAGTAAAACCTTAAATTTCTACATTACTCTCAAAATACGTTTTTTTTTCATATACAAACATCGTAAAGCGTTGGATACATACAAAATTGCTGCATCAAGTGACCGCAATGAATTGAGATAGCTAAATATTTTTTAGTCTAAATGAAAATGATAAGAATATACTCGTATTTGTATGTTTTAGATAAATTTACGAGTACATGATAAAGATTTTTTTTATTCTGTGCCAACTTAAAAAAATATAAAAAACACGCTAAGGGGATTTTTATATTTTTTATTAATGAATCTGCATTACTAAAATAAATATTTATTCAAATCGTCATAATTTTAATTTGTCCGTTCTCTTAAAATAAGAATATTCAATATGAATTTGTAATTATATTTATCTTTACACTACCAAAACGAGAACAAATAATATAAGCACCTACTTGAAAACGACAAAAAGCCTCCCTTATTTTAACTTCAAAACATATTGATGTCTAAATGATTCCAAACATTGAATTTCAAAAGATAAATTGCAAAAAGTTTTTAAAAACTTATCAATAAATTGGGAACAAAACGAACTTCTTTTTATGTTTTCACTAAGTTAGACCTTTTGTCAGTTATCGTCAGGACTGCTTCTCTTGAGATCTTGATCCCCAGCGATCTTCCATCTTTTCTAAGGTCTTCCTAGGGGTCACTGTATTTCATGTGTTGTCACGCAGGAAACTTTTGTGTTATTCATTATTTCGATATGGCCTCACCAGTGTATTCCGCATTTTCTATCCAACCTCACAATATTTCAGGACGATCATTTCTTTACCGTTTGTAAATATTTCAATGGAAATAACCTGTCTACATTTAAATATTGTGTTATTCAAAAGAAATTGTAGTTTTTTTAAATAAAACACTTCATATTTTCCACTAATATTAATTATAACGTCAGACGTATTTCACACTTTCAGCATATATAGAATTATTTTATTTTATACACGTATATTTTATCGCTTGTATACAAACTCCAAACTATGCTGGTAATACTTGATTATATATTTTTTTCCCAACAAATGGGAATTATTTTTGTTCTCCTGGAGGTCATTTTAGTGTAAATAATTTAATTTTCATTGAGTTTATCGAGAGATCATTTAAATTTTTTTACGGTGTGTTTTTTGAATAAGCTCTTTATTGTTTCTGAAAATACCAGCAAATCTTTAAGTTTAATTGTTCAAAATTAGAAAATTAATTTTGTTGTATTATTGCTTTTTTAGTCACTGACTCACCCAATGACATTTATCTTAGAGTAGGCGTTTAGTATTAAATTATCCAATCAAAATCATCTCCCTTTACCTCATATAAGGGATACTTTAGATAAAAGTACGGCATGTAGTGAACAGGTGGGAAAATTTTATGTAATATAGGGTAATTTTTTGTCTTATATTTTACAAAAAATTACATGGCAGTATTACATTTTTTATTTTCGAGTAATAAAATCTAGGCCAAATCAAAATAAATAACTAAATTCTAAATAATTGTTGAAACACTCCACTGCACGTGATTTAGCTTGTGACGTAACAGCTTCAGACAAAATTTGGTAGTCACCATTGTTTATACAACCACATGCAATTTGAAAGAGTTTTCACGTTTTTTGTTAATCTTTTACTGTCCTCGTACACAACACCAATAGCCGTCTATCGAATAATTAGTAAAAAGAATGCCTTTTTAGCAAGTTTCTGTCGAGAGCTCGTTATTTGGTTAACTCTAAAATAAACTTAAAGTTAAGCTAGCTCAGCGCTTATAAAGTCCTTGGTTTATGCAAACAAATAATGCCGTAAACGTATTGTTACTTTTGTAATGCCGTATAAACCATTTCAATGTTCATAGTATAATTTCGCGGATTTGTTGCTATATAGAAATTTATTCTATCTTAGCAAAGAGATATTTAAATGTAATAAAATAGATCAGTATAATTTTTGGGTTATATCGAGGAAGAATCCTGTGGCGTGTAGAGAAGTCCAGCGTTCAGCCGACCAAGTTACGGATGTTGTTCATTTTAGGCAAATTATTCATACAAACAAAATACTACCTGTAATGACGTATAACTTATAGACCGTTAAATGTATGCTTGTATTAAAATACAATAAGGCAACAAATTGATCGGAAATAATATAAATAAAATTTTATGCGACATACATCGTACTGAGTGTCATAAATATAAAAAACAAAATAATGTCCCAACGCTATTTCTCAACACTGCGTTTTCAATAGTTTTCGTAAAATTGATTTGTGCAATATAAAATAATATTTTAAACCATTTCATATTTGCTTCATATTTAAAACAATTATAATTATATGAGCAATTTTAGGTGATTATATTTTCAATACAAAATGAATATACAAAGAAATTCGAAAATAATCAAAGGTCAAAAACATTACAAGCAAAAACTCACTTTGGTCTCTATAAATTTAATAATTTCAGCTCTGGGCAAATAATAGAGAAATCGAGGTCCGGAAATGTTTAGTAGAATAAAATTTCACACTCCTAAAAATAATTAGGGATAAAATCAATCAATTTTCTATTAATCTGGATCTTTTTGTGATCAGGAATAAAAAAACAAACAACTATTTAAGTTAGCTATCAAATAAATATGGTATGTCGATTGATAGTTAAAAGAAATTAATTATCATAAATACACACACATTTTCGTTATGTTTTGCGAATAAAAATCATAAAATATATTACGTATATAAAAAATATTTTCATTCATTGTATTCTCGTATTTGAAGAATTACTTGAACGGAGAGATCAACCGGGACTCAAGTAAACAAAGTAAATATCTGTATTCAAAGAGAGAATATTTATATATACGAGTATATGGTATATACTCGTATGAGATAAAAATAAACTCAACATATTTTTTCAGTATGTTCAAAGTTTGTTATTGATCACGAATGTCTCTTGAAGAGCAAATTCCGAGTTCACTTTAAGACCAATAAAATAAAATAATAATGCTCAATATTTTTTAAGAAATAATTGGTTTCCAATAATATTTAATAATATTACATTTCATTGTAAACAGTAAATATGGCACTCTCTTCCATACAATCATATACGAGTAGGTGTTAAGAAAGTCTTAAGTTATAGAAACACTTGAATCATTTTAAAAACGTGCGTAACAATAGGAATTACTCGTAACTTTCGAGATGGAAGGCAGGCGTCGTACAAACTAGGCCACGTAAGTCATCGATTGTAGGAGAGCGTGATTAAAAATATTATATATTTTCACACTAGTGACACTAAACTAAATGTGTTCTCCAAAAAGTTGCAAGTTAACATAGTTGGCACCATCACTTTCTTTAATTAAATTCTTCACGATGCACGACAAATGTCAGTTCGAACACCATTTTACTTTTAGATGCAACATAACAACTTCTCACCGCAGGTACAAAGCGGAAATCACTCCCTTTTTACCAAACAATTCACTCACACTTGGATGATTTGTGTCAAATCACTCACTTAAGTGTCGTATATCTTTTCATTAAATGTCTTTCTTTCTTTAAAGTTTTTCTTCTCTTTTTGGCTGCAATGTTCCAGGAGACAAGCAATCATCAAGAACACCTGAACAAATAGATGGTGCCACGATGAAACCATTCCCTTAAGTTTTTCATCCAGGAGACACATCTTCTTCTTTATATTTATTCACCCGTTTTAAGATGACATAATTACGAACTTTGTCAACCCATTAGACTTTCAGCATTCTTCGGTAACACCAAATTCCAAAAGTTTCTCATGTCCTGTGGTGCCCTGAGTGAGGGTTAATACTACAATACTATAGATAAGTACGAAGAACATGTAACATAGTACCGTAAAATTCACCTACGTAAATTGAGATACACATCCTTGTTTTGGAGGAGGTCCAGCATTTAAAATAACAGCTTCGTGCCATCTGAACTCTTACTTGAATCTCTTGAGACTGATTCCGCCAGCATCCAGCATTCCAGATATGTATATTGTTAGACTCGCGAAATAAGTTCATTATTTATATTAAAAGGTACCCTCGTCTGTGCTTTCCTTTTACTAACAATCATAAACTTTGTCTTTAATGTATTTACTCTCAAGCCTTTCTCATTACAAACGGCGTTAACCCTCTCCAGTAAATTTTGTGGACACTCTAAATTAACCGCAAGAATAATAGTGTCATAAGAACAAAGAATGTTATTTATGTTTTGATCCTTTATGACAATTTCATTATTGATTTCATCTAATGCCGCATATAAAATGGTTTCCGAAAAAATATTAGAGATTATGCTTCCTTGTCGAACTCAACAACATATATTTATGTATCGGGTGTCAACTTGTTATCTATCTTTACTGCAGCTCTCTAATACCAGGATAGATTGCTTATAACTTTAAGGTATTTTAAATTTAGATACTTGTTAATGAATAAATATTAAAATCCAGGTATGTCACTTATTCAGCGTTTATCTCTTATTAATTTAATTGTTGTTCCACGTTTGGATAACTGTTCTATTTATTCTCGTTTACCTGATTTCTAGACTCCAGTCAATTGTCAATGCAACTGCCAGGCTGATATATGGTAGTCATAAATATTATTTTGTGGTGATATATTTTGTGGTGGTGGTAGTATTAGTCCGCATCTAAAAAGTCTATACAGGATTAAGTGTCGCAAACGGATTGGTTTCATACTTTGTATCTTTGTATTCAAATACCTTAATGCAATGTCTCCATTATATCTTTCGAATATGTGTCTGAGAGATGTCCCTTCAAAGAGGAATAGAAATTTAAGGTTGATTTCTTCTTCATCTAATAAACTGCTCTATATACAAATTTGTGGAGAATATGGTTGTAGAAACGAAATTGCAATGGACTGCACGTGTAATATGCACGGGTGGTCAAAGACTTCTAAAACGAGTCTTATATGTGGAAGTAATGGACAACCAAAAGTCGGTGGGCAGAATAAGTGCTATAAAAACAGTATATGGGAGTTGCTGACTTTGTGTGGGAGATTTGAGGACTGGGAGTAGATGGTTCAAGATTATGAGAAATTGAAAGGTATAAGTTCTCAAGCTGGCTGTGTCTAAACTGCTAGATGCGTGGAAACAGTCATCGTGCAGCGAGACCAGGTGACTTAGTGGTACCTACATGTATGTGATGTCTGCTAGGATCGTACTGTTATTTCACAGAATATCATACAATCGACTTAGAGGAGTAGCTCGAGATAGAGATAGAGATATGTATGGCAATTCTCGACTACGAGGTCAAGTAGCGACGGCCACATTTGCTGTACACTAATTGTTTTTTTTTCAATAAAAAATAAATATCTACAAAGCTTTGAAAAACGTTAAAACCTCAAATATTCGTATATAATTATAAGTGGTCATATAATATTTTACAAGTTTTGGGAAAAAAGAATTGCCGCCCTATATTGAGTTTCAAGTGTATATCAACATGAGTACGGATAATTTGGCAAAATCAGAATTTATACAATAAACACTGAATTATTAATCTAAAGTAATTTGTTTACTTTCTAGATACGTTTATCTGTAATTTTCGCGAAGCTTTCAAGAGTTTGTAATGAGGTTTGAAAACAATTAAACTTTCACTAACTGATTTTCTCAAGCTTGCAGAATGCTTGGATCTATTCCAAATTGGAAAGCATTTGACTATCAGAATAATTAAAATGAAAAAATGAGGCTGACTGGAAAATAAAAATCGTATCAAATAATTATTGGAGAATATTTTAAAAAGTACATTGATTTTTACGCGAGAAAAGTGGAAAACATTTACCATTCCCATTATAACATTTCTATAATTCAGAGCTTGAAAGACTTATGATTTTTGTTATCTAGTTGTTGAGAATTTTGTCTATAACTTAGGGGTACTTTGGTTTGATTTCAGATGGTGCCCGGAAATACGAAATATAATAGTATCCCAGTCTGGAAACCTCATTTTTCACAGCTAGATAAATGCGACTGTTGGTTGTTCTTTGTTACATATATATCCACATTATTAAATCAGATATCTTGAAGAGTACCATGGAAATGATTGAGAATTTAAAGAATACCAGGCTGATCACTTTGCTTAAAAATTTGTAATTGGATATTCAAAAAACCTATCAAATAGCTTACACCAGGAAATATTCAATTTTCCCATTGTAGACACTGCAAGCTGATTCATTCATGAAGAAAAAAATTATAGCCTTCAAATGTTGAGTGTTATAAATTGTATTAGAAGAATATTATTTCAGTAATGTTTTGTATTTCTGTTATTTCAGGCGCAATCTAATGGAATTATTTCAATGTAGTAAGTTATTTCAATCAATCAGAAATATGACTTTCAAACAACCATATCATGATTTAGGCTCATCATAATCAACAAGGGCTCAAAACCAGGATGGTGTTAATGTATCTGACTATTTGAATTTTATGTGTTAGGTATCCCCTGCCGTTATTTCATCTCAGTAAGCTAGATCAGATGACGGTAACGCGGCGCTCTCACTGGACTCAAGGTTGATAATATCTGAAGTCCCCAACAAAAAATCTCTTTATATTCTTTAATCTTATCGCATTCACTCCGAGTGATCAGACTGGCAGGGGTGAGGGTAGCCAAGCAATTGCTTACGACGTGCATGTGCGTGTTTTCACTTTTTTGCCCTTGTAACAATACGTAATTTATAAACATAATGGATTAGAGTAACAGGAGACAAATAACTTATTTGAAAAACAATTGGGAATAATAATATTGTTTCAATTACTTTTAAAGCAAATGTGTCTGTTTATTGTTGAATATTATGAAATAATATTTATATAAAGTCATAAATAAATTCGAGCTTGTTAAGAAAACGCTTCCATGTAGCGGCTAAAAATAAAAAAAAACATACTAGGTTTGTGAGGAAAATAAGTATGGTTGTGTGAAGAGGAGACCACTATCTAGCTATGTTATATAAAAACTTTAATACCGTGTTCTATTTTATTTCATCATTTCGACTTAAAAAATCCAACGGTAGACTAAAAAAAAAAGATATTATAAACCGTGTACGCTAATGTTGCTGTGGCCGGGGTAAAATAAATAGTGGAAGCTGGTCGTCATGATATGAAAAAAACGAAGAATAATTTCTAGTATCAAAGTCCAGTACTTATGACTTTTCCACTCTTTAGAATCTTGTTCATAATATATACCATAGAGCCTAGTTTTATAAAAGAACACCTTCTCTCTCTGCTGTTTTTAATGAGAAATATATGTAGTGTTTTTAAGGAAACAAACTTTCTCAGTACAGCCTCCGATCAACCTGAAAGTTTTGGTGCTAATATGGCTATGCAAATATTTCAATATATTTGTTGTTATTGAAAGTAAAATAATACATTCTTTCTTAGAAATTATGTATGTATACTTAAAAACATTACTGCTAAAACAATTCAAAGAAAAGTGGATGTTCCTTTGACGTTAATCTTCTCAGCAACATTTGGTTGCGTGTCTCACAAACGGTTTCATTGAATCTTTTGATACACGATTTCTTGAAAATTACAGACCATGAGGTTGAGGCTCTTTAGTCGGCTATGTTTGTATTTATTTCTCTCTCTGTCTACTACAAGTAAACCCAAATTAAATAAATTCTGCGCGAAATGTGATAAGGTAAAACATTTAGCTTAAAAATACGATTGTGAACTGAAATCGTGACCTATCTGGGAAATTGTTTTCTTTTTCTTTTATTAACACAATTCTCTAAACATAATATTTGTTTTGTGTAAAACATTACCACTGATAAAAAAAAGAAATATTTTTACTGTGATGCACTTGAAAAAGATTTCATAGCCGCAGAATCTTTTAAATAAGCTTGTGGCAATCTCAAGAAATAAATAGAAGGTCCTGACCTGTCCTGACCTTTTCTCGAGTTACTAAAATCTCTGAGAATCTAATTATGTTAGTTTATCAAATTACTAAAAACGTTCTCTTAAATTTCATGATGATTTTCTTTCTCATTATTATATCATAATTATATTCATTTCTTTTTCTTCAACTCTGTCGTTTCTACGTCTAATTACTTTTGACATTTTAAAAATAATTTTTTAATGTATTTTAATTTGTACATAAGTGTTTTATGTATTTAGCTTCATTATAATTATAAAAAAGTGGAGAAAACTTAAATAAATAAAGTATTATATGTGCCTTTTAATTACATAATAAGTTATATTGCTTCCTATATATAAAATGAGTTTTTTGGATAAATTTTTTGTTAATTTAGTTTTTTTTAATAAATTATGGAGATTTTCCATAAAATATTGATGATGTGTATCGAGACAAAAATATTTTTGTGAAATAAAATTGAAAGAATCTTGGTTGACTCTTGGTTAACGCAGATACTATACGATATGATCACGCCTGCTTGATCGAGGCAGCTCAGTTTGGTTGACTCTTGGTTAACGCAGATACTATACGATATGATCACGCCTGCTTGATCGAGGCAGCTCAGTTTGGTTGACTCTTGGTTAACGCAGATACTATACGATATGATCACGCCTGCTTGATCGAGGCAGCTCAGTTTGGTTGACTCTTGGTTAACGCAGATACTATACGATATGATCACGCCTGCTTGATCGAGGCAGCTCAGTTTGGAATAATTATGTGATTTTGGAAATATACTAAAAATGAATTGTCGTATTAAATGGATGCAATCATTATTCTAATGGATGACATATCACAGTAAAACAATCACGAAACATTATGAATTTTTAAAATCTAAACTTTATGAAGTGTTTATAACAAACTTGACCAAAAGGTCTATCATTTTATTTAAACCCTAAAAGAAAGGAAGGTTAACGCATACATTTGTGATAGATTAGCATGTTTAAGAGACTGAATTATTTTATTAGAAAATATTCAAACCAGAAACAATCACTTTCATATTTCCACGGCTTATTTTATGGACCTATTCCAAATTATTACGGTACCAAAAATGGTACGTTCAACACAGAAATTACCTACCTATAATTCCATTTTTTTGTTTTTATATTAAATTATGAATTATGGTTTATTATATTGGGATAATAAAAAAGCCAGCAAATATATTTTCTAAAAACTCAAATGTTTTTAACACATTACAAAAAAATGTTGTGCGTCCCCAGATAACCAATTGTCATGCACAGCAAAAACTGAGATAACCCAGATTCAGCAATTAATATTAATAACTATTTTTTAAATCATTCCGATAACAAATAAATCGAAAGCTTTCAATTAACACCAGTTTCAATTTGAATAAGAACAAACAAAAAAAAAATAACCTTATCAAGGGTAAAGTTGTTAAAAAAATATTCTTAGAAAAATTGATTGCTAAAATACGAATATTTATGTTTACTGTCAATATTTTATTTTTATATCCTTCAGTACGCTGTCGTCGTTGCTCTAAGCTCTTGTCATTCTAAGGTCAATTCAGTCGGAAAGCGAAACTGTGGCGTGGAGTTTATGTTTCTTTCTGTTTTTTTCACCGGCCACACTGCTGTACTGAATCCAATGGCACACCGAAGTGAGACGATCGGAGCACACCCGCATTGTATTTTTTTGAAAGAATAGATTTGATCGATGTCATATATATCCTTATATCCCCGAATACTAAGTGGAAAAAATGTCTTTGTCATACGAGGGGAGTAGCACAGCGCTGAGTTCGAACAAGCGACTTTCCGCACGGAAGTCCAGTACGTTACCGCGCGGCTATGCATCTCTGCATCTTCAAATTAATCAATACCTCGCAAATAGTTTTTGCGGTAGTCTGTAAAATGCAGTTATTTAAACTCCATGAAGAATTTTTTTAGTGTTTCCATCAGGCTTTGGTATAGTTAGGTCACCCCCCAACACCGTTTGAATAAACTATTACGAAATCTATAGATCGCCTTGCAAATGGTTAAGGCATGGCTTCGAAATACGTGAAGTGCCAGACTCCGGGCCGATCTGAATGGGGACTTTTTATGGCATCCCAGTATTGCTGATGGAAAGTAAGTGAAAACAAAACTTTAATTTTATACGACATATTTATTTACGACCACGTGATCTTGAACGGATAAAAAATATGTTTTAGAGAGAAAATAAAAATATGTAAGTCGATATACTTTATATAATACTTGTATATACAATAAAACAATCCCAAAAATGCAATTGCGAAAATATTTTAGTAAAGACAAATGCTTCTTAAAGCTAACTAGTGTGGTGTAAGGAGGTTTAAATGGATAAATGCAATATTCCGACTAATTATTTGAGTTGTAAGAATTGACAGTGGTTTGGTGACAGAAAATGGATTATAAATAAAATTTCATGACATTTCCTGTACACTTGCGTACATTTTCCATTATTTTGCAATTTTTAAAATGAATACGAAGTTCTTAGAAAAATGCAAATGAGATGATGTTTTCTCAAAATTTAACGAAAAATCCTTCCAGAGTAAAATATGAAAGGTAAAATATATAACTTAAAATCAAAGTTCATAGAAAACTTATTGTTTTAATTATTTATTTTAATTCAATTAATGTTTATTTTTTCTGTGCGTTGTTGACAAGGATCCCTTTTTTGTATTTTTTTCTATACCATCTCATATTTATTTATACAATTCTGGATGCATATATTTATTTAATTTATCACTCGTTTTATATTTATTCTTTCATATTTTTTTTGCTCGGAAGAAATATATTATTTCGCTTTGAATTTATTATACATTTTTAAGTAAATATCTCGCTTCAATTTTCACCTCAAATATAACAATGTGAGTTGAAAATGTTTTTCATATTTAAAATTTTCTACAAAGCAAAAGCTTACAAGTTTACCTCAAAGTGAGATTTTATGAATAAACATTTTTTTATCATGATGGAGGAACAGCGTTATGAACTTCTTAGTTTAGCGAATGAAGATACTAAATGACAGCTTAGACTTTTTGTTTTTTGACTTTCAACATTTCAACCCTTTTTTACAAGCTTATCAAATTATAAGGCTTTTGGAAATTATTTTTAAAAATATGTAAAATATATAGGTACATACATACTATCTTGCCGTTTTTCGAATGGGATAAACATAGAGGATATGGAGCCACATTTGTCAACCAAAACACATATCATCCTTCACATCCATACACCATCTCACAGTCTATTAGATTTTTCTGACTTTTAATATATCCTTCTTTAAAAATATATTTCAACCTTTTCCTTGATTTTCCTTGTGTTCTACTAACATTTGCAATGTGAGCTTGGTTTTAACCTTTCTTTATTCATTAATTTCAAATGCCCAAATCATATTACGTTGTTCTCCTTCTTATTTAATATACCAGTATTAAATTCGTCGCTTCCTTGATACAGTCATTTTTCTAAGTCTACAAGGGTGTAGGCTGAAAAACACCTGGTGTCCTTGCAGCCGGGTTCACCCTATATTCATGGGGTGTATGTATGAGCCCAGACTTTTTAATAGCTTATCTCTTAAATGTATTTTCTGCAGTTTATTTTGAAATATATGTGCGATTTCGGAATATATTTATATAATTTATAGTTTTTTTTATAGCAACACAGTGTACACCCTCTGTTTATTTAATTAATTTAATCTAAGGGGGTATTTGTGGGTTTATTTTTTTATTTTTTTCTGCCAATTATTAATTTTCTATTTTATTTCTACATGTATGTTACAAGGGTGTAGGCTGAAAAACATCTGATGTCCTCGTGGCCAGGCTCATTCTATACTGGTTGAATATATCTCGGCCGGGGGAATGTTATGAGATGAGTGATAGCTTCTCTTTTAAATGTAATTTCTGCTATTTATCTTAAGATATACGAGTGCTATTTATCTTAAGATATAGCGATTTTGGAATGTATTTATACATGTACATACTATGTTGCTATCAAAAAACCTATATTTATTCAATACATATTTATTAACATTTTTTTAGTTTTCCTCTACCACGCCCACAGGTCATTTTTTTGTCGGTCTTTATTCATTATGCCTTTATTCATTATGTTACATACAAGCACTACTCGATACATATCCATCTATATAAATAAAAGTATAAATGTTCGTTAATCATAGTTATTTGTTCTCCGAAAGTTCTCTACCGATTGCTTTAAAATTTTGACAAAGTTGGCATTCGTATACGAGAATGTTTATATATTTTTATTTATATACCGGTGAATATAAAAAAGTTTATAAATCAGAAAAAATAACGTTTGCGCCTCCTGCAGCGACAAACTCAAACTAAACTTGAGAGTTATGTCACATTGCATTTTCGACGTTTCGGAATTAATATTAAATATTAAATAATTAAATCTTTATAAATAAAATATTAAATAATTTAATGTTTAATAATAAATAATACATTTTATGAATAATAAATTTTAAATTTTCAAATACGTTTATTGAAAAGTCGCGACATAATTTTTTTTGTATAGCGCCATCTGTGCTAATTTATCCGCCATTTTCATTTCGTAATGTGTGTTGTTGACATCTACCTCTAAGAATATCATTTTCACTTAGTTTTTTTAACTTATTTTTTTTTTATTTTTCTGTTCAATTAGCGGTAAAATTTAATTGTGTTGATTGATTTTCGTTTGAATTCAAATCATATCGTGAATTGGCCTCTTGGAGTGACGCGATCATTTGCTTCAGATAGACAACGTGATGTTGGTATGGACTTTTTTGACAAACGTCATATTTATTTCAAACGAACTGCCATTTTTTTGCTAATTTGTAACAAGATGTATTAATTTGTCATTATTGTTAGTTTTTTGTAATGTATTTACCTAAATAACTTGCTATTTAATAGAATCGATATTTATTGTTCATTAATAACGCGTCCAAACATGTCAAATCCAAATTAAATTCGTGCGTAGTTTGCAATGTTTGCAATGTCTTTCCTTAACATTTAATTAATTCCAATAATCTCTCTCTTTGCTTAACATTTAATAAGTTCCAATTATCTCTGTATTTCCTTAACAATACTCCTATTGGATTAATATTTGACAAATGCGTGTCCAGCTGCAAAACGATCGATCAGCTGAGATATTTTCACATCAATTGCTGGAAATTGGGAACGGAAAGGTGTTCCTAAGCTAATGCTTGAGCAAAAAGGCATTTACGATCAGATAATGCAAAATTTAATATTTAGTATTAAATATTTAATATTCGAAATCAAAATGAAAATAAATCGAATTCTATATTGCGTGTGTTCCCGTTACGTGACGTCAAAAGAAAAATTGGTTGAAAAAGTAAATCCCCATACTCAAATCAATTATTAGAATCACGATTGGCTGAGTGAACGAGCTATTGTTGCCGCCAAGAACAAAGACGTCTACGAACTTAACAATATTATTCTGTATCTTCTGCCAACGAGGGGTTTGAAAATTTTATGTACTTGGAAGCTACAACTGGTTTCCGTACGCAAAAATTTGTCTTAAGATGGTGTAGGGTGTATGTAGTTAGAGTCTTCCGTGTTCTTCGATGCATATTGAAGTTCTATATGTCCTGGAAAGTCTTTGGGAAATTCGTTATCTTCTAGAATGTCATCGCTCATATCTTCACAATCTGTCAACTCATCGAGGTCTGGAGGCAGTTGAACAATGTCAATTGGCTCGTTATCTTGAAGATCCTCATTTTGCAATACTTCTTCCAAACATGCTTCTATCTCCTACATTGTCAAACCTCGCAGTGTAGACATGATGGGCTTTTGTATCTACAAAAATAAAATTAGAAAATTTGACTAGATCAGTACCAGTACCTACCATATATGATATATGTAACTGAAGTGTCAAAGGGCCAATGTTCCCATTTGGGAACAGCAGTAAATAACTAATATTTCCGTGAAAACCACATATTTCAACGATTTTTTTAATGAATTCATATAAACAGAAAACCAATCATATAATATTTTAGAAAAAAATGCATTATTTACGTTTTGGTTTTAAAAAGGATTCAATCGTAAATTTGTGATCTCTGGTTTAACGCGACGCGACCACTCGATCGGGCGTCATTCTCACAACTGACGCCTAGTGATAAATAATCACAACTAAGTAGATAGAGGATGTCAGGCCGCAAATAGTGATGTGGAACACTATATACGAGTACTTGTAATACAATTAAAATAAAATATTCAATACAAAGTCGAGTTCGGTACCAGTGTCCCAAATGTTAACATTGGTACCGAATCGGTTAAACCAACTGAGTGACACTTCCTTACAAATTAACTAATTAGCAGTGGACTCTTTGTGTAATAGGAGATAACCTCGCAAAGTACGGTATAAAAAACATTGCTACAGAGCTTAAAATAAATGGACATACGAAGTTGATTATGATTGGTTAACACCTTTGGCCCCCTTACCAAACTGGTGTAGTTATGTGTCACAATGCGTGTAAATGCACGTGAGTGCATATAAAAAACACAGTATAACGTTCAACAAATTATTATTTTTTCGTTTTAATAGAGGTTTATCAAGTAAAGGGAGTAAAGTTAATTTGTATTGTATTACTCGTATATCACACTTTTTTGTATACAGTACAATTTGGTAGGTTTATTGTCATGTAACAATCTCTTTTAACCAGCTAGCAAGATGTTAAAGAGGCCTTAAGTGAAAACAAGACAGTTGTCCTATGTGAAGAACTCTTGGTTACCAAGAAGATCGAGCCTGCAGCCTCCACATCGGAAGACAGGCGTCTTAGCGATGGAGGTGACGAAATTCGAAAGAAATATTAAAATGAGTTCAATAGGGCAGCATCATTTAAATATGATTTCTTTTCAAGTTGTTTTGCAAGTGAAATAGATTTGAAAATAATAAAATAATGAATAACATTATTGTGTAAATATTTATGAATAAACATTCTGTTTTACTCCTTCATTGATAGTCAATATTGTAGTATAAAAAGGGATAGTTTCACTAAGTTTGATTTTAAGTACAGCACTTTGACATTTTCAATATATCGTTATCTCGAAACCTTTTGTGCTTTGAATATATAATTTGAACCTATATTTATGAAAATATGTTATTATTTCATCCTAAGTCGTTTTATTGTCTTATAAAAATAACCAGTTACTTTCCTACGAAAAATAACTATGTATTTTTGATTTCATGATGACTTAATTCCATCCGAAATTAATTATTATATCACATAAGAAATAATTATGTTCTGTTGATTTAATTCCATAGAAATTAATGGTTCCCGATAGATCGGGCCAGGAATGTATAACGAGTTGTATATACTGGAGCCAAAAGAAAGAAAAAATATGATAGATATTTCTCTCCGTCGTCCTGCCCCTCATGTCTGAGGATGGCGGCAGCCGTCGATAACCCTTTTAATGGTCTCCTTCTATCTGGATCTGACCCGGGCCGATCGGAGAGCATCCGATATTGAAGATCCCGTCGCAGTAATGCCCAGGTCACTCCATCTGGTTGGGGTCTTCCTCGAGATCTCGTTCCTTTGACGTTTCCAACGACCACAAGTTTCTCCAGGCTATTCGACTCTCTTCTCATGACGTGGCCGAAAAATTGCTGGACACGTCGCATACACAATGAAGAGAGGCGATCCTTTATTTTGAGCTCGGATAAGATGGACACATTTATATGGCGTTTCGGTAAAGAGGTATGATATATACTATAGTATGCCATGAAAAATTAGTTGAGTATGCAGTTTTACCTTATAATGTCAAAGGAAGGTTTGGTGAAGATATATATGTCTAAAAAAACAATATTTGTAGGTTATTTTTTAAGTCCTAAAAATCATGAACAGTAATAAGTAAAGAGGTATATGAAACTTATATCAAAATTTCATCTCTCAGCCGAACAAAAAGAAACAAGGAAAGGGATATATCTAGACTTATACCGTTTCGCCACTATCACAAAACATAGCACCTATTGTATGATACGTGACATGTACCATGCCGTTGCTTGTAGCTATGTTCATTATGGTTATTATTTTTACGTTTGTAGGTGAATCCATGTTGTGTCCGTCGAAATTTAAATCTTATCAGGAATCAAACGCGAAGCATGCTTTATTTATTGTATAATATAAAACGTTATTTTGATAAAGCTCTTGAGATGTATCATATAATGGAATAACTCTGCGGATAATAAATCTGACGAACACGCAAGAAGATTCTCCCATGAAGATTACAGGTTAGAATAACACTTATTAATTATATATTAAAATTTGTGTATTTTTACTGACAATGTGCTATTAAAACATGTTTGGTCAAAATAATAATTATGCTTTGTATTTATTTTGCTTTAGAAACCCCAATGATCCAGATAATAAAGCCGATAAACACGCAAGAAGATTCTCCGAAGGAAGTTAATACAGGTTAGAATAACACTATTTAACTATGATTTAATATTTGTTTAGTTTTACTTATTTGGTTCTCACGCTATATATGATACATGAATTATAAATTCTTATATTTCTTTAGGATATTTTAATGGTTTCGTGATTCAAAAAGAAATCTAAAAAATATATCTTAAACAATGAATATTTAAAAGGCATATTAAAAATATTAATTTATTTTGGATTTATATATTTCTCTTGAATATTTTAAGAGGTTTCATGATTTAAAAAAACAAAACAATAAAACTTTAACTTAGAAGGCGGATTATATTTCAACAAAAAATAATTATTCATATCGTATTGTATTGTACTACACTTTCGATGTGACAGTACAACCTGGCGGGTTTATTGCTATGTAACAATCTCTTCCAGCCAACCAGAAAAAAAAATAGGCCTTAAGTGAAAACCGAACTAAAATTCTTTAAAAAAATCTTGGTTCCACCTTGATTTGAACCCGCAACCTCCAGATTGGGAGATAGGCGTCTTACCAACTAGGCCACGGAGCTCGTCGTAAAGAATATAAAGAAAATTAAAAAATATATATTAATTATGAATAAATTTTGTATACCATTTTTCAAACGGAAATATCTGACCTTGTGTTTTATCCTTTTGTATGGTATTGGAAGAGTTAAAAGCAGCATTCGTGTCAAGAGCAGTAATCATTTTGTGATATGATATAGATCGTTCAGCCAGAAGAGTCATTTTGCAATAGTGTGAGTAAAACTCTTTGCATTACACAACTTATGTAGTGGTATTGGTTTTAGAATACCATACGATTGGTTCGCGTAGAGCGCACGTTTGTATTGTTGTTAAAATACTCGGTGATTAGAAAAACACTACCGTGTCGAAATTAGGAGTGCGATTTTTATCTAATGGAATGTATAATTCAAAACTTTTCGAAAGCTTAGAATGTACTTTGTTATAACTTAAAGTTTCCTAGAATTTAGTATCACTCCATCCACTATTATTTTAAAACTTTATTATTTGGCATTGTAATTATGATACATTAATATGTTAAATAATCTTACATACAATAATAATTGTATTTTTAAGTCCAATCTAATTAAAGCTGATGAACATTTTTACTTTATAATACTTTTACTTATATTTATTTTTAATCTTGAAAAATTTCATTCTTGTTATTTCATGTTTCCTAGAATTTGCCATGCCTAAACAATTAATATGCGAAATAAGCTTACTTTCATTTCATTTTTATGATTATTAAAATTTAAGCTGACAGCATTCTTAATTTACAAAACGTTTGTTTTCATTTCAATATTTGAATATAAAATATTATTTTTATAATTTTTTACTTTTTCACTTCATTAAAAAAATAAAGGGACAAGTGTTTGTAAACGCTCTGTTACTCACACTATTGCACAGTGACTCTTCTGGCTGAACGATCTACACTAAATTTAGCTGTATAAGAACTATCTTCAAAATATTTTTTACATTGTAATTTCACCAAACAAAGATTTCGACACCAATTTGATCTTTAATTCTAAATAATGGGCTTTACATAAATATAAGTTACAAAAAGAAAGGAAATAACTTGGATTTCCTAAATTACGACGACTACTTGTATATTGGGGAACTATTTTGCAAAGATGAAGTAATGCCATTCAGTTTTATACCCATGACAGAAAAGCGCCAAAAAGGCTCTCCGAAATTCGTTAATTTGACGAAATTTAGAAGTTTTAGGGGCCATGTTGGTAGAGAATGATGTAAAATACAAGTAAATTGTGACGTCCTGGAGACGCTTTCATCCTGCAGTCGACAGACAATTGTTGAATATGATAATGTAATGAATACAGAATTTTCCAATTATATTTCAATTACAAATAAAATATGAAAAACCAATCAAATTTATTGATTCCTAGCCTTTATTAATTTTATCACATTTAATACTTAAACTGTACAGTGAATAATATGCGGGTTAAGTGGCAACCTGTTTTGGCAAATTACACTATTATTTTTAAAGTTTTAAATCAAGGGAGGATTTTCATTTTTATATAGAGAGAAAAAAAACGCAAAAGCAACACAATAAATTAAAAAAACGAATATAAACAAGTATGTTACTAATTTAACAAGGTATCCAGGGAAGGAAAAATCAGAAAAAAACACGTTATACCACTGACGGGTGATGTTATGTTTTTAATTAGGTTTTTGAAGCACATCAACGATAGTGAGATTCCTATATAAGTAGGTAGCTGATTGAAAAGTCTAACGATACGGGCTTTAAAACATGACTTGAAAAATGAAGAGCGGTGAACTGGAAAAGCCAAGAGGCAATTTTTACTGGAGCGTAGCGCGTGTCCGTGATAGGCAAGTCGCTGTGTCATTTTTGACATTTTGTTAGGGGAAAAACCGGTAGATGTCGACTGTTCATCGCATAGACTAAAGTAATAAAACCAATTATTTACTCAATTTTACCAATTATTTACTAAGTCAAGTTGTTTCATTGTTAACGGTACTTCCGAAAGATTGTTATAAATATTGCTCACAAGAGTAGTCAAGTCACTAACGGTATATGGTATATACTTCTTATTCATAACTTTTTTTTTGATTAAGGTACTAATATCGTTTTCAATTATTTAAAGATTCTACGTTTCTTTTTAAAGATGTTGCATTCGATTATTGATCCTTTTCTCTCGTTACTGCTGACATACTCGAAGTACAAAATCTGTCAACTTGAACCGATTCAATATAAGCTCACGAAATGAATTACGGGCGAGATTGGTACAAATGCAATAAATTTTAGCGCTGAGATCGGATTCGAACGGAAGGATGTAAAAAGAGATACACCATTGCAGACATCGAGAAAAGTAGTAAACAGGGGCCGAGAGAGGGTTTTGACTGATAAAGCTGAGAGTTTTCACATGAGAGCCGTAACCGGTCGCACGATGCGGAACGTGTCTTAGCTGGAGATTCGGATAAGCGAAGAATTCCGGAAGAGAATTAAGTCCTGAAATGACTTTTGTATTGTCGGTGGAATAATCGGCTTATTTAACGAACGAACGAAATAACAAAAAACTTATAACAAAAAATATGGATTTTCAAATGAAAAAAGGAGGCTTTAATTCAGGCAGCGAAGAAACCTTCATGTTCTGTCAACATTATTTTCCGTGTTTAACAATCCCAATTCTCCAACAGACGTTCTCTTCGATCAGGCGATAATAGATTATTTTGCATATCAACAAACCAAACCATATTTTACACATTACGACTGTGGAATGAACTTTTAAAAGAAAAGAATCAGATGTGCCCCATCCATATTTACGTTTGAGAAATAACTGTTAATATATATCTTATTCAGAATATCTTTTCATTCTATTTTCATTTGTTTCCCTTCATTAGCCTACAACGAATTATTTACCTCTGCTTGTACCATTATTGTATAAATATTTTTTTACTTAAAATAAACGAATATTTTTTGTAATCTGTCATGGATTAAAATAGTTAAAGGTAACCACAACAAGTTGATTTGTTACAAAAAAATCTGTATAACAATAAGTTAGCCAGATGTACCATATAAAACCACGTAAAAACAAGTTTGAAATAAATAAATAACTATTAACCTACTCGAGTTTAGAAGACAACGCAATATTGCGGACAATTAAATTTTCATACATGCAATTTGTCATACCGTTTCAATGTCGGTGTAGGCAGAGAGAGCAGAAGGCCAAATTTTCTTATCGTGATACACATCTTTCGCCCCCTCTACACCCATACCATATACTTTCTCATACAACTTCTCTGACTTTTTACATTTTTCGATACAAATATAATTCACTTGGTCCAACTAACATTTCTTGGTCGTCACAACTTCAACTCACATTTGCGCTCTAAATTTTTTTACAGTCTTTCTTCAATCATTTTTACACCATACCAAAATCATCTCGATATGCTCTTCTTTATCGCACTGCATTAGTCTTAAGGTCACATTCATTCCCTGTTACTTCGTTCCGTATTCTGTCGTACGTTGTCACATCATATCATATATTCTTTTTTAATGCACGCATATATGGCGTATATTTGATTCATTTTAATATTTACGTAAACTTAATCATATCAGACAGTCAAAAGCATTTTATCATGTTGAACATATTTTAAATGCGTTGAGATCTCTGAAATATGCTGCAGAGTGAATGCATTGAACACGCAGAGAACTTAATATATGACTGTCTCCAAAACTCGATAACATTTTTTTAGCTTCTACAGATGGAAAATCAATTTATTATGATATTTTTTAGTTTATTCTCACTAGTTTATATCCAGAAAAGAATTTATCACAAAATTTAAAAATATATGTACATATATAGGATCTTTGCGAACATGTTTTAAATTCACCCACCTAATGCGCAAGACTAAAACTAAGTTTAATAAAACCTTTTTATTATATAGATCAAAAACTTAAATGCCGAGTGTTTTTGTCTTCCGAAAGATGTTGGTGTTTAAATAAAAACTAAGAAAAATGTTCGGATGCATGAAGAATACGCCATAATGAAGAAATGCATTATCTTTATGGGGTTTCCGACATAATAAGTTTCATTTAATTTAAGCGTTTTGTATTGTATTTTATCATACTTTTGTTGTATACAGTAGAACGTAACGGACTTATTACCATGGGACAATATTTTACAAGTAACCAAAAATATGTATGAGAGGCTTGACTGGAATACCAAGTTTAGACTTTTTTTTAAATATGAATATCAACGAGAATCAAATCTGCTACCTTTGAAGACATACATCTTACTAACTAGGCGACTGAGAATTTTGAATGGCTGGAAATAGGAGTATAACATATATGTGATAGACCACACCTCCAATGATTCGAGAGCATGTAAGATAATCTCAGTTCTGGGAGTCCATGAGTAAAAACGCATATCGAAGGACAGGGGAGGATGAAATATACTTCTTGAGATCAGGCCCTATCTAAAACAAAATAATCATGATGATTATAATCATTTTTATTATAATGTAATAATCTTCCTCAGGTGCTCGTATTACCTAAACATTACGTTTCATCAGGAACACGAAGAAAATATAAAATACCTATATTCAAATCAGTCCACAGTCTGATTCTTTATGTCCTTCAAAGCGTTTCCGAGATGATCCATGGATGTTGTGATTGTTCATTTTAAGGGTGTTGGGGCTTAACCTTAAGACGGATCGCTCATCGTGCAATCTCATTATCTGCCTGGCACAATTTAGGTCGTGTTTTCCTTGTCCCGCGATTTCACAGGGACGATAATCATAGTTGAACCTTATTTTGAGTTGATAAACTATAATATCAATTTCCATATTATTGAGTAAACGAGTTTTTAATTAATCATTAATAGTACACTTAAATCCAGCATTATAACAAAAGGATTGAGAAGATATATGGATGTGAAAGAGTCGAAATATATGTGACGAAAGAAGCGCTTTGTCCTCTCTGTTTACCCCAGAAGGGAAGCTGTGTGATGGTATACACGTTGATCTAATGGTAAAACGTGTATCATTGGTGGTAGTTTGTGTCGAAGTCTGTTTTTTTTAATCAAAAGGATGATGAGAAATTATAATGATTACGCAAGAATACTCGTGTACCGTTACCTAATTATTATTAATTTTTTTTATTATTATTTTCTGTCAACGAAATATAAAATGTTTGTACACTACCATATTTGCTAGCATTTTAAAGCAATTTCGTCACTCATGATAATATTGATTAGTATATTTTTTGGTAGTGTAATTCTTCATAATCATCATCCTATACGTTCCATTAGAAAGAAGGAGATGCAATCAACGATCGCCGTGGCCTCATTAGTAAAACTTACTTCCTCCAATATTACTTGATGGCACCATCATACGATTACATAAAACTGTTTAAGACCTAGGAGTGCTAATATAATAGATAACACTCTCTCATGGAGAGATCAATTAAATGAGGTAAGCCGAAGGATCTTCTTCAGTCTTCATTCCCTTAAAGTGTTGCAAAGATTCCTGCCTACTAAAACCAAAATTTTACTCGAACAATCTCTGCTCTTTCTGATTCTGAACTATGCGGACGTCTGTTATTTGGATGTTATAGAGGAACAGCTGGACAAATTACAGAGTCTTCAAAATGTTTGTCTTAGATTTATTTTCAACCCACGAATGTACGATCATATAACTTCATACCAGAAGGCATTGTTGTTATTTATTAAAATTTCTTGTAATTTAAGGCAATCAGCAGAATTACTTATGATTTTGAACATTTTTAAATCATCAGCAATTTTGTCTAAGATAAAACTCTCGAATAATTTAGGATCCGTTGATTGTATACAAATTGGTCTATAATTTGAAATATTGCTTTTGTCACCTTTCTTGTAAATTGGCGTGAGAAAACTTGATTTCCATATTTGTTGAAATCAACCTTCCACTTATGATTTATTAAATAGAATTTGCGACGGATATGCTAAAAATTATACCAAGTTTTTAAAAAAAATGGGAGGTACATTGTCAGGACCCGCAGACTTAAATAAGTCATGTTCATTTATTTTTTAACTACTTCGTCCAAGGTGACGAAGCATGAATAAAATTTAACATTATTGGAATATGAAGGTATGTGATTAGATACATGGGGTGAATCTTCTTCATGTTCACTTTTAAAGAAGTCCGCAAATAAATTGATAATCTCACCCACAGCATCAGCAGATTTCTGGTCATAAAACATGCAACTTGGGACGTTTGAGTATTTTTTTCTCAATGAATTTACATAATTTATTCATAATTTTTTCTCAATGAATTCCAGAAACTTTTCAAGTTGTTATTGATGTTATTCTCGCTTTGTTTTACAAATTCAGAAAAACACTTTTTGGAGAGATTTATATTTTTTTTGCGTAGTTCATTAAACTCTGTGACGTCTAAGATATTTCTAGATGTTTTAAATGTTTTGTGTGCAGTCTTTTTCTTTATTATGAAGTTAATCAGATCTCTGTTGAACCATTTTGGACACTTAGATTGGATTATCATATTATAAGGCACATTTTTTTAATTGTATGAATATATAAAATTTTTTGATCAGTTGCTTGCTATGCGTGTCATGTATCATTGCCAAGTTTGCATTTTTTTTTCTTGGAATTAGTGTCAGAGAGTGGATTTGAAGTGTAATTTGGCAACATTAAGGAACTGTTACTCCCTGAAAAGTATGATTTGTGAAGTTATATTTTCAAACCGTTGAAGGTATAATTATTTTACTAAATATTATATATTACATTTGTTGTTTTAAAATCAAGTAATTATTGAATTTTATTTTTGAAATTATTCAATAAGTACAATTTTAAAGAAAAAGTCTTTTTGAACTAGAATAAAGATGTCGTGAAGTCATCGTTAGAAAAAAATTAATTCAGATAAAAATTATGAAATTCTATACATATATTTTAAAATTAATGAATAATTATTGAATTTGAAAGAATTTCAATGTTGTTATTTTTTTTATTGAAAGTTGATTCATAATTAGTGTAATTTAGAAATTTTGCTCACGAACATTTCGCATTAATTTAAAAGAACATTTTCCATCGAAGTATTAGCCACTCCAGTTCCGAATACAAACCTGCAGGCGAGCTCCTTTGAAATGCTTTTAATTTGTTTTTGATAAAAAATGGACAACCTTTTTTACTCCACGTGGATGAATTGAAATTCGTTTTATTGTGGCAGGATCTATGGTTTATTCAAATCCACTCGCTAGCCCGCAGCATTTTCCCAATGTTGATACCAATGTCTATTTGCGAAAATACGTGAAAGGAAAATTACCAGAATGCGTCAAATACTACTCTGGTTGTTTGTATACGTGTTATAGAAACGAGCAAATAAATCTCTTTTAAGCCTTGAAAAGTGAAATACTTTCCAATATTTCTGTATTGAGCATTTTTCGTTTTTATTAAATTCAATGGATCGTCTATATCAATACAATTTTCTAGTTTAGTTGGGTTAGGTTAGGTTATTTTGCCCGGTAAGCTATTTCTTATTTTTAGGTCAAATTCAAACGCGAAATAGCACTAAATGCTAATGGACGGTTATTTTCAACACCTTAGAAATCTCTTGTGTCGTCGAATGCTGGTTATTCTCGATTGAAACCTTGATTTGGCCATCATCAGTGGTGATCAGCCTACCAAAGCTGACTCCATCTTCCAATGTCGTGTCACCATAATGGATTTTTAAACTACCTTTGATACACACATCCCTAAATTTATCATCGAAATACACTAAATATATATTTTTTTTGCTTTTGGGTTGTATTTTTTCCTAAGCGGTGATTAGTACCTATGCGCCAAGCTCCGAAAAAATTACTTGTATTTTTACATCTTCAAAATAACGCCATAAAAACCGATCAAGCTATTATATTTGGGTAAAAAGTGGTCGAAAAATGTATAAAGGTATTTATTCTCATAAAAGTACACATTCAGCACGTTTGAAATGAAGTTCGGAATGATTTTTTCCCCTAATGACATACATTCGAGAAATACGACAACATGTAACATTCGTTGTTTACAGTACAACCTGGTTCAGTTCATTTTCAAGTACAATACTTTCCAGTTAACCAGACATATTGTTACAAATCTTTTTCGATATTCCCTGCTTTAAGGTTAATTTAATTTTAAATTATTTAACTTTGAAAATTATCAGAATCGAGTTTAACTCGAATAGCTCAGTGGTTAAAATGAAAAAGGAACACAGATCTCTTTGGTCTCAGGATTCGACAGGTAATAACACAAGAATTTCTCACAGCATATTCATCAGAAGAAAGGTAATAATAATGAAACACAGTAATAATTTTAATTAAGATTATTTATTATCACTACCGGATCAATGATCCAGGAAGGACTAGTTAGAATTTGAATAAGAATCAGACTGTATTAAATCCACTTGAAGAGTTTAACTTTAAAGAAAATCTCTAACGATCGCTCTGGAAGCGTCGTAAAACGAAAGAAACAAGGTAATGCAAAATTTGAAATCACCAAAAGAATTACAAATAAGATAGAATCACAATACCTTCAAAATTATAATGACGTAATTGTTGTAGTCATGATACAACAGGCCTCTTTAGGGTCCTTAGTAGCTGGAACGGAGGATCAAGCCGTGACGGCAGCGAAGACACTCCTTCCTGCAAACTCTCTGACAAAGGCGTCGGAGGGCTCCTTGATGGATTGGAAGAACGTGAAATAGTCACGGAATATGACGCAATCGGCACGTGGCGTCTTTGGTAGAGAATAAATCTTGGTGAAGAATGAATTCCAGAGAAGACAATCTCGATGAAGAATTGGATTGTAGAAAAGAAATCTCGCTGATGAAATGAATTCCAATTGTATAGATATCAGGTCTCGGGCCGTAATTATCAATTAAAAGAATTACGATGTGCTAGCACTAGACAGACAGACGTGAGTTCGGCAGGGCCCCGGGCGTGAATGGGGTTGGTTCGCGGGGGGCGGAATATATAGCCCAGAGAGAATGGTGGGGTTATGACGTCACAACGGGACACCTGTGTATAGGGCGACTTTCTGTAGACTTCAAATGTTTTGACGCCGTCTCAAGTCACTCTTTTTGATTTTATCGCTTTATGAAACAAATAATATTTCGATCACGTGAAATTACTTCTAGAACATTGCAGAACATCATGATTTCTATCGAATTCAACACGATCCATCCGAATGTACAGAAATTAACCACACTTTAATATTCTATTTTTGGTAAGGCTGACCATTCTTGACCAGAATGACGTCCTATAATACCTTTGGGAGTTTTTATTATCCATTTCGACTATTCAAAATAATATACTCCTCACACGCCATCTTCAGTTAAAAAATTTTTTTTAAAAATCAACAAAAAAAATGAACGTCAGTAGTTATAGACACTATTGCCGGTAGTGGTGTACAGACACATCAGAATAGGGGAGTATAACTAAGAGAGAGAGGTGTACGCTTTTTTTTTTTTTATCCACTTTGCACGGATTTCTCCTGTTACATAAAGAGGGTCTGCTTCTAGCGTTAGCGTTAGGAATAATATCAGCCAGGATTCTTCTCATTCTTCTCATACTTCTCATGCTAGACGGTACCAAAAATATATCAACAGTGTCATTCAGTTGGTTCAATATTTCTATACCACGCGTGACTGAGTGTTTAGCCATGATATTCGTCCTGTAAGTTGGTATGTAGAACAGAGGGTGATTCCTTGCACGGCTATATTTATTGGGTACATATAAACTTAGTGCTTCTAGAATCACGGGACAGTTAAAGCAACCTTGGAAAACCTTTATTATGAATATCACAATGGATTCTTGTTTTCTTGTTTCGAGGCTTCTATAGTTACACACCGTGAGAAGTTTGGCATGGTGAGCATATTTTGGGTAATCGCCCTTTGTTCTATACCATAGATATCTGAGGATTTTTTTTTGTATTTGTTCTATATTTTTTTTATATTTGAGCTGGTGAGGAGCCCAAACCGTAGATGTATATTCTAATTTGGTTCTAATTAGATAATTATATAAGTTTCGGAGGATATCGGTGCTGTTAAATTCTCTTGATATTCTCATTATAAAACCGAGTAGTTTGTAACAGTCCGATATCAAACGTGAGACATGGTTAACGAACGTGAGTCCGACATCAAAGGTTACGCCCAAATCTTTGAATTCAGAAACTCTGTTTAGTGCCACTCCCTGTATAGTATACTGATGGTGGATTGGTGAAAACGATCGACTACAAGATACACAGACACATTTATTAATGTTGAACAGAAGATGATTTTGCTCACTGCAGGAGACTAGGTCCTGTTGTAACTGTGCACAGTCGTGATGTGAATTGATCTTTTTGAAAATTTTCAAGTCGTCAGCGAACAATAAACGTGTCGAGTGACTTATGGAATTTTGAATGTCGTCTATTAATATGAGGAATAGTAGGAGACCTAAATTGCATCCTTGTGGTATACCAGATCTTGCGATAAATTCCACAGAAGACTTGTTACGGATTGTTACGTATTGAGATCTTTCTTTTAGGTATGATGCAAATAATCCAATTAGATTATCGCTGAAGCCAAGTTTGTGTATTTTCTTGATCAACTTTGTCGAAAGCTTTCTGGAAGTCTGTATATATTATGCTCGTTTGTGAAAGTTCATCTAAGTTTAACGCAATCTGTTGTGTGAGAGATAGAAAAGGTTAGTAACAGTCAATCGTTTTGGCAAAAAGCCATGCTGGTTTCCAATAAGTCTTGTTGATACTTGGTGGGTCAATTGGTACGAGCAACGTTTGCAAGGAGTTTAAGCTTTTCAACACTTCTTCCTTAGAAATGGAATAGAGCGATATGCTTCTGCTGTCTGACGAACTGTTTAATATATTTTTTGTCATATTTAGCCGTTGAATCTAGGTAAACTGATTGAAAATATTGTGCAAAGTTTTCTGCAATCTTTTGGGGCTCTTCGATTATACTGTCTCCCGGTTCCATAGATTTGAAACTAGTTTTGTTCGTTTTTCTTTTCTTTACATGATTCCAAAGATTCGAAGGGTTGTTTCGGATGTCGGTCTCTATCTTGGCTAAATACTCATGGCGCGATTGTTTTATTTGAGTTTTAATTTGGCTCTCAGCCTCGAATATTCTAAGTAGTCAGCCTGATTTCTGCTTTGAAGATAATTATTATGAAGTTTGTTTTTATTTTTGAGATCTCGGATTATATCGACATTGAACCAAACTGGATAGTTGGGCAAATTTGGTAGATTATATTTTTGTGGGACGCAGATATCTAGCGTTCCGTAAATGACACTATGGAAGTACTCTATGGCTTCGTCAATATTATCTATACTATACAGAGTAGTATCGAACTCCAAATGTAGTAAAATGTTCTTTAACCTGTTAACTGCCAAAAGCGTCTTAAGACGCATAATTTTCTGTGAACGGAGCGCCGCTCATACACAAATTACGTCTTAAGACGCGCCGTTTTAAATGGGTTTTTACTAAAGAAAATAAATTATTTAAAATGTACAAATATATTGAACACATAGTGGCATCTATTGTGAATATCTTTGCATACTTAGAATTGAAACAGAATTTGTTTTTACCACTTTAAACGTAAATTAAAGAGAGCTTTGTCGTCGGAACAACTGATGGCGCTCAGGGTTGTGTAATAGCCGTTTATTAGCCGGGATTTTTAGGAATCCCCGAATTTCTATCGATGTTTTGCGTAAATAATTTTTCGTCTACAGAGTACAGTTTTATTTCGTGTTCCATGTATAGCGGTTCATATTATATTTGAAACTTATTTTGCGGTAGAATTTTCTGATTTTTATTAGGTCCTTACATATGAAATTGGCGTTTTGCCGTACTGGCAACTTTGATCTCAAATATCTTCTCTTTGGTTAAGAATTCTAAATTCAAATTTATACAGCTATTTACTCAAGTATTTGTGTTTCGAAAATTATAATTCATTTGTTTTTTCCTCAATTGTTTTTTTTCTTTGCGTCACTCAGTTTACAAAATGGAAAACTTGAAATATCGCGTTATTTACGAGTACGAGTTCCACGAGTGGCACCAGTGCTGCAGAAACGGCTCGAAGGATTAATGATGTGTATGGCGACGGTGCCGCAAAAGAAAACACAGTGCGTTTTTGGTTCCAACGTTTTCGTTCTGGAAATTTCGACCTGCAGAAAAAGCCCCGTGGACGGCCGGAGACCAAAGTTGATAATGAAGAATTGAAGGCTATTGTGGAAGCGGATCCATCGCAAATCACGTCCGAGTTAGCTGCAGGCTACGGTGTTAGTGATAAAACTGTTTTAATCCACTTGAAGCAAATTGGGAAGGTGAAAAAGCTTGAAAGGTGGGTACCTCACGAATTGAGTGAAGCAAATCAACAAACGCGCGTTGACTGCTGCGTTGCATTACTCAACCGGCACAATAATGAAGGGATTTTGAATCGAATCATTACCTGTGATGAAAAGTGGATCCTGTATGATAATCGGAAGCGCTCATCGCAATGGCTGAACCCTGCCGAACCAGCCAAACCATGCCCCAAGCGAAAATTGACTCCAAAAAAGTTACTTGTGAGCGTTTGGTGGACTAGTGCTGGTGTCGTTCACTACAGCTTTCTTAAATCTGGCCAGACGATTACGGCAGATGTCTATTGTCAGCAACTGCAAACCATGATGGAAAAGCTAGCTGCTAAACAACCGAGGCTGGTTAATCGCTCTAGGCCACTGCTGCTTCATGATAACGCTAGACCACACACTGCACAACAGACGGCTACCAAATTAGAAGAGCTTCAATTGGAATGTCTAAGACATCCACCGTACTCTCCGGACCTTGCCCCAACAGATTACTATTTTTTTCGAAATTTGGATAACTTCTTGCAAGGGAAAAAATTCAACTCCGATGGGGCAGTCCAAACCGACTTCAAAGATTTTATTGATTCCCGTCCGAATGGTTTTTTTAGTAAAGGGATCGATGAACTACCTATGAGATGGCAAAAGTGCATAGATAGCAATGGTACATACTTTGATTAAATAAATATATTATATTAAAAAAAAATCAACTTTATGTTCCTCCCAAACAAAACGCCAATTTCATATGTAAGGACCTAATATTTCTGTTGAATAAGTTTTATCATAATTACTTTATGAGAGAAAAAAAGTGTTTTGACATAGTTATTTCGCATTTTGTCAGTGTATTTTCGTGCTAAATTTTACTATTGTGCCTGTTGTGTTGTGAATCTGTTAGTTTATTTTATAAGCTTACGAGTGTCGGAACCTAATCGCACGTTGTCAAATTTTTATGTACATTTTTTTTATACGTTATAAAGTTTTTGATATTCGATCCACTCAAAATGGAAGAAGAGCCTAGTACGTCTCAAAACACTCAACCGTGCGGAGAGTTTATGGACAGAGTTGCCGTCACTGCCGACTCTGATGACAGTGATTTTAGTGTCGATTCTGATGATGAGGAACCAGATGTGTCGAACGTTCCCGGGTTTGATGAATCGGCACCAGTTTTTGAATGGAAAACGGATGACTTTATTCCCATTGTCAACTCGTTCTCTAGCTCAAAATCAGGAGCGGATGTAGAGAGTGTTGGTACCAGAGAAGTAGACTTTTTCAAACTGTTTATGAACAGCACGCTTATGAATTTTATCGCCGATCAATCCAATAAGCAGTACCAATACGTCAAAAACAACTGCAACGAATTAAGTTGGAGGCTAAAACAGTGGGTAGACGTAACAGTCGAAGAATTATACCTCTTTCTTGCGATATCTATTTTGATGGCCTGCAACTCAAGGAATAAGATAGAAGATCACTGGTCTACTGATATATTGTTGTTTTCACCAATATATTCCGATACCATGTCCCGCAACCGATTCCAGATAATTCTTAGAATGCTTCATTTCTGCGACAACACGGAACAAGCAAGTGGAGACAAGATGTTCAAAATACGATTCCTCGTTGACCATTTCAAAAGCATTTTTGGACAATACATGTATCCTTACATGAATATATGTATCGATGAAAGTTTGTTGCTTTTCAAAGGCAGGTTGTGGTTTCGTCAATATATTCCGTCTAAAGCCAGCCGTTTCGGCATAAAAAAATTTGTCATATGTGATTGTGCTACGGGTTATGTATTAAATTTTATTGTTTATACTGGAAAATCGACAAAATATGTGACACACCCACACATCGGTATTTCGGGCAGTGTAGTTATGTCACTAATGGAGCCATATTTAGATCGTGGACACACATTGTATGTGAATAATTGATACACCAGCCCAACTTTGTTTCAAAAACTACACGCCCGAAAAACAAATGCTTGCGGTACTGTTAGGATGAACCGAAAAGGAATGCCAAAACTAACTGAAAAATTAAAAAAAGGCGAAATGAAAGCTTTTCACACAGTTACCGTTTCGGCACAAATTTGGAAGGATAAAAGGGAGGTATCGATGCTTACAACTCTGCATCCTGCTAACCTTACCGATACAGGAAAAACCACCTACCGACATGAATCAATATTCAAACCTGAATGCGTTCAGGACTACAACAAAAATATGGGTGCGGTCGATAAATCTGACATGGCACTGTCAAATACACACTCATCGCGAAAAACGATGAGATGGTATAAAAAAATGTTTTTCCACCTTTTGGACCTTTCTTTATTAAATGCCCATATATTACACTGTCAAAAAACGGGAAAACGGGTGCCGCTAGCACAATTTCAGTTAGAAGTAATTCGGCAACTTATACATGAGCACAAACGTGATGTGACCTCCAAATCCGCGCCAAGGAAGAGCCAATCGGAATTACCATCACGTTTAACAGAAAGGCATTTTATGGGTAAATTACCTACAAAAGAGGGTAAAGTTAAATCAATGAAGAGATGTGTAGTGTGTTTGTCCAAAAAAAATACGGAAAGAATCGAGATATCAATGCAAACAGTGCAAAGTGGCTCTCTGCGTGGATACTTGTTTTGAGACTTATCATACGATAGAAGACTTTTAATTTTTTAAATCATAGTGTGTGTGTGTATACTTTTAATATTAAACTAACATAAACAATTACTTTTGACATATAATTTAGTTTTCATATTTTCTATGACAAATTTTGTGACAACCCTGCACCATGAACAATTAATTTTATGATTATGGATAAATGACTGCACGACTGGCGCGCTCTTCATTTATTTGGTAAGTTTTATAAATAAACTTTATTACACTTTCAATAACGATATGTTTAGAAGGTTTTATTTTTGTCGTCAAATTCGCGGCGTGCTAGGTACCGCCAAACATGTACCTGCCGGCAGTTAAAGGGTTAAGAGTAAAAAATTTGCCTTACAGTAGTTATATGTAGGGCAGGAGTCACGCGGAGGGGTTGGGGGGAAGCTCTTGGTGGCAAAAGGCGGTACTTGCGGCCATTCCTTCGGCCCACACATCTCACCTGGATCTCCACGGAGAGTGTCGGATGATGTCTATCTTCCTTTACAAAGCAGTCCAACGATCTGTCCACCTTGCAGTTGGTATTGCTTAATACTAGGTCCAGCATATTGCCGTATTCGTTATTTATGTGATTGTATTGGACAAGATCATTGGATTGAAGAAAGCAGTCATAATCCAACAATACTTCCGTGGATTCGTTATTCAAATTAAAATTTCCTATTATTTAAACATTTTTGTTGCGTAACCTAAGATTGTCCGAACTGAGAGAGTCATAAAAATTTTGCCTGGTTTCGTCGGCACCCGTGCACTCGAAGTAAACTACACAAATATAAATTGTTGTATTGTTTATCCTGCACCTCACCCAGATGTCTTGGTCCTTTGAAATTTCTAGTTCAAATATGCGTTCGCAGGAAATCCTTTGGTTTACTCATTTCCTGCACTTGGCTTTTTAGCTTTTAAAAATATAAATTTTGAGACAGCTATCCCAACTGGCCAACTAGCAGGGTCGTTAAATTTTTCAGCTAGCTGCTCGGGTACTCCAATTTTAAATGACGCGTATTGTTTTTTTGTAGGGAGTTTTTCAATTTGGAAGTCTTCTTTCTCCATAGACCTCAAATATGTCAAAATATCGTCCGTAGTTGTCTCTGGGACAAATCTCCAAACGTGTAGGAAGACTGTCCTTTTTACAGCCTTCAGATCAGTATTTATTTTTGAACCGGTAGTTACTACTGACCTTTTGGTCTTACGTTTTACAAGTTTCCAGTCACTCGAGCCTTTTGGTGTTGAATCGTCAGAATCTTGGTGAGAAGAGGTTGTTGGGTTTTGCCTGGTAGCCTCTGAGTAGGTTTTTGGACGTTCTTTGTTTTTTGCAACTTCGGTTGGAGTTGCTTCTGACGTTTTCGAGGGTTTGGTCTTCTTTTCAACGCTATGTATTTTTGGGGTGGCGGCTTTGGATTCGGGTATGTGGTTAGGTTTATAACTCACCCTTGGCTCGGAAATACGTTCCCCAACTCCAATGGTTTTGCTTCCCTTTGTACTCACTGACACTTTTGCCCCAAGGGTTACTATCTTCGCGCACAAATATGCTATTGTATTCTCTTGAGTTTTGAGTAACTCAGTTTGACCAATTACACAATTTTCTAGATTAGATATTTTGCAAATGAGAGACTTTAATTCTCCTCTCAATTCTGATACAACTCCGGTAAATTCCTCGATAATTGCGGCACTTGATCGAGTAATTTTAGATATATTGATATTAAATATTTTTACTCGCACATTTGACTTTTTCGTCAATTTTCGACGAGTTGGATGGAGCGCGCGACACTAAACGTCCGTTCGGGTAGAAGCTTGGAACATATTCATCGAAACATGTTCCCCTCTACTGGATACGGTTTCGTGGCCGTTTTATTTTCTCGTAAGCATTTGCCTTTATTTGTTCTTTTATTAGGTGTAAGAAAGTATGATGAGAGGAAAACCACAAAAAAACCTCTCATTAACGAGTTCCCTAAAAGAAATATCTGAAAACAGAAACATGACAACATTACTCATTGGGGAGAGAGAACAACCCTCCACTCTCTCCCCAATGAACATAAAAATTATTACAGTTCACAAACTTTTGCAATGTAAACAGTACAAAAATTAAAAACTCAATAAACAATGTTATACAAATTCAGAAATATACATGGTTATACAATATAGAAATACACATATGGTTATATAATTACAGAATCGCACATATGGTTATACAATTACAGAAATACACATATGGTTATATAATTTCAGAAATACACAAATGGTTATACAATTATAGGAATACAATGATCAAAAGGTATTACTCTAGAGTTTTAGAACATTGTAGCTTTTCCCCCAAGGCTGATTTTCATGACCTCACAATGGGGCACTTTTTAATTATCTAACTCTTAAAGGTATAATTAGGGAGTGATTCTATTCTTCAATTGATGATTTCATTCCTATACAAGGCATATGGGTTTATCAATTATGACATTAATTTCGTCAGTCAACTTATTCAAATTTCCGAAAGTATTTATACAGTATCTGCTGCGGGCGTTTCTACAGCTCAATTTTCTTTTGACACATAGGTTAGGACAATTAACAACATAATTTTACCCGCAACACTCCGGTACGGTAATTGTATTTCAAAAGGATATCCTCATCTCTTAACATTGATAATACAATGTTTGCAAGCAACTCACTTAGAGGAATATCCTAAGAATTTATAACACACAAAACGATATTATTTTTAATTATTTCAGTAAAGATCACCACTGGTGATATACAAGAAATTTTCAAGAATTAAACAATCTCTTTGTCAAGCACTCAGGACATACGGAGATTATCTTCTGGAGCTTAGCTTTTCGCAGATTCAACAATCTGGGCAAAACCGATACACAGGTATTGGCCCCCACCACTGGTGTGGCAATACTATATCTAGAAAGGGAACCCTTTTCCCTAACTATTGATGATTCCAAGTGATTACACAATCCGAAATCTACCAAGACTCTAAGACAGAACGCACTCCAGATGTCTTCTCAGAAATTGGTTCTCCTCAGACACACTCGTCTGGTCAATCAGTTGCACAGGTAATAATTCCACAACACACAGTGTGGCAATTGTCAAGGGGAACTCTCCTCCCTTCCAAAAAACAGAACATAAAGAAGAACATAAAATTCGCGAGCAGCCCAGGCTGACAGCAGGACGCGTCCACAGCCACCCCAAGACAGATCCAAGAATCACATGATGTCTACACATACAACTATGGACATCCAGAATCAGAGTGACGGCCAACGAGACCCTCCCAACCTGAGACTACCCAAGCCAAGAAACGCGTTCAAGCCAGAACAAACCTGTGGATGCAACTGCTAATCTGGGTTCATGAAGCCCGTGACTGGAGCGCAATCTCGACCATCCCAGATGCATTGAAAGGCCATCCTCAAAACCTTATATTGGAGACACACTCCACACTAGTTGGGAGGCTAGCTTCTTCCAACCTGAACTCTTTCAGGCTGTCCGAGGCCTATATTAGTGCTTCACACGGAGCACAACAAAAGAGAAATTTATTTGACTATACAGCAAGACCGAGCATACGTCCGACCACAAAGACACGGGTTCGTTTCCTGCCAAACACATTAGCCATAGAAACGCAGTCCCTAATCATAACGCATGCCGTCAAGACTGCAGTATCTGAAGACCTTTACACAAATTAATCCAACAGGGTAGTCCAAATCAAACGGTAGTCACCGTACAAGTTACAGTAATTCCGTCAAAAGTCCTTCCGAGGTACGGACCAAATCCTTTATCCTCATTCCTCCCAGCAGCACAATAAACCCAGCATACGCAACATGGCTCGACGGAATAAAGCTGTATCGAGACAACATGCTACGATGGAAATAAGGCTGGATCGAGATGACATGCTTATGACGGAAATAACGCTGGATCGCACAACATGACTACTGGCCATGTTTGCGCAGGCCTGGTCTTTCAAAAATTAGTAGCCAATCGTTCGGGACTCTTTTAGATACGTAGTTGTTTGGGACAATCATGAGCAAAATAATGAGGAAGATGGCACAGGTAACACCTCCTAGACATGGGTGCCCTGTTATTTCTGGTGCGAGAGACAGGTGACAAGCGCGCACTCACTCTTGAGTAAAACTGGATCGTTGGAGGTGACTTTTCCTCCTTCTTATTCATTAGCTCATAAAACAAACACAATCTTTTCAAGTCATCCTTTTGATGACGGTTGGGTGCTGATAAGTAAGGAACTATATCTATGACGAAGCCCTCGCCTTAACACTAATAACAATTCCCTATCACACAGAAGCGAGTCCAAAGATTGATTTAAGCTCTGAATTCTAGATACGTATCCCGAAGAAGACTCGCCTGGTTTCTGCGCTGACGCCCAAATATCTAATCTACGTTCCATCATAAAATCATCCGATTCTTATTTCACAAGAAACCTAGTCCTTACTCATACCCAATCCAGTTGCTCTCTATTTATAGTCCTGTAAAAAGTTAGCGCGCCGTCGCGAAAGAACTCTGGTAGAACCGACGGAAGCGCATTAACCTCAATCGCTCTAGCATGAGCCAATTCTTCTAGACGGGACAAAAATTCCCTCACACTTCCTAAACCAGTAAACGCGTCTACCGGCCATAAAAAAAAATTTATTCCACCGAGGTGACAAACGTCAAACGGAAGAAGCCGACGCTTCCATTTCTCTAAAAGTTGATGAACTGGTCAATGGTAGCGAAGCACTGGCTTGTGAAACAGTGACACTACAAACAGGCTCAACAGATAGCTCCGTGACTCCTAAAAGATCAAAGTATGGCCGAGACCTTTGAAGTAACGCCACTACCTCTATTGTAGAAGAAACAAGACTTTGTTGAAACTATTATCCTGTCGACGTAACTCATGAAAACTACTGCTGCGAGAGAGTCCACGCTCTATCAATTCCCCTATCAATTTATCCTTTGTGGACTGCATCATGTTACTTATCGGATCCATATTGATCCTTAACGGAAATTAAAGAACTATAATTCTCAAAACTAAATAGATGAATCTAAATCAATGGACTAAACTTAAAGATCGTATGGACGCGTATTAAACTATCTCGTGAAAGAAAATTACAAAAAGAATTTATATTAAATATCTCGTGAAAGAAAATTACAAAAAGAATTTAATTTGCAGACGCAATTAACATTTAAATAAAATGTAATGAACGTGTATTAAATTATTTATTGAAAGAAATCATCAAAATAATTTAATTCGCAGACGTAATTCAAATATATTAAAAAAAAATTGATATGAACGTGAATTAGAATATTTTGAAAGAGAAGCCAATAAAAGCATTCAATTTGCCGACGCAAATCAAATATCTCCAAAAAAAATGTTATGGACGTGTATTAAATTATTTCTTGAAAGAAATCATCAAAAGAACTTCATTCGCAGACGTAATTCAAATATATTTAAAAAAATTGTTATGAACGTTTATTAGAATATTTTGAAAGAGAAGCCAATAAAAGCATTAAATTTGCCAACGCAAATCAAATATATCCAAAAAATGTTATGAACGTGTTTCAAATTCTTTCTTGAAAGAAATCATCAAAATAATTTAATTCGCAGACGTAGTTCAAATATATTATATTAAAAAATATACTATATATGTTATAAAAGTGTATTAAATTATTTCGAAAGAGAAAATATCAAAATGAATTCAATTCAGAAGACGTACTTAAATCATTTTTTTTCTTTTTCTCTTTCTCTTCCTTGAAGAATGAAAGAAATCAATTTACAAAACGTAATTTAATTATTGGAAATCAATCGTAACGCATTAATGATTTCAACAAATTTTATTCTCTATTTTGTTAATAAAATAATTCGTAATATTAATCATTCCACTTTAATAGAACGGTACGAATATAAAATGAACTAATGTCAACCGGCCACTCTCAGAATCGAGTTTAACTCAAATAGCTCAGCGGTTAAAATGAAAAAGGAACACAGATCACTTTGGTCTCAGGATTCGACAGGTAATAACACAAGAATTTCTGACAGCATATTCATCAGAGGAAAGGTAATAATAATGAAACACAGTAATAATTTTAATTAAGATTATTTATTATCACTATCGGATTAATGATCCAGGTAGGACTAGTTAGAATTTGAATAAGAATCAGACTATTAAATCCACTTGAAGAGTTTAACTTTAAAGAAAATCTCTAACGATCGCTCTGGAAGCGTCGTAAAACAAAAGAAACAAGGTAACGCAAAATTGGAAATCACCAAAAGAATTACAAATAAGATAGAATCACAATACCTTCAAAATTATAATGACGTAATTGTTGTAGTCATGATACAACAGGCCTCTTCAGTGTCTGGACACCACTCAGACGCGAATTCTAGGAGCTGGAACGGAGGATCAAGTCGTGACGGCAGCGAAGATACTCCTTCCTGCAAGCCCTCTGACAAAGGAGTCGGACAGCTCCTTGCTGGATTGGAAGAACGTAAAATAGTCACGAAATATGACGCAATCGGCACATTGGTAGAGAAGAAATCTTGGTGGAGAATGAATTCCAGAGAAGACAATCTCGGTGAAGAATTGGATTGTAGAAAATAAATCTCGCTGATGAAATGAATTCCAATTGTATAGATATCAGAACTGGACTCGGGCCGTAATTATTAATTAAAAGAATTACGATGTGCTAGCACTAGACAGACCGACGTGAATTCGGCAGGACCCCGGGCGTGAATGGGGCTATTTCGCGGGGGGGGGGGGGGAATATATAGCCCAGAAATAATGGTGGGGTTATGACGTCACAACGGGACACCTGTGTATAGGGTGCCTTTCTGTAGACTTCAAATGTTTTGACGCCGTCTCAAGCCACTCTTTTTTATTTTACCGCTTTATGAAACAAATAATATTTCGATCACGTGAAATTACTTCTAGAACATTGCAGAACATCATGATTCCTATCGAATGTAACACGATTTATCCGAATGTACAGAAATTAACCACACTTTAAGATTCAATTTTTTGTAAGGCTGGCCATTCTTGATCAGAATGGCGTCCTATAATACCTTTGGGAATTTTTATTATCCATTTCGACTATTCAAAATAATATACTCCTCACAATATGTCAGACATTAAGTGAATACAAGATAGCAAAAATTTTATTTAAAAAAAATAGGAACAGATATGAAATCCGCAGCCCTTAAGCTGGACATCTTATTAATTTGGTCATGGAGGTTCTCAATTTCTGGTGCATCATCATTTTATTATTTCTATTATTTCCTTAATACTCGTAACATGTTTTGAGAACTAAGACAAACTCAAATGGCGAGATCCAAAGTTAAGTTTTTAATAATATATGACAAAACTATTACATTTTCATATTCTTAAAAAAACATTTTTTCTAAGTGATTTAAATTTTTATCATTTTTAATCAAATTCAAATAATTAAAGAATTTTGCGTTTTTACATAAGTAACAAATATTGAATTCCAAGAAATATTCAAATATTTAAAAAAAATATATCAAACTCATTGATTATTTAATTTAATTTTTGATATTTTCATAACATTCATATGGTGAAACGGGCACGTTGAAGAGTGTGGCCAAACATCCTTATTAGTATCAAATAAAACTTTGAAACAAAGAGGGTTCCTTTTTTTCCATTTCTTGTGTACATCAAGAAATGTTGTATTTTGGAAGCATACTCGTATAGCATCGGATAGTCACACGAGTTGCGATATTGAACGAAGTAGCAGCAAACATCATTGTCATTACCATCATAATCACGCTATGTCCCCATTGGGATTGGCAGATACAACACGTCTCCATTTTACTCTATTCTGACGCCCATATTTCGCTCCTGCGACCTCTGTACACCTCAGCAACAGATTAATACTGAAAAAGTGTTGTGTTAACTGACCGGGGCGTTAGAATATTCTAGCAAAGCTTAAACGTGGCCATAAACTAATGAAAGTTAGATAAATGTGATAAAAATGAGGACATTGTTCAAAATATGTAGAAAAAACAATGTGTGGTACAATAACACATACGGCCATTTAGTAATAATGCGATTTGAAAAGAGATAATGTGCTTAATATGAAAAAAGAAATAATACAATATGGTATAAGAATAGTCTAGAAGGTATTAGAAGTTTAAAAATACCTTAAAAACCGTGGCACGGCCAAATCACTCAAATTTTAAAGGAGGTAAGAGTGAAAAGCCTTAAAAATATGCATTACGAAGTATGCATGTATGCAGGATAGAATAAAGTGGAAAAATATTCTCTCTACCTTCCCCAATAGAGAAATGACGTGATATTGACGATGATAATAATTTTACATCGGAAATCTAATCCAAAACTTCGTGGTGGAAGACAAGAGCTTTACCAACTGAATACACAATTCATCGAATGGGTATGGTAAAAACTAAGAGGTTCTCGCTAAATTTGAACATATGAGATGATACGACCTAAAATAATAAGGAGAGTAACAAAATGTTATATTATATAAAATAATCGATTTAACAGCTGTGAAACCTTCTTTGCTAGTAAATAGCGTGGTGTGACAATGTATGACTTATTTAATATATTATTTTCAAACTATTTTATTCAAAACAACTAATTGTACACACTATCAACACCCTTAATTGAGGTTCCAACCACGGCTATCTCAAATCGGCGTTATTCAGAGCAGGACTCTTTCATCTCAGGGTTTGATATAGGTCTAGGTTAGGTTGATTACAAAATCACAATAGCTCCAGGGATTAGGGTATAAGTAAAGAAACACGTGCAGCTGTAGGTTAAAAGATTTATATTTGTCAAGGACCATACCGTTAAGCTGGTCAAGAGAATTGGAGGTACATATTAGAGTTATCATTCTTTCCTGAATTACGCGAATACCATACAGGATGGATCGCAGGTGATTTAATCAGCAACAAAGGGTCGACCTATAACCGTTAGTTAGACTAAATTCAAAAAACAAAGTACACGCCAAAGGTGGGCGACAGACAGTAAAAGTTACAATGGGAATCACTAAAGAGACGAGAGTAATATAAGGAAATATAGATGCCTTGTAACAATGGAATCCCACGTGATAAGACTTAGATGATTTATGATTTTAATGTTCAGCACATGCATAAAAGAGGACCGCTGTTGTTGGGAATAGGCAAATCTGGCCTACCCAGGAATGCAGGACTTCGGAGTGCAGGAGAGGTCGCTGTAGATGGACATACTGTCTAGTCTGTACCGCGTTCAGAGAGAGATAGTTAACCACAAGTTTAACTCGGAGCTTTATTTGAAAATAAGGCCTTTCCGGGATATAAATTGGCCGGATTGATTTCTGACCGGATTGATTTCTGACCGGATTGATTGGACGGATTGATTTCATTTTCGGACAATTTTAGTTTAAAAAAAAAATAATTGTAACACAGTGATTTTTGGAGTAAAATATCACGTTAAAAAATCTCAGTTTTTTACTTTATCGTCATTTATAAACAGGGCTTAGCAAATTCTGGTGGCATGGGATGTTACACGAAGCTGGGATATGATGAAATAGTTTTAACTAGTTAGATCAGAAAATTGGTATCGATTTTCAAATTACAAATTTGACGTTCAGTGAGATTTCCATACTGTGTCGTTCTAGTAACGAACAGGAATACATTGTCAATGATAGTGATAAAATGGATGCTAAAATAAATACAAGGAATACTTTTATAAAATAATTTGCCATGTTTTATTTTTATTTTAACAAAATATGAGTTTAGAATTTCGGAATTGCTAGTTCACATCGAAATATGGATTCTGAAAGATGTGTGAAAAATAAACGAGTCTGTTTAAAAAATCAATATTATGAGAGCAAATTAAATGTCAACAAGATATAAATTCCAAGAATATAATCGGAGGAAGTTGGAAGTTGGAGGAAGCTTCTAATATAATATAACTCACTTAATATCAGATAATTTGACGACTCGCGTACTCCAGTGTGTAGAATGTTGGTCTTACACATTCGAAATTTGGGTTCAATTCGCGATGGAACCCAAAAAACTCAAAATGGGTTATATCTGATTTAAGAGTTTATCAGGTAGCAATACTATTCTAATAACGGTAGTATTGTCAACACATCTGATTATGAACTACGAGTAATATGCTTACTTCAGTGGTTTTAATTCCAAAAGCATAATTAATGGGGCTGAAGATAAGGATGCTTGCAAGGTACGCTCTTCAATATGTCCACATAACCTATTTGGTTAAATTAAAGAGTAGGAGTACCATACGAATTATTGAAGAAATGAAAATCAGAAAATGAGGCGAATGCACTTAATATATTTTAGATGACGATGATTCTTAAAAATATTTATTACAAGAACTCAGAAACAATGTTTTACATTTATTTCTTCAGTGATGGTAATAAGGATACAAAGAAAATTAAAAAATAAATCATAATAACGAATTTACCAGAATACGCGTATATGAAGAAAAAAAACATGCAAACAAAATAGAAAGAAAACAACAAAATAAAGCAAAACAAAGGAAACATCATAAGTTAAATCCAATTTGTCTAAAAAGTGATCTCTTTCTAGATATTTCTCAACTGGCATATTCGGTACACAGAAAATTATGTCGATTAATTACCAATCTCGTATCAGAAAATGTCCGAAGGTTTCGCAGTAACAGGGCGATGCTAATATTGTCACTTTTTAGGACACACAGAAATTGAATGAATAGAGTAAATCACGACTCTCTAACATACAGTTTTAATTTATGTTATTAATTTATAATTAAAGTATGGATGTGTTTATCAAAAAAAGTTAATCACAAAGATATTCTATATGTATTCAATTTGGTATTTGAATTTCTAAGAAATTAATGGTTGAACCCAATCTGCATATTATTCTATCCAACTTTTCTTTTGCATGCAGTGAGAAAATTATATGCGAAAATGCATGCAGTGAGAAAAATATATGAAGCATCGATGCAATTAATAGATGCAATTATCAAGAATGAATGTGAATTAAAGCTGTTATATTATGTAGGGGGAAATCTAAGAAGTTGACATAGTTTGTACATGTTAAATGGACCAAAAAATGTTTAATGAAAAAAAGGAGCCGTGAAAGGAGATAACTGTGAAAAGTATGGTAGGATCAAGTGAATTTTTTTAAAATAAGAAATTTTGGTGCTCTGTCCTCTCTCCCTATCCCAACAGGGAAATTAAGAGCGTTTTATTTAAGTAGAAATACCGCAGGTTTATATTCGTTTCCATATTTTTTATGCAAAGTTTATTGATAAGCTTTTGTTGAAAATTAAAAAAAACGTTTAAAAAAAAATCTGAAACAAAAAGCGTAAAATACGAGTACATAGGGACTTTTCAAAGCTTTTATTTTCGCGCGCTTAAAGTGGGTCACGCTCATGCATCTGTCTGTATTTGAATGATTAGTATGCAGCCGTCGAGCTGATTTCCGCGCTGCATTATCGGGGGTGCATTTCTGGTCGACCGCAGCGGCTGTGCGGACTGAACGTTAATGGCGAAAACCTCAACATTTTTATAGGAGTTAATTTGTTTCATTAGTTCATTTTGATAGTTAATGACAGCATTGGTTGATTCATCCAGAATGATTGACGTGTTTTTACTTCACTAGTTTAGAATGAAATCCAACGTAAACTAAAACATTGTTCCCAATCATTTATTTATTAATATAATGTGTGTTTTTGTCACACATCCCTGTAACGATATTTATACAAAAAAATAACGTATTACCATCTTCCGAAAGAAAACGAATAGTTTAGGATATACATAAAATATTTTTCAAAATATGATACATAAAAATACTAATGTGTAATACAAAACGGAAAGTAAATATATAATTAAATACAATTAATTAAATTCAATACACGATTTGAGAAGGAATAAAAAAAACTCTTTCTCAAGGGCAATGAAAATTCGAAATTAATGAGAAATGCCAAAAAAAAATCCTTAGATACAATAGCATGACCAGTTTCTCAGTCAAGAAGTAAGATTAAGGTTATGCTGGAGAAAGACCCTTTAGAACATCTCGATTAAAAATATTCATCAAACCAGACATAAGAGTTACCCAATTATTGTATTCTTATAATTGATGAGTTATACATGTAACTGTAATTTACGAATTGCATTTACACATATGGATTTAAAAATATTTTGTGCGTTTCTAGCAGGAGTGTGGAAACCAATTTAAGTTAATGTATTGCACACTAGTTAACGTCATGACTTTTTAGATAGTGTTTGATGACTTCTTTGAAACCATTTTTACACAGTTTTGGAGAGCAGTGGTTATGGGTAATCCTGTTGCGTTGAAACTATTCGATAGCTCTAATCTTCTAGTACGCCACATTTCACGTTTTCAGTAATCACATACCTTTCTTGACTGTCACCTTTGCTGCAAAAATATATTAAAATAATTGGAGGACTCATTGTTTAAGTATTTTTGATAGTTTGTCAGTGACATTTAGGTCATAAAGTTAAACCATAACACAAATATATTCAGTTTTTATAGCACCATTAAATGACTTAATTTGATTCCATTAAAATATTATATAAGACATATTATTTATAGTTAAATAATAATATTGTGGAGGTTCAAAGAAGTTGTAACTTGTTTTATCAAACACTGTTTATTCCACTTTATGTAACGGCATAACCTTATCGGTTTTAAAGCTTTCACCTCACCATCAGGGGATTACAAATAATACTGAATTCTCTACAGACTGTTGTAAAATCCGTCCTTATCGATGATGTCAAATTCTTACATATCAGTAGTAAAGGAAATAAATTGGACAGATTAGAGGTCCTAGAAATTTCTAAGCCAGTGCATCGGGGTGAACATCTGGCAAACACATATATTCCCAGAATCTCGCCACTGCTCGCTGAAGTTGTCTCCTCACTCCCTCCTCCCATAATTCGCAACTCGAATGTTTACCGTTATAAGTGTGTATGGTTTGTCGGTACCAGTTGGAACATAATTCAGTCTTATTTGTGATCCCCTGAAGATGAGGTGAAAGCCTTGAGACCGGTAGGGTTATGCCGTTACATGAAGTGGAATAAATAGTGTTTGATAAAAAAATTACAAATATAACATAGTTCTGAAAACTTTTGAAGATGTCTACGTCAATCGCTTTCTTACATTTAAAAAGATGTCTATTTTTGTAAAAAAAATAGATTAATGTTAAAGTTCTTGGAAAAGATCCAAGTTGGTTAAATTGCAAACAGGTCAACAAAATTTATTATCTGAAACCCAGCTAATCTCAACAACCCAGTACCACCCTGTAAACTTTCAGATGTCGTTGCATTTATAATTTGAAAGACATGATCTCTTTATACAAATCTGAAGTATTAAACTTGAGCGTAATTTACCTTTAAGCAATGAAAAGCCTTTTTGATGTTAAAGGAAGTGAATTTGGACAATTATTTTATTATAAAGTTTATTTTAAAGCACTGCAAGTCTAGAGTTTTTATCTGACTTACGTGGTTTATTATTAAATATGATGAATCAATGATTAAACGTTTTAGTAATTACAGACTTTATTTCCAATTATAATCTATTTTTATAGCATTTCTTTTTTCACAAAAAAATAAATAACTGAGTACCAAAATTATACAATTATATTTAATTTGTATAAAAATTTATGTATTTTTTTGGAACCGGAACAATACACGTCGTACTAGCCTGAATTTATAATAACTATGAGACTAGATGTTTAAACCCTTCTAGGAAAGTGGTACCAAATATAACATTTCTTGAGAAAAAATCGTAATCCTCAATTTAATTACTTGTTCAAATTATATTTTTCACCAATATATGAATATTTTTTTACATTTTATATATTTTAGGTATCTTTGCAAACAGATCATAAATGAAAATTTCTCCATTTCCGCATTAGTCAATACAGTTATGTGATGTTTGTACAATGTAATTAATTCATACTAATGCTCCGAGCTACTTTGCGTTAGCAAAGTTTACTCTGAGCGGTTGTCTTACGTCCAGGCTGAGATATTAGCAGAAATATGGCGGTTATGAAATCATTATTAATCAAACCTAATATTTTCTTGGTAAACAAACATTTCTAACATCTTTCAATATTAATTTAATTCAAGACATCTAGTCAAGTTCAGAATAAACATTCAGTTACAATCAAACAAGACAATTTTCCAGTATGTAATTAATATATTCGAACTTATATTTAATATAGCTTGCTTCTGAATGCATTGATTTGTTTTAATTTTTATAGTTTAAAAAAAGAAGTCAATAATATATAATGAATGGAAAATAATTCATTTAATTAAATACGTGTAGATTATTTCACTAGAAATATGACACCAGTTAGATCTAAAAAATATTCTTGTTACCGTGGTATATGTGAGCAGTAGTGTAAGCGCTCCCTTAGAGGTAGTGAGATCTAGCAAGCGGCGCGGCGTTGTCCTGACAGATTGCAACTCGACGGCTAGTGATATATAATGTTTTTCCTTCGTGCTTATAATGAAACATCTTTATCTTAATTCTTACTCTTGTAATTTGAAGACTGAAGTTTTATTTCAAAAATATGTGGCGTAGTCGGTAAAATGCCTACCTACTGTTCCAAAGGAAGTGTATTTTAGTATCCTGTCGATTACACCAAAATCGTTAGCCTAAAAGAAATATCAGGGTAGGAAATACCTATTCATTGCTGTTGTCAGTCTTCTTCATTATAGTGCTCAATATAGGCTTCGTTTTTATATCTCCATACAATTTAATCGCATGATTGACTCTCCACTTACGCTTTATATTATCTGACCATCGAATCTTCGGTCCATTCATATTTATATGATTATTTCTTTGTCACCAGTCGAGTGATTTTGTAATCCAATGATTATACTCTCGTCAGGTGGTGTGATCCGTTCAGTTTTACTTAAATTGAACCATGTTCTCTGCTACATCTGTCACCTCTGTTTGATCCTTGATCCATTTTTCTTGTCTCACGGTTTCTCAAAGCGATCCTATATTCATCTCTCCATAGATCATTTTACTATTCTTAACTTCTGTACACACCGTTTTTTGGAGGTTATGGTTTTAATGACATGTAGAACACTTTTAATATGCCTCCGTAAAAAATAGCACTCGAGAACCTGGATTTATATATACCGACCATCAAACTTCCATTATCTACTTCTGTCTGGCTTATTGAAAAAGATTGTCACCTGATTATAAACCTGCCAGAATATTATACAATAAAGTGTTAAATAAATAATCTTTAAACCTGAATAAATAATATTAAGAAAGCCTAGCGCGTAAGTTGGAATTTAAAGTCTATTGATTCTTTTGACTTTGGAATTTAAATTCTATTGATACCAATACCAAGTCAGCACCATGGCATATTTTTTAAGATACTTGACTAGCAAATAACTAATTGTACGGGGTTCGATTACCTGATTTTATGTCGGCCTTAATTTGTAAATTTATTGGCTTACCCCATTGGGCTACCACTAAATATCTTGCATTACTTCAAACAGCGTCTTAAAAAATACATCTTAATCCAATGTTGAAATGTGTTTTTCCATAAATCATTTATTGTCATCCGTTTCCATTTTCCTTTTTTTCAATTAATCTTTGGTGGTACTGCAAATATTTTGTTTTTTTTGTATATTTTTATTACTTGTTTTTTTTTAATGATTTAAGTATATTTAATTTTTTTAAATAAAATTATTACCTTTCACCCAGCAATTAACACGTATCTACATTATCCGTGTCTTCGGATGAGATTTCTGACTGGCAATAACAAACTGAACCAATTCTGTAATTTGATTTTAATATAGACTGCCCCCTATTTTATGTAAATTAAAAGAAAACTATATAATCGTAATTAACACGTTACATTTGCTGACGTGCCACGTCTTTTAATGTAATGGAAATTAAGATGATATACCTTGTTTTGAACTGAGAAAACCGGAAAACAGGTATCCTTAATATCAAGCACAAAGGCCTAATATGATAAATGGACAGGACCTGAGCATTCCTAGCTTCTCCTTATTATACTCTATGACTTATACATCCTTCTTTTCCTTGGAGAAAACGTTTTATGTCTGTGAGAAAATTTGAGTCATTAAATTTGTTACCTGGGACAAGAGCTAATGTAGAAACCATATCGCAAAAAATATATACCTACATATCATAACTTTTTTCTTGTTTGGGTACGCAAAGAGGATAGAGTGCCAAAATTTAGTATCGCAACACATCTTTTGCTTTCTCCGAATTTATAAACCATTTCATAAAACTGCTAGGATTTCGCTAACTTATCACATTTCTCTGTTTCAAAATATAACTTACATAACATTTTTTTTCCTTGGTTTCCCTTGATCACGTCATCCTCTCATATTTGCATTGTATATTTATTTTGTTAGACTTTCTTCATTAATTCATTATACATGTACAAACCATGTCGTCTTCATCTTACTTAATACAGCCTTCATCTCAAATCCTTTCATTTAATTTTTCGTCATGTATTGCCACGTCATGTATTCTCAATACATGCACTACTAAGGAATTAATCGTCATCTTTTATTTTTTTGCGCGTCCACGATTCTTAAACAATTATTAAAAAAATTATGTACGTCCTTTCTTTGACATATGTAAAATATATTATATACAAACCATCACGTGGTGCCTCTTTCTGGGTAGTAAGAGAGGACATATATCCACGCCATTCTTTCAATACATACATCTCTCAACTCATCCACACCAAGCATAGGTAGTTGAATAAATCAATTGAGAGAGAGATAGAGAGAGTGAGGGAAAAATATTTTAAATATCCTAAATTTTAATCCAAGTATGATTTATATGTTTAAACTTTACATAACAGCTTTGAATAAAAACATTTCCTATGAAAAAAAATACTTTCAGATTTAAAACCACTTAAGTAGATTCAGTTGGGATTCGATTTTAAAGCATATGAGTAACGCTCGAAGATAATTTAAAAACTCTTGTTCACGCGTGAAGGTAAAATGATGTTATTGCAAACCAGAATCTGATATCTTTTCTTGTCAGACTTATCTCTTTCTTAATGCTTATCTCTTTCTTCTTTTAACCTTTTTTGAAGTGTTGAACAATCTGGGAAAAAAATTCAAATTTCTCGTTCACGCGTGAAGGGAAAAAGCTTTTATTGCAAACGCTCGTCTCTTATTAGCAACTGGCAACGAGGTTTTTATCCAAAATCTGATATTTTTTCTTCTCAGATCCAACACTTATCTATTTATTCTTTTCATGTTCCTTGGAGTCTTGAAAAATTTGAGTAAAAAAAAAATAATTTTGTCTCTTGGCATGGATCTCAGATCTGGCGATGGTAAGATTATTTGTACTTCAGCGCCTCACATATCATTCTACACATTATTTTCGGCGGTTCACTCGAATCAACTTTAAAACAATCTTCCTGACCCAATCAGATGTATTACAGAATTATCAATATTTAATGATAAATTAAATAAGCATTATTTATCTCATAATATTTCTCGTCCTTAACTCCTACTCAGCTCTTATACTAATCCATATATTCCTTGAAATAATATTTCTTATCTTATAGTAGTATATTTTTTTCAATATGTTATATTATTTAAATATGCTTAAGACACGGCTATTGATATCAATTGGCCCTTTATTTCTTTACATTTTTTAATAAAGACAATGGTATTATTCAAACAAGGGTTATTGGAAGAAAATATTTTTAAGCAATAAATTTACAATATATAATATATACATTGAAGTGTTAAATAAATTAACCATTTAGGAGAATTCAAACGTTCTAAGCTATGAAAATCGTCATTTAATTTAAAACGAAAAAGAAAATACACATTGAAACTATTCAAAAAAAAAAAAAAGATTTCCAAAAGAAAACAAAGTTTCTCTTTATAAATTAATGAGAATCAAATAAATGTTTTATTGTTCGAGAATGTTCATGTTAAATATATTTGTTAAACTAGTTGCAGTCCGTGAAATATTCACGGAATTAAAACAAATTCTACTTTTGAAAACTTGTGGACCTTGTTTTTGTAAGAATCGAAGTATTCCTCTCTCCCTCTCATGTATTCAAAATTCAATTCCCGTATTCTTTCTTTGCCGACAACCGTCGTACGGGTTTTTGCCTATTTATATTATGATTCTAAACACAAAGGTTTTAGTTAAATGTTAAATATTCGTGTAAGATATCTTTTGTTATTAGCCAAATATTGTATCAAATCAATTTTAAGAGTGATTTATTAAGAATGTATGTGTGTCTGTGTGTAGAAAGAAATGTTTAACCTTTTCAGACCTCGCGTCCATTATAATGGACACAGAGTTCACTTTGTAAGCTACTTTGTGGTTCATTTCTGTTCCCAATGATAACAAAAATGAAGTGTAGGATACTGTAGTATCGACCTTACCATATATGTTTTGGGCGCCATCTATCCAAGCTCTTGCGACATATTGTTGCATTTAGTGTAAACAATACACTCACAAGCAAGGATATTTTTTTTAAACCTTTGAATCAATTCATGTCTGAAGAGGTTAATGTAGGTGTACCGTTCATTGTTTTCTAAATTCACATAAGCGAATGAGTCGAACTTACCAGAGGCAGAGGATTTGTAAAAATAATAAGGTTTATTTAACCAGCTCCATTGTATGTTTCATCCTACGCCAGTGTAATGCCGTCATTGTCTTGATATTTGCCCGCACACACATCAGATACAGCTTTATTGGTACGAATAATTTGGTAAAATGCTGACTTTAATTTCTAACAAATAAGTGGAATTAACTATTCCGGATTATGTGAAGTAATTATTATAAGAAATGATGTAAGAATATGTCGTCTTTACCCTAACATCTGTCCACACACCATATATAGCATAACCGGTACGCCATGGCTTTGATATTTGACTCACACCATTACGAAGTGTTTATTGATTGATGCATTTTGATTGTTTATTATTCCTTAATAAATTATTCTACCTGAGTCAATTTTTTGGCATTTGCGAGCTGATTTTTATAAATATAAAACAATGAACTCTTCACATGGTATCTAAATACCAAACAGCACCATTCAAGTGATCTTGTTAATATACAATACTATCATTTTCATGTCAACGAGGTTGAGTCGACTTCATAAAATTACAAATATTTTGGATTGTAGTTAGAAAATGAAAACACAAATTATTTAAGAACAAAAAAGTTCATTCATTTTCTAAAACTTCGTTCTATAAAATTAATTGTAAAGTTTATTGTCAGGGGGAAATCTCTTCCGATCGGCCAGATAAAAGTTAAAAAAGGAAGATGCACATACAACTAACCAGAAACATGTTAAAAGGGTCTTAAACACACAACCACCGGACTAGGAGACAAGCATCTTACCAACTAGGTGACGGAGAGAGACAAGTGTATTACTAAAGAGGTCAAAGAGATCATTTATGGTCTAAAAGCTCAAATACCCCCTGAATCATTAGCACCTTACTCAGGATATTGCTGAGTCTGATAGAGTATAATTGCACATAGGGAAATGGTGGTAAGAATCTTGTGTACGGGTCGTTACTTTCGACTTCAAAAGTTTGACGTTTCATATACAAATATTTAATGTGGTTATTTTATGTTTGTGACATGTTGCTACTATTGTTTTTTTTTTTTCTATTTTGTTTATTCAACTGAAAGTGTAAATTTCATATTATTCTAGAGTACGTTTTTTTAAATGTTATATTCAGTGACGTGAGTATTAATTGACACATGTGATGAACTGGTTGACTTAAAACAAGAATTCCTAGTTTCAAGTCAACTCAGATACCGTAGAATAGCAGGTCTACGGTATCTATCTGAGGATATAAAATTGGCATGATGGGAGAAAGAAATATGTTTTACTGTATGATTGTTGAAGCGCGTGTCTTTCAACTAGTGAGGAGTTACGAGTATTAGATAGACAGGAAATACTCCAAAATATTTGTATTAATTTTTTGACGTCCTTCGTGCCTTAGTTGGTAAGAAGTTTGTCTCATGGCCCGAGAGTTACGGGTTCTATGATAGTTGAAACCTAATTTATTTTAAAAAAGGTTGCATTTCGGTTTCTTCTTAAGACCTCTAAAACATCTTTCTCGATCATTGAAATACGTTATTACATAGTTAAAAACTTGTTAGGTGGTACTGTATGCAACCGAAATGTAATATAATACATCATAATATTTTTCATTTAAAAAATACGGTCAAACAAACATCCGGATATCATGCTAGACTCCAATGGCTTAAAATAAGAGATTGAAGAAATATCTACTTTCTGTTAACCCTCTTTGAAGTGAAACAATTCACACTATCGTTAGTATCTAACTTAGTGAAAAATTGTTTATTTTATAGGCAGAGGATCTCCCTCCAATCTGGTGACGTCAGATTCCTTTTGTGCACCAACGCAACGCTTCACACATCATTCTATACATTATCTTAAGTTATTAATTTGGCTTCACTTTGGATTGATCGAGTTAGCTATCAGATGGGCTGCATCGTTCTCGAGATTTTGGAACAAACTAAAAAAGCATTGTGTATTTCAAAATATTTCTCTTCCCAAACTTATCTATATTTTAGCAAAGATTTATATTTTATTTTAATTATGGTAAGTTTCATATATGGTTTTCATACACAACGTCAAAGACGCGGCAATGAATACCAACAAAAACCATGAAAGGAAAACTGGTTGATCGGAAGAAAGTGCTTCAAGGTAATAACTCTGCTAGATGTACTAGCGTGAAAAATGTTAAATAAACAACAATAAATAAATGTATCCTCATATAAATATGTATCAATATTTTATGAGAAATAAATTGACTCAGGAAAGGTTGAATTTGACACCCGTATGTGGAGAGTCGTTTTATTTAATCAATACTGGAGTTTAATTCAAGAGTGATCAAGGTTTTAACTAAAACAATGAGCGCTGAATAAACATTCTCTACAAATAGGTTATGAAATTAATCTCTCTTTGGAAATATTGATGAAAGTTTGGCAAAAAAATATCCGCCACTGATCATAATGTTAAACTGTTGTCAACATGTTTGTTACACGTCATAATATAGATGTATAAAATGTTTTAAGCTAACATGATAAGGCGAAAGAAAAAATACATTTTGTTGAATACTTCGTAGATATCAAACAATAGTTGAGGCATTTTTTGTATTTTACTTTCATTGTATGGTATACAACATAATGTGGTGGGTTTAATGGCATGCTCTTTTAATCAACCAGAAAGGTGTTAAACAATATTTAAATGAAAACCAGACTTAAAACCTTTAAAAAAAATCTTAATACTAATGGCAGTCACACCCGCTACTTCCAGGCTGCAGGACAAGCGTTTTATTAACTAGGCAATGTAGGTCTTTGAAGGCATCATTTCGTAAGAAAAAAAATCTTAATACTAATGGGCGTCACACTCGCTACTTCCAGGCTGGAGGACACGCGTTTTATCAACTAGGCAACGTAGGTCTTTGAAGGCATCATTTCGTAAGAAAAAAAATCTTGTTACTTATGTCGTAAATATTGAATGGTTTTTCATTAATTTGTACGGTGCCCCTCAACATATCTAAATTGGCAAAATTGTCTTTGATTCTAATAATCGAGCCTTCGGTTTATAGCCATTAGAGTATGTACATAATTCGAGAGAACCTATTTCACTTGTTGGGAATACTATCTTAAATGAAAAGGTAACAACTCTCGCACATACGAGTATTGTTATTAGATGAACTCTTTCACTAGACTGGAACCAATTTTGGTTCGAGTATTATTGGAAGTTGAATTCGTTTCTTCGGGGAGACATTCTTACGAACTAGGCTTTCGAGGGTACCGATAAGTCATCGTAGATGTAATGAAGATGGAATGGTCATAATTTTGCTGTCGGAAACCTAACAAAAAAGTTGTTTTCTTAGATGAATTGCATTACACTTTCGTGGTATGCAGTACAAAATAGCGAGTCAATTGCCAAGCTGCAATCTCTTACAACCAACTCGAAATATGTAAAAGAGGCGTCAATTGGAATACAGTCTTAATTATTTTTTTAAGAATTGAATACCAATGACAAACGAACTCTTAACGGGACCTTCCGACCCCGGGAGACAGGTGTTATAACTAACTGGCCTACGAAGGTCATCAGTGTATGCTTTAACCAACATGAAAATAAATTGTTTAAGGTTTCCGTGGGTTGTCAGAGTGTTTGTACCGCATGGTTTAACTTATAATGCCGACGTTTCTGAAACGTTGTAATTTTCATCTTCAGGGTTTGTACTCAACTTGCGCGATGCTACGATGCGCACCGAATACTGCTCGGCCTACAGCAAAGTTTTAACAGTTACAGCAAAGTCATACCACGCAGTATAATACTCAAAAAGACATTTATAACTGATACAAAGAATCGCGAAAGTCTCAAAACAATAACATCAACATTTGAGAAAAATGTAGTACCCAATTATGTTAGAAATGATATAATATTTAAGCTTTTTAAACACTTTCTTTAATACATCGTGAAAAAGCTTATTTTGAATGAAAATGGACCTGAAAATCGTGACGTAGTAGGGGTCCCACGAAGCGGTTAGACCTCGTGGAATAATCTGAGCTGACCCGTCATGACACTCAATGTCCCGCATCAGCCGTGGACGTGCCTAGAGGCAGCAAAATGTTGAGAACGGGAGAAATATAATTTCGCAATTTTATTTCTCGACGCGTTCTGACGTAAACGTCACACGTCATGAATAGGAAGCTCTGGCTATCCATAATACTTGGAGAAATATTTGAGGAGTATCAAAACAATAAACATTTATATCTTTTGGATTGAGTTTTCATAGTTCTAAGTATAATATGTGTATATGACAGTTTAATAGGCTTGTAGGTGACGGTTCAATAAGTTTAGTATGATAAAAAGACAAGTTATTTTGGAAATTTATAGAATTGAACAGTTCTGTAAATTTAAAGATATGAACATTAATTTCGTCAATATATTCGAATCCAAAACCATTTACCATCGATAACTATCACTACAAAAACAATGACATTTTTACAGCTTTCTTTGTTAACTGCCCGAATACGAACAAACCTAAATATGATAAATTTGGAAAATTTACTTAAATATTCAAACTTACGCACTAAATAAATCTCAATTCATATAGGGCTATCAAAAATTAAGTAGTAAATATATTATAAAATACTGTGAAATAAGAGTTTTCGCTGATACCTTGATTTTCAAAATATCCCATAAGCACTGGATTTTTTTTGACTTGATAAATAGATTAAACTCAAATGTTTCAAAAAAAATATAACAGTGGGAAGTCAAAGCCTAAGGGGAAAAAAGGGCAAATCAATAAGTTGGGGAAGTGGAAAGTATAAAATATTAAAAATTTAATTATATAACTGAAATTGTAATAAGATTTCTTAGCAACAAATGATTCAGTATGGTAGCTTTACGTCTCTTAAATATATTTTTGGTAAGCTGGAAGATATTTCTATATGGCATTAAATTCGATT